>CM022301.1:526230804-526242938 GCA_011799875.1 Thinopyrum elongatum
GGAGTGAGCGGGTGCGCGAGGCCAAAGCCCAGGTCCGCCGCCGCGAATTCGAGGACCTCCGTTTCAAGGACGGCGAGTCCATCGAGGATTTTGCGCTGCGGCTCACCGGAGTCGTCGCCGACCTCGAGATATATGGTGATCCGGTGACGGAGCACAAGGCGGTGCAAAAATTCCTCCACGTCGTGTCGCGCAAGTACATGCAGATGGCCATGGCCATAGAGTCTCTCATCGACCTCAAGACGATGTCGATCGAGGAACTGACCAGCCGGCTGTCCGCATGCGAGGACCACTATGACCTCGACGACGCCAAGCAGTCCACCGGCCAACTGATGTACACAGCGGAGGAGTGGGCTGCACGTGAGCGTCAGTTCGCCGGTAGCAGCTCGTCGCACGGCGGCGACGGCGGAAAGGGCAAGTCACCGGCAAAGCCCAAGCCGCAGAGCGGGGGCAAACCTGCGGCCGGTAACGGCGGCGCGGGCGGATCTGGTGGGAAAAAGAAGGGAAAATGCCATCACTGTGGCAGGGCCGGGCACTGGAAGAAAGATTGCAGAATATGGCTCCGTGAGCAGGAACAGCAGGGCAAGCAGGAGCAAGCAAATCTTGTGCACGCCGGCAATAAGCATGATCAGGGCCTTTTCACGGCCGTGATCACCGCTACTGCGGCATCTCAGGCCGTGGTCACCACCAATGCTGGGCCCAAGGTAGCCACGCCACAAGCAGTGTTTCTCAATGAAGAGAAGCTGATACCCGTGCCTTCGCCGGACGGGATGTGGTACTTCGACACCGGCGCCAGCAGCCACATGACAGGCGAGCAGCGGTTCTTCTCCACTCTGGATGAATCTATGCATGGGACAGTAAAATTCGGGGATGGATCACATGTGGCAATTTGTGGGAAAGGTTCAGTGGTCTTCAGGACACAAGGGGGCGAGCAGCGTGCTCTGTCAGAAGTGTACTACATCCCAAGTCTGAGAAGCAACATAATTTCACTTGGACAGCTCGACGAAGGGGGGTGTCAAGTTGATATTCAGAGTGGTGTGATGACCATACATGATCCGTCTCAGTGCCTGCTGGCCCGCGTCTGGCGCACTAGCAGCCGGCTGTACACCGGAGTGCTGACCATTGACACACCAGCGTGCCTACTGACAAAGGCTGATGATGAGACTTGGAAGTGGCACGCAAGGATCGGTCATTTGCATTTTAGAGCACTGCGCGCCATGTCTGCAAAAGGAATGGTCAGAGGGATGCCAGAGATAGCTCGCATCGAGCAATACTGTGATGGTTGTGCACTTGGAAAGCAGCATCGAGCCCTGTTCCCGCAGGCAAGCGCATACCGGGCAAAGCATGGTTTGGAACTGGTACACACTGACTTGTGTGGTCCGATCACACCATACACACCAAGAGGGAATAAGTACATATTAGTTTTCGGAGACATCCATACTTCAAACTATTGATCAATTTGAGGACTGGCTGTTTGGAATGCCTTTTTTTGTCCGAAACATCCATCCGGACATAGTAGAAGTTTAGGGTTCTCCCTATGGAGTAAGTCGTGAGGGCACATGCTCTCAAAACACAAAGGACAATGCACTGCGTGATCAAACCCCTGTCTGATAGCGATCTCCAACAATTGCCCCTACTATAAGGGCACAAAAAAAGCTTTGGAGTAAAATTTAGAGCACGAAGAAGTTACCTTTTAGGTCACCCAAAAGTGAGCGTCCTCCAACAGTTTCATAAAATAGGGCACCCAACACAACAAAAGTCCTTCAAACATTCAACTACTTTCGACCATATTTCAACTTTATTCCAAAGTTTAATATTTGAAACTACAAACCGTATTCGACTACGACACATGCACTTTGGATACAACAAACTACGACAGCTACAGGTTTTCCCATTCAATGTTTCGGACTCACCTCTCTCACATCGCCATCTAAGCTATCTCAAACTCGTTGTCCAAACATGAGGGGCTAACCTCGTCCCCTTCTGCACTCATTGTCCCCTTCGAACCTTCCACCTCCTCCTCTCACGAGGTTCCCTGATTTTTTCTGGTCTAAACCTCGCCATTACCGCGCCTCGTCACTCTCTCGTGGTCCCTCTCCTCGAGGACATGCGGGGGACCCGTTTTTATCAGGTGGGACATGATGTTCTCATCGCTCCGATGAACCCGTATCCTTCTGTGTTCGATCTCTACTGAGTTGTCTTCATAACGGCAGTTTGAAGCCCCAAGTTGGCGATGGCGTAGGCACTCATTTTGATCTCTGCCATCTCGAACGGTCCGAACTACGTGTCACTACCTTCACTTGGAACCCTATGCCCAAGTTGTCGCCCCCTTTGAGCCAGACTTGTGCCCTTCACGTGTGTCGGCAGCATGTTTTGACAATGGCGTTGGCGGCGCTATGGTGTGCGCTGACTGTGTGGGTACGGCGACACGAATTGTGTGTTTCATGGATGCGTGGTGGTTGAATGTTGGTAGGTGCGGCGGATTTTTTCGATTCGGTGGTGCGGCACAACGCATGAGGGGGGGCGGCGGCTCTGGCGGCTGTAGGGTGTTTGCGACATGGAATCGGCTAGATGCCACCCGATTTAGAGTGGGCTGCGGCGGTGGTCCCGTTGGGCTTGTGATGCTGGGGGGATTTCAGTGTGGCAGTGGTTGCAATGCGCGACTGCAGAGCTGCCTTTGTTTTGCAACACAGCCCAATTTTGTATATTTGCAGCACTTGGTGCTATTTTTCTTTCTGGGCACCCTAATAATTTTTAGCAGTTGTACACAATAGTGCAGTTTTGTGAACGTTTCTTATCTCCCCAAGTACCCTAAAAATCGGTTAATCCATAATAATAGGCAGCTATTGGAAGATGCTCTTAACAAGCTCAGTGTCGCAAGATTTTTATATTTCCTTTTAAAACGTTGTTTCCATTCATCCTTTTGTATTTTTGAGAAATATAGAAATAGATCTTTTTATAGACATAGCCCATGTGTTAAGCTGCAAACGCACACAGGAACAACTCCCTCGTTCATGATTCAACTTGAACCATGTAACATATGGAGAAGTGCCACCTGTATGTCCCTGTAACTATTTCGGGGTGTCCCAGTAGCCTCAACTACTGAAAATCGTCATCCCCTGTCCTCGTATGTCAGTAAAGTTTTCATATCCATCAACATCTGCCTGACCCCCATCTGACTGACAGCTGCTTCTTAACCATGACATAACCCGATGACAGTAAAATGCCACCCATGTGACAATACCGTTTCTGCCCGAGGAACAGGCAGCGGTGAACTGTAAAATAAAAAAATCGCGATATGGAAATAAATGTTCGCGAATATTTTTTTAAAATGTTTCGCAAACAAGTATTTGAAAATATTCGCGGGTATGGAATATTTCGCGGATATTTTCAAAACAATATTTCCGAATATGTTTTTAAATTCAGATATATTTTTTTCAAGTCGCAACCTTTTTTTAAATCGTGAATATTTTTCCATACCCCGCGACAATGATTGTGGTTCGCGAACACTATCAATTTACGTTCGCGAAGATTTTTTCATTCACAATTTTTTTTAAATTCATGAACCTTTTTTCAAAAGTCCAATATTTTCCATACCCTGCGAACATATTTGTGGTTCGCGAACAATATTCAATTTCTCGTTCACGAACATTTTTTTTTAAGTCACTAACCTTTTTTTTAGCGAACATTTATTTAAGTCGCGAATATTTTTTTCCATACCACTCCCGGACAATCTGTTGTGGACCGTGAACAATTTCAAATTTATCGTTCGCGGATCATTTTTTTTAAAGATGCACGAATATTTGTTCGCAAACTTTTTTAGTAAGTCGGAATTTTCTTCCATACCCTCGAACATGATTTGTGGTCCCGAACATTTTCAATATTGTTTGCGAACATTTAATCAAGTATTCGTGACTTTAAAAAAATGTTCGCGAACATTATTTCAAATGCCGTGAATTTCTTATTTTTTATATATATTCCTGTGTCACCAGTTCACTGTTCACGGTTACGACGCCAGCCCAGTGCCAATCAGATGGATCAGGCATATTTGGACCTGAGACAACACTTACTACACTTGAGACCTGATGACGATTTTTTCATAGTTCGAAGGACCTGCGTGCCCCCTTAAATAGTCGTGACCTACATGCACTTCACTCTACAGATTTATAAATCATAAATTGCATCCAGTCAGTATTTGAGACTTTTATGGAACCAAACCAACCCAGCTAAGTTCTTCTCGAAATTCCTCTTGTATCCCGACACACTTCTGCGATTTAGGAGAAAATATATTGGATTTTCTTTGTGCCACGCAAAATCTATTTCGAAACTAAGTGGCAGTGCATCTCCATCAACAGTGTAGGTCCCAATAAAATAGCGGATTTTCCCATTTGGTATGTTGGCAACCTGAAAGTTGATCCACCAATACCATGCTGAATCCTCCACATGCCACGAAGAGGTGTGTAATGTGTCCAAATTGTAACCCAATCACCATGCTCGATGAGTTGGACGATTTGAACGCACTGTCCATGATTCTTGTCACAAGAAGCGCTCCGCCACACTCTTGTTATGCTTATTCAAAAGGAAGCCAAGCTTGGGTCAAAGTGGGTACAGAGAAGTTATGGGAATTTCTATTGGGAAGAGCCAATGTTCGTTGTAATGGTGCTCTTTTAGCACAAACTCTTTTCCTCACCTTTAATTCACTAGATTGAGCAAAGCTTATGCCAACATTTGAAAAACAAATTAGGCGGAATAGGACTTATGTCTGTTCCGAAGATGCATTGGAATGTGCGCTATGACCTCTTTGATCTCGAATTCAACACTAAATTCAAGATTGTCAAGAAACTTCAAAACCATTTGTGATCTGTTAGCATTGTGTATTTCTTTTTTGGATTTAACAATTGTTACGAATGTTTTCTTCCTTCGGTATTTTGATGAAGAGCTGGTGCGAGCCGTAGTCATGGTAGCAGATAATTGGTGGGACTACCATTTTGCATCGAGGCAATGCACCCCGTCATGTGTTGTAGAATCACGTTCTCCAATCTATTACCCAATCGAGTCAACACGACATATACTCCAGGTAGCTAGCTCAACTGCCAATACTAGGAAGACACTCAAGTCTGATACCACCGGCGCTCGCAACCGTAGACCTGCCAGCCAAGGCATTGGATCCCAAGTGTCACGTTTTTCTCGCGGGGCACCAAAATTCCCGGTTACCACGGTAACCTGCAAAATCCCGGAAAATTTTCGGACGAAATTTGAACTTTAGATTTTGAATTCAATTTTTTTAATGTTCTATGATTAATCTTGGACTATATTTTCACCAACCAACCATCTGTCTAGTGGTAGGTCGTGCGTGTGCTTCTCTTGCCTTGAGTTGCTATGAATCCAATGCCCGCCCTCGCCTTCTTATTTTTAACAGCTCTTCCTTTTATCCTAAAAATTCCTGAAAATAAATAGAGACTACAACCTAGACCCGTGACCAACAGTAACTATTCGAGCTCCACGTTACCAGTGCGCAACGGCTGTCTGGCTGCTTACTGCCTGTCATATGCTAACCTAACGTATCAGAGTTTAATATCAACAAAATTCAAAACTATTTTCGCTCGTACAATACTTTTCTCGTGGGTGGCGAGAAAACGCAGATACCATGCGGTACGCGATATTTTCCGCCCCCATCCACAAACCTGATTTAAACTCGCATATTTCGAGTCACCAGCACTCCGCTTTTCTTTTTAGTATAGTATAAGGTTGAAAAAATTGAGCATCGTTTGGTTCCGAAAGGTCAAACCTTGCAACACACCTAACTATCAGAGTTTAATTCAAAAATTCAGACATTTTCGCTCGGTACATACTTTTCTCTGGGGTGTCGAGAAACGCGGATCGGCGGTAATCCGAATATTCCCGCCAGTACCCAAAACCATGCTGCCAGCACCAACCGCTGCAGTAGCCCAGAGATTCCGCTCCCATGCCTCTTCCAGCGGGCCGAGCGGTCCCATGCAACCAGTGGAAACATTGTCGCCGTCTTGCGGAAGCCCCCAACATAGCCACCTCTGATGCCAGTGGAGGCCCGGACGGATCCCTCGTGCCTCCCATGCCACGAAGAGGTTCTTTCTTCTCGCCCTCAGTGGCATCCAGGAAGTAAGCTCTTGATTCTACTCGGTCTCGACTGTGTCATTGGATACGCGCTAGCCTAACTACTGAAAGCGCTTCGGTGTGGTGGAATTTTCTGTTCAATAGTGGAGGGGTGTGTATGCACAAACGCTTGCTGCAGACGGTAGGGGGGATGTGTAAATGAGGCGGTGTCAATGCTTGTGGTGAATGTTTTTCTTAAGGAATCGGGACTGACTAATTTTCGGTAGGTTAAGTTCGGTTGCTCGTGTTTTCATGGTTTTTACTTCTAATCTGGACTTGAGCAGCTCAAAGCTCAGCTTTTGAAAATCCCATACCTACCATTTAGGTGCCGATTTGTCATGGTGATTGGTGAGGGCACAACCCTTCCGAGAGAGTTTTCCTACAGCCTGTCCAAATGCACAACCTTCCTTTTTACTGCACTATGCTCGACCACGGCGGGTCACTGAGAAGTACTCTGACGATTAAGTACAGTTAGTCAAGGCTTTCCCCTTTTAACAAATATACTTTGTAAAATATTTGGGAACTGAAATAGCCACCAAGCCTCACGTAGAGCTGAATATGCATGGTGCTGAAAAGAGACTGCGAGTGCACATATAAGTAAACGCTTGAAAACATCATATAATAGCAGTCTGGAACCATCAATGCTCTTGTATTGCAGTTGTACTCACGGAGAGAATAGCTCAAGTGGTCTGAGTTACGACTTAGGAGGCACTCAGTGATAAACCTTACCCTAAATATTCTCACCGACATGGTGCTTAGCACAATGACAATGCAGTTCCCCTTCATCAAGCCTGCTCTTTCTCTGGTGTTTTGCTAGCCTTGTGTGTGAACACCTGATAACTTATTTCGTCAAGCAAAGAGCACTCATTACCATGTGGAAAACCATATGCATGTCACTGTTTTTACCAACATGTTTTTTGTTTTGTTGTTTTCCTTGTGACATCCATCACAATGTTGGCTCATGCGAATAGCTCGACAGCCAGAGCCTTGTTCTTAGGTTTAGAAACCACATCGGGCCAAATACAACTTGTAGCTCACACAATTCTTTCCAACTGTGATTATATTCGAATAGGGTTGTTTCACAACCGAGGGATTGTAGTATCTATCTATCTATTTTGGGAAAAATGTTTTAGGCAGGTATTGCATTCCATTTCTGGAGTAACCTTTGGGTGAGCAAGTACAATCATCTTTCAGTACTGTGTACTATTTACATAAAATCGGCAACTTTTTAGCAGTCACAATCATGTCAATATATTATTTTGTGATTTTTCAAAAAAATATGAATAATAAACAACAATAGTACAACATGCTATATAATGAGCGGAAAGCCACTTCGTCTCTCCCAGAAGCACATGCCTCCCACGCAGCAAAATGCATTAATTGAAATGTTAAGAAAATCCCGAAAACATTAGCTTGTTTCATGATCAATCCAAATGCTACCTGCAAATTTTAGGTGGAAAGCTTTAGCAATTTTTACCCCCTGGGGTACAAAAAAGAGAACAAGTCAAACATCAATGTTACACTTAATTTTGTTTTTAATTAACTGCGAAACACGTCTATCCTGTTTCACATGAAATTTTCGAGTAGGCTTCTACACTAACTAAACATCTACAAAAAACAACTATATTTAAAAAATTTTTCACTATTGTTTTTTGAATTTACTATTCAATTTGCAGTATCAAGTTTGAGATCTGTCTCGTTTGGCTGCCACTCAGGATTAGTGATACTCTAATCATCTATGCAATCTCGCCGGTGCTAATCTCTCCAGCGTGACTCATAACTGGCAGCCAATAGACAATATTCTGCTATAAGATTGACTGGTTGAGATCATAAACTTAGAATATGGAAACACTTTGACTGAACAGGTGTGAGCCTGATGCGTCCAATAGGTCCTCCCAGGCGGGCCTGTTGGCAGGCCCGATGGAGCGATAAAAGTGAGCTCCCTAAGTCATAAGGGCAGCCTCGCAGATTATCTACGCGATGCGTCAATGGAAACAGTCCCAGGAAATCTAGCTGCCATAGGCTACTCAGAGATCCCCCGATCAAACCAGAACGTGGTCGAGGTCCGGAGCCAACCGATTAAGAGCCAATTCGCAAGACCGAGAGGCAGGCTGGATGATGGAATTGCCAAACTGTGATCCGCGGACCGTTGGGCAAAAAGGCCCAGAGGTTGGCCTTGCTGTATTATCCGCTTTGATTGATATCCAACCAAGCCCACCTTCATTATATTCGCAATATGCCAGCCCTTGGACAGAAGGACTATTCCATGCGTTGACGACTGATCCCTAGACCACCCTGATCCTTGGGTCGGCATATCTCGGCTCAACGCACCATGTGATAGTTTTGTTCCCCGTTCTCCCCTCTCCTGCGCCCAGAAGAACGGTGGGCTGGTAAGCTCTTCGTGATATCATGGTGGGCGTCTCAATGAAGGCTATAAAAGTCATGATGAACATTGCTGCCGGAATAGGTTGCATACATTTCAATGAGATTCATTGTGTGATATAAATATTTAGATTAAAATAGGTGAACCATAATTTAATACATCACACTTATTATATTTGACTATCTATAGTTATAAAATTTATTCAATATAAGTAGAATAATATAAGGAAAATATTTTCCTATACATTGTTTCATGTGGTGGTGAGTCTTTTCCCATGCATATGGTTGCATATTGAGGTGGGTCTTATCCCATCCATAATATGATGATGTGGCATGCTTACATGTTGAGAAGAATAAGTTAGTAGGGATGATTCTCTTAGATACATAGGATTCCTAAGGATAATGTGTTTTTTCTTGTGCTAGTACGATGTGATTGATGAGTTAATCAAGGCGTCAACTGGTGGATTCTTCTTCAAATAAATATATTGAGTTTGAGTGGGTGAAGGTGTGTGTTGTGGTTATGTGTCTAATCCAATGCGTCATGATCATCGTTGCATAGCTAAAATTGTACATGTATGTGAATCATACTCCTCCATTCACAATAAGTTACATCTAGCTTTTGTCTTAATTCAAAGTTTTAAAACTTTGACCACCCTTCTGTAAAAAGTAAAGCATTATGCACAAATTAGTATCACTAGATTGTTTTGAAATGTACTTTGATAATATATCAATTTGATGTCAATATTGTTACTACTATTTTTCTATAAAGTTGGTCAAAATTTTAAAAACTTTGACTTAGAATAAAACTAGTGTCCTCATTTATGTCGCGACGGAGGAGTATATTCAAATCATTACATTAACTCAACTTGCATGAAGTGCTAATTGGAACACCAAATCTAAAAATGCCTATTAGCCTACTGAAAACTTGGTATAGGGCTCCAAAACACTGTAGGCTCTAGCTAAGCTCACCGTCAGTTAGTTTGCTTGCTGTTAGAATAAAAGATGCATCCTGGTCTTGTCAGGTGTTGCACGTAGTCAGTTAGAGTTGTGCTCATGCACGACTCACCGTTTTTGTTTTGCTTTGATCTTTTCTTTCTCCCATCAGTTAGGCGCACGAAACGGCAGCCGTGGATGGCGCGGCACGAGTGGATCGGGTAGATGATGGAGTTAGTTACCCAGTTGTTTAGCCTCTGTAATAGCCATACTTTTCAGAGAAGAAATAACAAAAAACGCTGTCAGACGACGGCACAAAAAATAGCTCTGTCTCTCTCCTCGAGTTCCTCCTCGATCTGTGATCTTCTTCATCGGGTTAGGATAGGCAACAACAATTGGTATCAGAGCGAGTGGGTGTTCGATCCTGCGCCTGGGTGATTGAGCGTTGTTCGATCGCTGCCGATCATGTCTACTCCGGGGAGAAGAAGAAGAAGGACGGGGAAGCCGCGTCGCCGCTACAGCGCCTACCGGCGGCGGCAGCGGACGAGCTCCGCATCGTGGAGCGGGTCGTGCGGGAGACGGAGGCCTCGTCGGCGTCCATGATGCTGACGCGGACTAACTACATGGAGTGGTCGTTGGTCATGCAGGTAAAGCTGCATGCCGCCGGGCTCTGGCACGCGGTCACCGACGGCACCGACGACGAGCTGATGACCGCGCGCCCTCTCCGTCATCCTCACGGGGTGCCGCCGGAGATGGTGCGGCTACTGGCGGCAAAGGACACAACCGCCAAGGTGGCCTAGACCACCATCAAACTCTCTGATCGGAGTGAGCGGTGTGGCGCGAGGCTAAAGCCCAGGTCCGCCGCCGCGAATTCGGGACCTCCGTTTCAAGGAACGGCGATCGCCATCGAGGATTTTGCGCTGCGGCTCACCGGAGTCGTCGCCGACCCGAGATATATGGTGATCCGTGACGGAGCACAAGGCGGTGCAAAAATTCCTCCACGTCGTGTCGCGCCAAGTACATGCAGATGGTCCATGGCCATAGAGTCTCTCATCGACCCATCAGCATTCTATCGAGGAACTGACCAGCCGTCTGTCCGCATGCAGGACCACTATGACCTCGACGACGCCAAGCAGTCCACCGGCAACTGATGTACACAGCGGAGAGTGGGCTGCACGTGAGCGTCAGTTCGCCGGTTGCAGCTCGTCGCACGGTCGGCGACGCGGAAAGGGCAAGTCACCGGCAAAGCCCAAGCCGCAGAGCGGGGCAAACCTGCGGCCGGTAACGGCGGCGCGGGCGGATTCGGTGGGAAAAAGAAGGGAAAATGCCATCACTGTGGCAGGGGCCGGGCACTGGAAGAAAGATTGCAGAATATGGCTCCGTGAGCAGGATCAGCAGGCAAGCAGGAGCAAGCAAATCTTGTGCACGCCGGGCAATAAGCTGATCAGGCGCTTTCACGGCCGTGATCACCGCTACTACTGCGGCATCTCAGGCCGTGGTCACCACCAATGCTGGGCCCAAGGTAGCCACCCACAAGCATGGTTTCTCAATGAAGAAGCTGATACCCGTGCCTTCGCCGGACGGGATGTGGTACTTTCGACACCGGCGCCAGCAGCCACATGACAGCGAGCAGCGGTTCTTCTCCACTCTGGAGAATCTATCATTGGACAGTAAAATTCGGGGATGGATCACATGTGCAATTTGTGTGAAAGGTCAGTGTCTTCAGACACAGGGGGGCGAGCAGCGTGCGCGTCAGAAGTGTCATCAATCCCAAGTCTAGAGAGCACCATAATTTCATTGGACAGCTCCCGAAGGGGGGTGGTCAAGTTGATTCAGTAGTGGTGTGATGACCATACATGATCCGTCTCAGTGCCTGCGGCCCGCGTCTGGCGCACTACAGCCGGCTGTACACCAGTGCTGACCATTTGACACCCAGCGTGCCTACTGACAAAGGCTGATGATTAGACTTGGAAGTGGCACGCAAGGATCGGTCATTTGCATTTTAGAGCACTGCGCGCCATGTCTCAAAAGGCAAGGTCAGAGGGATGCCAGAGATAGCTCGCATCGAGCATACTGTGATGGTTGTGCACTTGGAAAGCAGCATCGGCCCTGTTCCCACCGGCAAGCGCATACCGGGCAAAGCATGGTTGGAACTGGTACACACTGACTTGTGTGGTCCGATCACACCATACACACCAAAGGAGATAAGTACTCATTCTGGTTTGTTGATGTTACAGCAGATTTATGTGGATTGAGTTGCTCAGTCCTAAGGACGAGGCATGTAGCTATTTCAAAAAAATCAAGGCCATGGCAGAAGCTGAGGGTACTGCAAACTCCGAGCTTTCAGATCCGACCTTGGAGGGAGTTCATTCAACTGAGTTTAAAGAATACGCAGTGAACAGGAGTGAAGCACTACACCACAGCGCCCTACCTCTCCCCAACAGAATGGTGTGTAAGAGGAGAAGTCGTCAGTGGTAGAGATGGCAAGATGTCTGATGCAAAGCAGGCTGTACCTGCATATTTCTGGGAGAGCGTCTGTAAAACTGCAGTAATACCTCCTGAACAGAGCTCCCACTCACTTCTCGAGGGTGTCCCGCCTTATGAAGCGTGGTATGGCCGAAAGCCGACTTTCAGCATGCGCACCCTTCAGGTGCCCCGCCCATGTCAAGCTGCTTGGGCCGGGCATCACC
>CM022301.1:526242963-526256696 GCA_011799875.1 Thinopyrum elongatum
AGCTCTCTGACCGGTCCAAGCCAATGGTTTTTGTTGGGTATGAAGAAGGGGCAAAGTGCTACCGTGTGTATGACCCTGAAAGCAAGAAAGTGCATGTGACTCACGACGTTCATTTCGAAGAAGGGCGTCCTTGGAGCTGGAGCACGGTGAGCGCGCCCGCGGCACAGGCCGCACCGGTCACGTTCTCTGTGGTGTACACCACGGAGCCGGGGGTGGAGGATGTTGACACTGGTGGCGCACATTGCATCTCACCCGCCTGGACGGCGTCCCCATCACCAACACCTGGGACACCGCAAGCGGAGACGGCGACGCCGGGAACTCCAGTGCTGCAAACACCCACAACTGGTACCGGGCACCACCGGGATCGCCAGCGATAAGATGGGCCACTCCGCCGACGCATGATGACGGGCGTGATGTGGACTCTGGACCGATCAGATACAGGCGCCTCTCATGTGTTCTCGACGCCACTAAAGAAGGCTATAAAAGTTCATGATGAACATTGCTGCTGGAATAGGTTGCAATACATTTCAACGAGATTTCATTGTGTGGAATATAAATATTTAGATTAATAATAGGTGAACCATAATTTAAAATACATACGACTTATTATATTTGATTATCTATAGTTATAAAATATTTATTCAATATAAGTAGAATAATATAATGGAAAATATTTTCCTATGCATGGTTTCATGTGGTGGTGAGTCTTTTCCCATGCATGATTGCATATTGAGGTGGGTCTTATCCCATCCATAATATATGATGATGTGGCATGCTTGCATGTTGAGAGAAATAAGTTAGTAGGGATGATTCTCTTAGATACATAGGATTCCTAAGGTCTAAGGATAATGTGTTTTTCTTGGTGCTAGTACGATGTGATTGATGAGTTAATCAAGGCCGTCAAACTGGTGGGATTCTTCTTCAAATAAAGTATATTGAGTTGTGATTGGGTGAAGGTGTATGGTTTGGTTATGTATGTCTAAATCCAATGCGTCATAATCATCGTTGCATGAGCTTAAAATTGTACATGTATGTGAATCATACTACCTCCATTCATGAATAAGTATACATCTAGCTTTTGTCTTAAGTCAAAGTTTTAAAACTTTGACCACCCTTCTAGGAAAAAGTAAAAGCATTATGGCACCAAATTAGTATCACTTGATTTGTTTTGAAATGTACTTTGTTAATATATCAATTTGATGTCATATATGTTACTACTATTTTCTATAAAGTTGGTCAAAATTTTAAAACTTTGACTTAGAATAAAAGCTAGATGTACACTTATTCGCGAATGGAGGGAGTATATCAAATTCATTAGCATTCACTCAACTTGCATGAAGTGCTCACTTTGGACAACCAAATCTAAAAATGCCCATTTAACCTACTGAAAACTTGGTATAGGGCTCCAAACACTATAGGCTCTAGCTAAGCTCACCGTCAGTTAGTTTGCTTGCTGTTAGAATAAAAGATGCATGCCTGGTCTGTCAGGTGTTGCACGTAGTCAGGTTCAGAGTTGTGCTGCATGCACAGACTCACCGTTTTTGTTTTGCTTTGATCTTTTCTCCCGATCAGTTAGGCGCACGAAACGCAGCCGTGGGATGGCGCGGCACAAGTGGATCGTGGGCAGATGATCGGGAGTTAGTTAGCCCAGTTGTTAGCCTCTGTAATAGCCGTACTTTTCAGAGAAAGAAATAACAGCAAAAACGCTGTCAGACGACGGCACAAAAAATAGCTTTGTCTCTCTCTCGAGTTCCTCCTCGATCTGTGATCTTCTTCATCGGGGTTAGGATTAGGCAACAACAATTGGTATCAGAGCGAGTGGGTGTTCGATCCTGCGCCTGGGTGATTGAGCGGTGTTCGATCCGCTGCGATCATGTCTGACTCCGAGGCTGAGAAGAAGAAGAAGGACGATGGGAAGGCCGCGTCGCCGCTAGCGCGCCTCACCGGCGGCGGCAGCGGAGAGCTCCGCATCGTGGAGCGGGTCGTGCGGGAGACGGAGGCCTCGTCGGCGTCCATGATGCTGACGCGGACTAACTACATGGAGTGGTCGTTGGTCATGCAGGTGAAGCTGCATGCCGCCGGGCTCTGGCACGCGGTCACCGACGGCACCGACGACGAGCTCGAACCAGTCCTTACCTTGTAGGGCTCCTACGCTTTGTTCCCACCACAAAAACCCCTGCGTGTTGCGGCCGATGCTTGCCACCGCCGATGTGTAATGTCGTATTGACAGAACAATGGGGGAACACGAAAAGATAGAGAGACGTACGGGACATAGATTATCATACCTCGTAAATTGTGTCCAAAAGTCTGGGGAGTTTCATCTAGAAAGTGTGTGGCACCGGTTTTCTAAAAAGGAACCTCCAAACTCATCATGGATGGGTAGATCTCCGCGGGGTGATTGTGACTTGATAAAAACCGTCTGTGAAGGATGGCTGATGAGTGTGAACCATTTCCATCTTGTTGGGACCAAGTGTCCATGCAGCAATTAGAGACCGCCATGCTATTCGTCTTCCGTCAATAGAAGCTTTAGTCCATGCGCTGACACGAGGAGCACAATCATGTTCAAACCCATTACGGTTGGCTTGGTTTACGAATGACCAGTTCGCCAGCTCACGATTCGATCCAACTTTTTCATGTATGTAACGAATGATATAACACTGCGCTCTATATAATTCTTAGTAGATGACTCGATCATTTTTGTGCAACTGGTCTATATCATGCATGGACGATCTACCATCAAAAAAAACAATAACTACAGGACAATGACGTCTCCTCGCGCTAGCACGTTGGCTTAGGAAAACCGGTTTATCCGACTCAAGTTGCGATGGTCCATTTGGGCTGTTGTGTAGTGACGTGTTACGATTTTTGTCGCTATGTCCACGCTAGCGAAGGAGGACGAGCGCATTCATTGGTGTCCCAGATAACACCTTCCCCGGCACTTCCTTCCTCACGAAGTAAACCCCATATCTTCCTATCTCGCCACCTCCGCGGCCGATCGATCTCTCGCATCCCTGCGCCGCCGCTTCCGAACTTCCTGGAATATTCTCCTCCCCGTTCCCTCTCCTATGCGAGCTCCAGCCCTGCATCTGTCCACCCTCTTTGACCTATCTCCTCCTCGAATGAAGGAAGGAGCACGTAGCGTGCAGCTGCCGCCGGAAGGAAGCTGGGGGGCTCCGGGGCAAAGGGTTCGCCGCGCATGCGGTGTCAGCGATCTCGGGAACCGCCGGGTCAACCGTCGCCGTACAGGAATAGTCGGGCGGAGGACGGCTGGTGTTGGGCCAGGAGGAGAAGGCGCCGCTGACGAGAATGTGAGAGACGAGGTCGAGCCAGGACGTTGAAGGGTGGGTGGCTGGACTCGCTGGGCAAGCGGCCACCTCTGGCGTTCGCGTCTTTGATGGCGTGAAGAAGATGGACACATCGCATGAGCAAGCAGAGGGCTAGTGTGAGCCTTGGTTCTTCATCGATCCGTTTGTGCGTGCCCTTGGTCGCATGGCAGATCAGGTACAACGCGCCACTTGTCTCTCCTTCTCGGAGGTTCCAAACGTGAGGATAATGTTGGGACAGTAAGTAGGTCAGGATTTTGATTGTTGTTGCTTCTGTTTACCTTCCGGATCATGGTTGTTGGTTTATGTCGATTCATCTTGTCACCTATAAATGTGATAACATATTATTCTGGATTTATTTTAGGATATTGCGGCCAGAGCACGTATAAAGTGACATGCGATTTTGTGATGCTGTGATAAAAGGAGCAGCAGGGTCATCAAGATATATTGAGGGAATAAGGTGGTATGGCTGTGATAAGGATATAGTGTGTGATAGATACAAAAATTGCTTTTAATATGATTGGAGAATATGCAGCTCTCGGCACTTGTTTTGAACGTTTGAAGTTAGCCACTAATGACATGAGGGAACACTTTGTTGTGTCAAGGTTTCTGTTACCTCCCTCCAGAAAAGGGTTTCTATCTACTCAAATAATTCAGCTCAGTCATTCCATCCAACCGATGCCAGACCCAAAAGAGATTCCAACTCTTAAGCTTATCTAGATCAGGTTCATTCTGTTGTATCATGAAGAACTTCAACAGTAAAGAGGCAGAGCTATTATCACGACAATAGAAGCTAGAGAAGTTAATCCTTAGCATTTTCATGCATATAATTTAATCTAATTTGAGCTGTGCTAATTTAAATAATAGTACAATTTATATTATGATTTGGAAGATATATGCAATTACTTCTTTCAACAACAACCGAGTTCACCAACCTGTTATTGTATGCATAATTGGATTAATAAACAAGAATGAGGATTTTGAAGTCCAATTTACTAAATATCATGGTGTATCTTTTCCCCCGAACTTCTTATCCAGCTTCAATTGAGAGTCGAATACTAAGTGGTCGGGGAAGGAAAGCTTCAAATACAATTGTGGCGAACATCTCCTTGATGCTACAAAGCATCTCGATGATTTTGAAGTGCAGTCGAAGTTAATTACATTTACATTTTGATCATGCCCTATTGATCTAAAAGTACCTTAGTTTTAAGAAATTTCATAGGAGGCTTATGATTAAGAAAACGATGCCTTAGTCTTTTTAGGACTGCTGTAAATTTTAGTTTGCAGTTTTTGCTTTACATCACTTTTTGTGCTTTATTAGGCATTATGTTGACGTTGTTCTATATAGACAGTTCAGATTATTTTGCAGGCAGTGAACAGATGGGGATAGACTGTATTACCGCTTACCATCTTCTATACACCATAACATAATTCTGTGCATGATGGGATGGGTGGGAAGTGCGACACGATTTGTAAGCACAGACAAAAAGTGCAGTATTGTTTGATTATCTTATACTATACCTTTTCTTTTCGGTTCACAGGTGGAGTTTGAATAATTCCAGAAAGAGAATTATTCAAGAAAACTAAACTCGGTAAGATGTCTGATTAAAACACAAACTACACTTTTTTCTGCTTATCTTCTGCAGTATATTTGTTACAAAGGATTGAAAACCTAATTCGGTAGTTTTAGAAATAAATTGCCTGGTTTGCCATGAACTTTGCTGTGGTTGCTTCTGCACTAGGGGAATGCTTGCATTAGACCTCAAAGTAATTGCTATTACATCAGTATCTACAGGTTAAATGCGTATTATAGGATTGAAACAAACTCCATTATAGATGAAGCATCAAACAGAGGCGTTTTTTCTACTCTTGTATAATGATGGATCTTAAAATGAGGCAATTGGATGTTTTGGTGAGTCTACATGAAGATCTTGATTTTTTTTTTCTTTCTAATAGTGATCTTAGACAATCTGCTATTTGTTTGTGTTTCTAGCAGTTTACTCTCCGGCTGTAAATTTGAATCGCCATAGAGGATCTCACATCCACGTGAAATAGTCAAACCCCATTTTCTTGCGGCAGGGAGACAAGCTATCGTTACACCGCACTCACAGTTTTTGACGAAATGCAAGTCCATTAGTCATCCCTGATTTTAGGCAAATGAAATCAAAACCCACCATGATACTGAGAATCCCACACTAGGAGAAATGATTAGATGCATTAGTAACAACATTTGGTAGTATGCTTACGGAAAAGAGTGTCAGATATAGTTACCATTCCTTTGCAATGTTGGCTTGACGTTATGAAAGAAACAGCGAAGGGGTTCAGCAGACAGGTTCATGATAGATGATGACCTCTTTGTGTGTGCAAACCAATTACTTGTGTTGTTTTCATGTTTGGATTAACTTCGTATTATTTCCATGCCCTAACCTATTAACGGAATGTGAGTACGGTTAAATTTGCAGTTACCTTCTATTTCTTACCTCGCAGTTATGAATGACTTGAGCTTATACACAACGGATATAATCAGAGAACATTCTCCTGTTTCATTTCACCTGATACAATAGGGTCATGATTATAAGTACTCCCTGTAAAGAAATAAAAGAGCGTTTAATCCCTAAAGTAGTGATCTAAAACGTTCTTATACTTCTTTATAGAGGGAGTACTAAACTTCTAAATATGGCCTAAACTTGAGATTTCTCAAAATGTTACTTTTGTTTTTGTCCATTTCTTGGAGGTGGTTCCATGGTTACTTAATGCTCTTTACTATTGAGTAAATTCCTTTTCTTATTTCTAAATCAGTTTCTTTTCTGCATGAATATTCTACATGCGACCCAATGATGGTTCTGTTTTGAAGAACCTTACAAAATCTGGAACCGTCAGAATGGATATTAAGATGGTGTGGCAATGATGGATGCAGAGACAACATCCCATCTTTACTTCGATTTTACCTCATACTGATAACAGATTCAATAGGCTATACACATACAATTCTTCTAAATGCCTATGTTGATATCTGCATGCTTGTAAATTTACATCGTGAATCATTTTTTAGGCGGCTACTTTTCTCCCGAATTTGTATCTCTTTCGTTCCTAAGCGGATAATGTGCATTAGCATTTGTACTGTCTATCTATTGCACATTTGATCTGCCATTGTTCCATAGCTGTATTGGGCTTGATCTTGAGCATATGATTGCTTGCATGCACATAAGGAAACAATCGCCTGAAACTAATCAGAAGGGGCTTCATTCCCAAATGGCACCGCAATGGCGGGCCCCAACCTAGTGCAATAAGCCAAATTGATGCAAGGGTAGCACTCAAAGAGACCATCATTCAGCTCACTGTAGAAGAGATCCTGTCCGAGCAACCTCCGATTGTGAACCAGTATGAGGAAATGTGACATTGGCAGATGGTGGCTCTTCGTATACCAAGTGGAGGTTCAACAATGTTTCCTTGACGACACTGATCGAGTTATTTACCCAAAACAACCCAACAAGGGAGGCAGAGCACTCTTATAAAGGGAGACAAAATGCTCCAAACGAGGAAAAAGAGTGGAAAATAGCCGGAAAAAAAAACCGCAGACGGTACTCGACCATCGAAAATGAGCCGAATACGTTAATGAGGAGCACTGATGCAGAATTTGGCGCGAAAACAGCGGAAAACGACAGGTAGAGCCACACTGTCAGGCTGACGTGGCGAAGACCAAAAAACTTTGGACAGGCTGATGTGGCAAATGAGATGCGGGACCCCACCTGTCAATGACTAAACGGTTGGTTCTACACATTCTTTCTACGGGCATTCCATCGAGCAGCTTCCGTGCGTTCATCTTTTTGGTTCGCTGAGGAAGGAACATGTGCCAGGGCACGCCGAGGAGCAGTACCAGAGGAACAGCGGGAAGGGACGCCTCATTCACGCCGCGGAGCTCGCGCAGCTCTTCCTGTATCCGCCAAGGGGGTGACCACCTTGACGAGTTGGCAACACGGCGCGTGGGCAGGGTGTCGACGACCCAAGCCGTGGCCCCACGGGGAAGGAACGGGCCTCACCTGAGCACGTGTGCGTGCTCGCGGAACAAGGATAGACGACCATCGGTACCACTCAGCGAGTCGTCCTCGTCAGCGCAGGCGGCCGATGAAGCATGGCGAGGCGGGGAAGACGGCTCAGAGATGCGCAGCTTGTCGACGTGTTGGAAGCGGAGGCATTCGGGAGGATGTGCCGAAGCACAGTGACCAGATCGAGGCGCAGAGGTCCGCCGGAGCGGGAGAGGCGAGGCCCGGTGGTGTGTGGTCGGAGGTGGAGAAGACGACCACAGCGCGGCGATTCGGACGTCCCGATCGAATTGACTCAGGGAGGTTGGTCAGGGAGGCCTTCAAAAGCTCCTAGACAAAGGGGTGGAGCTCGTGGTGTCTCGGGCCATGAGAATGATGGGGGGGGGGGGGGGGGGGGGGGGGGGGGGGGGCCGCAGGTGACCGGGCAACGGGGAGGACGAGTTGCTCCTTGTGCACGCGAGGGAGGTGGGGTGGCTGCTAAGCGGTCTGGGTTCTCCTCCAACACGACCGGCGCCGCTGCTAGCTAGCTTAAGGAGGAGGCGAGCAGGGAAGGAGCGCACACGGGGCGGCCCCGGAGGCAAGCCGCGCACAAGCCCGAAGTGCGGAATACAGGAAAAGACCGGCACCTAAGGGAGGAAGATATAAACAGACACATTGACAGGGTGGGCCCCACGCCCCTCGCCAGGTCATTTGCCACATCAGTCGGTCAAAGTTTTGTCTTCGCACAGTCAGCCTGACAATGGGCCCCCTACATGTCGGTTCACTGTTTTCGAGGACCCAAATACGAGAATCAGTGCTCCGGTTACGTATTAGGCTCATGTTACAGTGGGTTTTTTTGTGTCCCTGGTTCAAATATGTTACCAAGGTGAATTACCCTAGCCCAAGTGGGATGGTTTTGCGTTAAATAAACTCACAATTGATCGAATAAAAGCATTGTATGTAAGGCAAGTGACAAGGTTGAGTGTGTTTCCTGATACTGTCCTAATCCTATGGTGTTCTAATACTGGTTGATGATCAACCATCGTTCATAGAGGAAAGTAACTGGGGCTGACAAGCATGAGGCTCGACGGCGTATAGTCACTAACCAATAGTGTACTACGTAAGGTTGCTAGTCGGGATATGCACGTGTGCTAATTAAGGAATGCATTTGGTTTCATTTCGTGGATTGTTGGTTTTCCTCGGTAGGGAGAGTTATGTTGGGCGGCGCACACAATCGAGTTCAAATTAATGCACACTCATGCCTTGCTTGGTGGGGCCTTTGAGCAAAAGATTTACGGACAAGCTCGTTGGCCTTCGGTGTATGTACACCCTAAAATGAAAAAAATAAGTAATTACGGGGACCAAGTTTTTCTGAATGTACTTGACCTGATGTGTACTAGTATAAAAGTTTGGCCAAAGAAATACTTTAGGGTATCATAGTGAAAAAACAAAATCAAACATTGTATTCAAAAGTTGATTTATCAGTTTTGCTAAAGCACATCAAGAGTGCCATAAGTTTGCACATCTAAGTCCTATGCCATTGATCTACATGAAGATTCGTATGGGTGTTTTCTTTTTTCTTTGTATTTTTTTCCCTAAAATCGACGGCAGTTTTTAGTCATGTTTTTTTCATACAAGGACCAAAGAAGGTCAAGTTATTTTTCAAAAAAGTTTTCGATTTTTTGTCTTCTTTGTATTACTATTTCCCCCAATAAAGGTATATTTAACGAGAGCCAAAGGGTATTCTCCCAATGGCTAGTCCATAATAGTTTTGATTGCCGAAAAATAACAAACTAGGTCAGGCATTAATGAGCTCTTTCTTTCTTTATTCCTTTGAAAAACCAGACACATTACGCTGAGAAACACGTTCTTTGAAAAAAGTTTAAATCTACCCATAGAATGCGAATGATGTATTCTAGTTAGCACATATCACTTAAGACACGGAACTTTGGCAACCGTTGAAGAGAAGCAGTACAAAGGATGTCCGTAAAGATATGTAATCTGAAAAAACAGGTGTGCCGTTAATTCACATTCAAAATAGGCTTTCGCCCCGAAGTTGTGTAGAGTAAAAAAACTGTCAAGGTACAAAGAAATAAAGGAAAGGGACCAATAAAGAAAATAAGAGAACCCTGGGGGGGCCATTCAGCCACAAACACATCAAAAAAACCAAAGAAAAAAAAGAACACATGACTCCCTAGGTCTTGAGCATAGATCAGGGGGCCGGCCAGGGGGGCGTAGCAAGATGGTAATTAATGCCTCTACAGGAGTAATTTTAGAGGTGCTTACCGCCTGAACTTTCAATGCGTGACTAGAGTTGCTACTATCTCATCTGAGCGTCCTTAGCTCAGAAGAGAATTCCTGTAGCTTATCGCGTGATCCTTACATCAGAATTGACATGTGCCAGCCCTTGTTGAGGTTGATTCTAGGTGCACCCAATACCAAGATGATTTAAGCCTTGAAGTTGAGAAGAGATCTGTACGTTAGTGAGTATTAGATGATCTTAACGAAAGTGACAATAAAATATGGCCCAACCCGGCCAGAGCCGTGTATGTTATCTACACATGCAGGAATGCTTTTCGTCCATGTGCTGGTTTAGTGGTTTTGAAACTCCTTGTGCGTATGTGAACGATGGATGCCCGAAGGGCCCCTGTATGTCTATAACTACCTTTTGATATTGAAGAACCAAAGTCTTCCAGAAGCAATAAATTGGTATCAAAGTTAACTGTCCTAGTGTTGTTGTTGCCTAATCCTAACCCGATGAGAAGAAGATCACAGATCGAGGAGGAACTGAGAGAGAGACAAGAGCTATTTTTTGTGCGTCGTCTGAAGCGTTTTTGCTGTTATTTCTTTCTCTGAAAAGTACAGGCTATTACAGAGGTAACAAAACGGGGACTAACTAACTCCCGATCATCTGCCCACGATCCATTGTGCCGCGCCATCCCACGGCTGCGTTCGTGCGCCTAACTGATCGGGAAAAAGATCAAAGCAAAACAAAAACGGTGAGTCTGTGCATGCAGCACACTTGAACTGACTACGTGCAACACTGACAGACCAGGCTGCATCTTTTATTAACAGCAAGCAAACTAACTGACGGTGAGCTTAGCTAGAGCCTATAGTGTTGGAGCCCTATACCAAGTTTTCAGTAGGTTAAATGGGCATTTTTAGATTTGGTTTGTCCAAAAGTGAGCACTCATGCAAGTTGAGTGAATGCTAATGAATTGATACTCCCTCCATTCGCGAATAAGTGTACATCTAGCTTTATTAAGTCAAGTTTTAAAATTTGACCAACTTATAGAAAATAGTAGTAACATATATGACATCAAATTGATATATTACAAAGTACATTTCAAAACAAATCAAGTGATACTAATTTGGTGCCATAATGCTTTTACTTTTTCCTAGAAGGGTGGTCAAAGTTTTAAAACTGTGACTTAAGACAAAAGCTAGATGTATATATCATGAATGGACGGTAGTATGATTCACATTCATGTACAATTTTAAACTCATGCAACGATGATTATGACGCATTGGATTTAGACATACATAACCAAACCATACACCTTCACCAATCACAACTCAATATACTTATTGAAGAAGAATCCCACCAGTTTGACGCCTTGATTAACTCATCAACACATCGTACTAGCACCAAGAAAAACATCTTTCTTAGACCTTAGGAATCCTATGTATCTAAGAGAATCATCCCTACTAACTTATTTCTTCTCAACATGCAAGCATGCCACATCATTCATATATTAGGATGGATAAGACCCACCTCAATATGCAATCATGCATGGGAAAAGACTCACCACCACATGAAACCTGCATAGGAAAATATTTTCCATTAATTATTCTACTATATTGAATAAATATTTTATAATATAGATAATCAAATATAATAAAGTCTATGTATTTTAAATTATGGTTCACTATTATTATCTAATATTTATATTCCACACAATGAAATCTCGTTGAATGAAAGTATTGCAACCTATTCCAGCAGCAAGTTCATCATGAACTTTATAGCCTTCTTTAGTGGCGTCGAGAACACAGGAGAGGCGCCTGTATCTGATCGGTCCAGAGTCCACATCACGCCCGTATCATGGTCGGCGGAGTGGCCCATCTTATCGCTGGCGATCACGGTGGTGCCCTGGTAACGTTGTGGGTGTTTGCAAGCACTGGAGTTCCGGCGTCGCCGTCTCGCTTGCGGTCCCAGGTGTTGGTGATGGGGGACGCGTCCAGGCGGGTGAGATGCAATGTGCGCCACCAGTGTCAAACATCCTCCACCCCCGGCTCCGGGTGTACACCACAGAGAAGTGACCGGTGCGCTGTGCCGCGGGCGCGCTCACGTGCTCCAGCTCCAAGGACGCCCTTCTTCGAAATGAACGTCGTGAGTTCACATGCACTTTCTTGCTTTCAGGGTCATACCACACGGTAGCACTTTGCCCCTCTTCATACCCAACCAAAAACCATTGGCTTGGACCGGTCAGAGAGCTTGGTGATGCCCGGCCCAAGCAGTTGACATGGGCGGTGCACTGAAGGTGCGAAGATGCTGAATCGTGGCTTTCGGCCATACCACGCTTCATACGGCGTGACACCCTCGAGGATGTGAGTGGGAGCTCTGTTCAGGAGGTATACTGCAGTTTTACAGCCTCTCCCCAGAAATATAGCAGGACAGGCCATGCTTTTCATCAGACATCTTGCCATCTCTACCACTGACTGACTTCTCCTCTCTAACCACACCATTCTGTTGGGGAGAGTAGGGCGCGTGGTGTAGTGCTTCACTCCTTGTTCACGACAGTATTCTTTAAAACTCAGTTGAATTGAACTCCCCTCCACGGTCGGAGATCTGAAAGACTCGGAGTTTGCAGCTACCCTAGCTTCTGCCATGCCTGATTTTTTTGAAATAGCTACATGCCTCGTCCCTAGATTGAGCAACTCAATCCACAAAATCTGCTGTAATCATCAACAACCAGAATGAAGTACTTATTCCTCTTGGTGGTGTATGGTGTGATCGGACCACACAAGTCAGTGTGTACCAGTTCCAAAACCATGCTTTGCCGGTATGCGCTTGCCTGCGGGAACAGGGCTCGATGCTGCTTTCCAAGTGCACAACCATCACAGTATTGCTCGATGCGAGCTATCTCTGAATCCCTCTGACCATGCCTTTTGCAGACATGGCGCGCAGTGCTCTAAAATGCAAATGAACGATCCTGCGTGACAGCGCCAAGTCTCATCATCAGCCTTTGTCAGTAGGCACGTGGTGTACAATGGTCAGCACTCCGGTGTACAGCCGGTGCTAGTGCGCACAGACGCGGGCCAGCAGGCACTGAGACGGATCATGTATGGTCATCACACCACTATGAATATCAACTTGGACACCCCCTTCGTCGAGCTGTCCAAGTGAAATTTATGTTGCTTCTCAGACTGGGATGTAGTACACTCTTGACAGAGCACGCTGCTCGCCCCCTTTGTCCTGAAGACCACGAACCTTCCCACAAATTGCCACATGTGATCCATCCCCGAATTTTACTGTCCCATGCATAGATTCATTCCAGAGTGGAGAAGAACCGCTGCTCGCCTGTCATGTGGGCTGGCGCCGGTGCGAAGTACCACATCCCGTCCGGCGAAGGCACGGGTATCAGTTTCTTCATTGAGAAAACACTGCTTGTGCGTTGCTACCTTGGGCCCAGCATTGGTGGTGACACGGCACTGAGATGCCGCAGTGAGCGGGTGATCACGGCCGTGGAAAAGGCCCTGATTATGCATTGCCGGCGTGCACAAGATTTGCTTGCTCCTGCTTGCCCTGTGTTCCTGCTCACGGAGCCATATTCTGCAATCTTTCTTCCAGTGCCCGGCCCCTGCCACAGTGATGGCATTTTCCCTTCTTTTCCCACCAGATCCGCCCCGCGCCGCCGTTACGGCCGCAGGTTTGCCCCCGCTCTGCGGCTTGGGCTTGCCGGTGACTTGCCCTTTCCGCCGTCCGCCGTTTGCGACGAGCTGGTTGACGGCGAACTGACGCCACGTGCAGCCCATCACTCCGCTGTGTTACATCAGTTGGCGGTGGGACTGCTTGGCGTCGTCGAGGTCATAGTGGTCCTCGCATGCGGACAGCGGCTGTCAGTTCCGCGATCGACATCGTCTTGAGGTCGATGAGAGACTCTATGGCATGGCCTTGCATGTACTTGCGGACACACGTGGAGGAATTTTGCACCGCCTTGTGCTCCGTCACCGGATCACCATATTATTCGAGGTCGGCGACGACTACGGTGAGCCGCAGCGCAAAATCCTCGAGGACTCGCCGTCCTTGAAACGGAGGTCCTCGAAATTCGCGCGGCGGACCTGGGCTTTGGCTCGGCACCCGCTCACTCCTGATCCAGGAGAGTTT
>CM022301.1:526258636-526280676 GCA_011799875.1 Thinopyrum elongatum
GAGAAGACTGATGTGTCTATGTACTAATGTTCAAGTCCATATACATATAATGTGATAAGGTTAAAGTTCATGCTAAAACTTGTACAATAAGCTCCAATGAATAGTATGATAAAAATATAATTAAACAAGAATATCAGCAGCCAATGACTGAACTGCATTCATGTGACATGATGCAATAAATTTCGCACCGAACCTCAGTTGTTCATAAATAACAACGGCCTGAACCCATCCCCAAATGTTCTACTACCCTAGATAGTACCAACGAGGGGATCGATGACCATTTCACGTCACACTGGCAACAGTGTGTGGTAGATATATAGGTCGTCACACTACCATGGGATGGGACTATGGGGCTCTCAGGATTGTCGGTCCGCACTTGATTCGGACACTAGCGACGAGCGTCGATTACAGGCTGGTGGTACTAGACCTCCTGAGGTCCACACTCACAAGAAAACTTCCGGTGAGTGCCGCAAGGATTAGGAGGTACCCGTGAAATCACCCACGTTTGGATTTAAGAATGGGGACTCGGACCTACAAGCAACAAAGTCAACCCGTATAGACTGGAGAACGCAAAGTTGGAGGAACTGCAATTGAGGCGACTACGATGTTGGTTTTATCCGGTGCTGTAGTGAAATGTTGCCTGGTTGCTATGTGTTTTATCTTTCTGTAGTGAATGTTGCCTGGTGTGCTAATGCGCATTTCAAACTTCTTCTTTCTGTGTTAAAAAAAACTAAAAAATCTCTCTTTCTCTAACACAACACTTCAATTTTCAACTGCATAGGATTACGTGGAGATACGTGTGATCTTATTGTTCTGGAAAAACAAGAAAACCAATCAACCTCGACCTCCTCTCGCTCAAGCACTTAATGTAGATACTTTGTGTATTTTGTGAAATAGCAAAGTTTGCTAGTATTTTTAAAGGTTTTTGAGAATTTGTGATTTGATCTTTTAAATAGTATCAACTGCACATTTTGGTGCAAATTTCACTTTTTGTGCAATTACATTTCTTATGTTTAATTATACCTTTTTTCATGCAAATACAAACAGAAACATATTATTCTGTGCCATTTTTATGTTTTTCAAGTGCACATTTAGTATTTACTAACTTAATTGTGTAAGGTTATCATGTTGGACACACTGGGCGTGGGAATAGGGTAAAGTTTCACATCATATGTGCTAGTCCCACCATTTGCATGGTGCACTCCTTAGTTATGCAAATTCGAAATGACATCTTTCTAGTGACCCGGTTAAAGAGATCGAAACACTACAAACTGAACTTTGATCTCTCTTTTTTTCCTGCTTTTTGAAACTGACTTCGGTCTGCCAATGGTACCAACAAGGGAGTGTTCATACATAATTGTTTTCCAGGCTTTTTACCTTCCAGCATAAAAAAAGGAGATCAAGTTTCGTCACCCAAATCAATCGCATGATAATGAAATCTTCCTTGCATGAATATTTCACATGACATGGTGTTAACAATTGGAGACTTTTTAGTATGTTTTTTCGGCAAGATCATTTGTCGTCAGCAAAGGTCACTTCTTGATAGCCAATGCATTAAGCTGTCTAGGTTGGCAGGCCCAAGCCTCATCTTAACAGGAGGTCATTTTGTTTGTTACAGGGCTCTACATATCACTACTAACTTTCTTCAGGCTGTCAACATCATTGCCAGTATAATGCTGGCCTCCATTCATCTTTGAAATGACCATTGTTTTTGTAAATAAAACATATCATTGACAATTTCTAATAACGGATCCATGGGGGCATGCTAACTCAACATCAATATTTCACAACTGGAGCAACCACATTTAATTTTGTTAGTTAGCATTTTGGACCTAGAATTTAGGTTTGGGCTCCCATCACTCGACCTTTTTCTAGTTAGACATCAACATGGTGACTTTTTTGTTCTTCATGCCGTGATAAAACTCGGAATTGCAATCACTACGTGTTACAAAGTCTTTATTCTGTAGCCTATAATTCACATCTTGATTTCCTTTTCATCAACTCTGAAAGTATTTGGCACTATATGTGGCAGGTACACCATGTTCAGACCATATCAAAAGAAGTTGTATGACAATATGATTCATTGGTGTAGACTAGCACTACTGGTATCACTATTATAGATCCCGTACGTAGTACCCAAATCGACTAAGCACGTTCCAAGACTCAAGTCGCTAGCTTGACGGCCCGTACTAAGGACACATTCATGATCTGAGGCCGCCGCGCTCCCTCGCATGCCGTTACCCTGCTGCGGAGCCGGTGAAGTCCGCCAAGGACACAACCGCGCACCGATGCAACAGCTCATTTAGTTGCTCCTCACGCCTATTCTTGTTGTGCCGAGTGGGCCCGTTGACCCGGGTCAAGACGTCGTCTCCTTTTTGCCGAAGGCCCCGATGTAGCGCGCCGCGGCCAGGCGGCCGGATGGTCCCCTGATGCCTTCATGCCCACGAAGATTTTTCTCGCCGCCGTGCGTGCCAGTGCAGCAAGCGCTCACGCGAGACAGATCAAGACAAGAGTGGAGGCGATAGACATGCGAGGAGCACTTCTTAGCCAGCCGTAGCTCTCAATCTACTTGGCCTCGAGTGGTGTCTGCTCTTCGTCTGCGATATGCTGCTAGCCTGCTACTGCCAAAGCGCTTGCGTGTGTGGAATATGCGTCTCAAAAGGCAGAGGGGCTGTTCGACGCAGACGCAGGGTAGGTGAGGGTGTAAATGAGGCGCAGTGCAAATGCTGTCGTGATGTTTTTGCTTAGACTCGGGAGGAGTATTTTGTCTGGTTGTGAGGTAGCGCGAAGTTCGGTTGCTCTTGTTTTAGGACGTGTATTTGCAAGATTGGGGACCAAAAATAGCCACCAGCCATCACGTCCGAGACTGAGAAGACACTGCAGATACAATATTACACATGAACAACATATATGCACGAAATCTGCACCAACATTCTTTGTACTTCATGTTGTTTTTTCTCAGTAGCATCCGCTCATAATTTGCGCTGATACAGAGATCGTCGACAGGCAGACATTGCTCTAGCTTATAGGGGATCGGGAAAAACTTTTCACTTTGGCGTTTTTCTTCCACTGGTGATTATATTTCGTGCCAATATCATTTAGCATAATGCATGAACTGAATTGAGGAGGTAAACACACTACTACCCTCCGATCCAATTAGTTGTACTAAACAGTGCCAATTACTGTGATCGGAGGTAGTAATCTTACTCTGCAAAATAATCGAGTGTCTTAAAATTAACCCTTGCTGATAATACAACTGCTAATATAGTCATGTCGGTCTTTGACTCCTTTGCCTTGAACGGTTTGTCTCGCACCAGGGATGGTATCTATCTTCTTTGTGTAAAAGTTTTTAGCTCCCCCGCCAAAAAAAAAAGATTTTAGCTGGTTTGCATTCCATTTTCAAGTACATTTCTGAGAAGTCGATCCTAGTGCAGTAAATGCTAGTCCGTATTATTAAATTTTTTTGGCAGCTAGCTAGTTGCGGTCACAAGATAGTGCCAATTTGCATTTGTTGCGCTCCTCAAAAGTATTAAAAACATAAATAACAATATGCTATAGCTTGAGCATTTACACAGCAAACATACAAAAAAAATGTAATGATCTGTGAACAGTACAAAATCCATAACAATCTAGAGACAGTTTAATAGGCTCTTCATGCCTAAATACCGATTATTATTTGGGGGAAATTATAAAATGGAGAAAATAAGTGTAGAGATCACTCACGCTATATCTAACATTTCCTACTTGATTATCACCGTATCTTAATCATTGAAATGGAAATTGCAGCAAGGGTCAGAGACGGTTGCAAGTCGCTCTGGCCTATGTAGAGCAGGTACAAATGTGTCTACGAGACAATAAATCCACCTATGCACCTTGATTTTGCTGTAGTGATGGAGACCTCTTTTGCGCTCAGTAATATCATTTTTTTTCACCAGTCAAGTGTATGTGAGCTCCAGACTAATACAACCGGTGACATGGCCATTTACCCCCATGGCTAGATGGTGTACGACTGAAATAGAAAGTTGTAATATTTGCCACCGTACTTTCCAATATTCCTGTGTTTGGGCTTATGGCGGACATGGTAAGGCGATGTGCATCAAGTTCCAACAGAACCAATTAGACAAGCATATAATGTCTTGAAGCACCCTAGAACAAGGCAATAATGAATTGCATTCTGTGAATATAACAAAGCTGATCATGAACAACTTTTTTCTTTGCGATGGGATCATGAACAACAATGACGATCAAATTCCACCAAATGCACTGGTATAGCCTAATGAGGAGGTCACACAAGCCATGTGTGTGTCATACTGGCAACCATAACTAGTAGACATAGATATGCTTGTTACTTGAATAGGGGCTGAACCATCAAGCTCTCAACTTCCCAGCCCCAGTTTAACTCGACAAGGAGCGACAACCATCCTGTATTAGATTACCTGAGATGACATCGCAGTGGCCATATACCGCACGGGATTTATAGGTGCTGCGAATTACACTCAACCATTGTGTGAGCTTCACCCAACAAGATCAGGTGGATACCACATCAATGCTTTTGCACAAGCGACTTCCGGTGCAGCATGGATTAGTTATAAAGAGATCACACTCCTCATTGTTGAAATGGGGGTAAAAAAAATGAAGTGGGGGACTAGTGCCTTGCGTATTTGCTACTATTTCGAAGGACTTCTCATACTTTTCTTTTGAGTGCTCAAAGCACCACAAACCTTCCCAAATATGGCCCCATTTCCCGAGAGTATCATCTCCTCTCCCACATGTGCCCTCTCCTCCAACGGTGTCTCCCAATTTATCCTCAACTTTTTCTAGCACATGCATATGATTGGTAGTGGTGGAGAGAGAGGTGGGATAGAGAAAAAAGAGAGAAAATGGTTCGGGATGGGCTAGAGCTGATGTGGGGACTGTCTGTACATTTACATATCCTCCCCATATATGAGTTTTGCGGAGATCCATACGTTCAAACATATTGATCAAATTTTGGAGACTGCTGTTGGAATGCCTTTTTTTTGTCCGAACGTCCATCCGACATAGGTAGAAGGTTCAGGGTTCTCCCATGAGATGCTCGTAGGGCACATCTCTCAAAACACCCAAAGGACATGCACTGCGGATCAAACCCCGTGTTAGAAGCATCTCCAACAATTGCCCTATTATAGGGCAAAAAAAAAGCTTTGGAGTAAAATTTAGAGCACGAAGAAGTACCTTTTAGGGCACCAGAAAGTGGCGTCTCCAACAGTTGCCATAAAATAGGGCACCCAAAACAACAAAAGTCCTTCAAACATTCACCTACTTCGACCATATTTCATACTTGTTATTCAAAGTTTTAAATATTGAAACACAACGTATTCGACTACGACATGCAAACTTGGATTACAACAAACTACAGACAGTACAGGTTGTCCCATTCAATTTTTGTTCGGACTCACCTCTCTCATCGCCAGTCTAAGCTTATCATCAAACTCGGTTGTCCAAACATGAGGGCTAACCTCGTCCGCCTCTTGCACTCATTGTCCCTCTTCCAGAACCATTCCACCTCCTCCTGCACGAGTTCTGATTTTCTGGTCTAAACCTCGCCATTTACCGCCTCGTCACTCTCTCGTGTCCCTCTCCTCGAGGACAATGCGGGGTGACCCTCTTTATCATGGTGGGACATGAATGTTCATCGGCGTCCGTGAACTCCGTATCCTGCTGGTTTCGTCTCTACGAGTTGATCTTCATAAGCCGGCCGGTTGAGCCCAAGTGGCGATGGCGTAGGCACTCATTTGATCTCTGCCATCTCGAACGTGTCGAACTAGTGTCCACTACCTTCACATTGGAACCCGATGCCCAAGTGGTCGCCCCTTGAAGCCAGACTTTGCCCTTCACGTGTTTCGAGCGCATGTTGCAATGGCGTTGGGGTGCGCATGGTGTGCGGCGACGTGTTGGTGTACGGCGACAACGAATTGGTGGATTTCATGGTGCGTGGTGGTGGAATCGTGGTAGGTGGCGGCGGATTTTTTCGATTCGGTTGGTGCGGCAACGATAGGAGGCGGCGGCTCTGGCGGCTGTAGGGTGTTGCGTCATGGAATCGGCTAGAGCGCACCGGATTTAGTGGCGTGCGGCGGTGGTCCCGTGGGGCTTCGGGATGCTGGGGGGATTTCAGTGTGGCGTTGGGCTGCGCGACGGCAGGAGGCGCCGTTTGTTTTGCAACATCAGCCCAATTTTTTGTATATTTTGCAGCACTTGGTGCTATTTTTCTGGGCAACCCTAATAATTTTTAGCAAGTTTTACAAATATGTGGCAGTTGTTGAAGGTTCCATTTCTCCCCCAAGTACCCTAAAAGCGGTTAATCCATATAATAGGGCAGCTATTGGAATGCTCTTAGACAAGCGCTCATGGGTCCAAGATTTTATATGTCACTTTTAACGTTAGTTCCAATTATCCTTTTGTATTTTTGAGAAATAAGAAATAGATCTTTTTAATATAGACATCCATGTGTTAAGCTGATACGCACCAAGTGAAATACTTCCCTCTTATGAAATTACTTGACATGTAACAGTTGAGTGAAGTGCCACCGTATGTCCTCGAACTATTTCAGGGGTGTCACGTAGGTCCTCAACTATGAAAATCGTCATCCAGGTCCTCGAAGTGCAGTAAGTATGTCATTCATATCCAAATCTGCCTGACCCCATCTGACTGGACAGCTGGCGTCGTTAACCATAACAGTAACCGATGAACAGTAAAATGCCACCCGGGACAATACCGTTTCTGTCCCCGATGAACAGGCAGCGGTGAACGTAAAATAAAAAAATCGGCGGATATGGAAATAATGTTCGCGAATATTTTTTTTAAATGTTCGCAAACAATATTTGAAATATTCGCGGGTATGGAAATATTTCGCGGATATTTTCAAACAATATTTCCGCATATTTTTTTAAATTCAGGAATATTTTTTTAAAGTCGCGAACCTTTTTTAAAATCGTGAATATTTTTTCCATACCGCGAACAAAATTTGTGGTTCGCGAACATATTCAATTTATCGTTCGCGAATATTTTTTCACAATTTTTTTTTAAATTCATGAACCTTTTTTAAAGTCACGAATATTTTTTCCATACCCGCGAACATATTTGTGGTTCGCGACAATATTCAAATTTCTCGTTCACGAACATTTTTTTAAAGTCACGAACCTTTTTAAGCGAACATTTATTTAAAGTCGCGAATATTTTTTTCCATACCACGCGACACATATTTGTGGACCGTGAACAATATTCAAATTTATCGTTCGCGCATCATTTTTTTAAGTCACGAATTTTTTTCGCAAACATTTTTGTAAGTCGTGAATATTTTCTTCCATACCCTCGAACAATATTTGGGTCCGCGAACATTTTCAAATATTGTTTGCGAACATTTAAATAAATATTCGTGACTTTAAAAAAATGTTCGCGAACATTATTTCAATATCCGTGAATTTCTTATTTTTTTATATTACTGTTCACCAGTTCACTGTTCACGGTTACGACGCCAGCTGGCCAATCAGATGGATCAGGCAGATTTGGACCTATTGACACACTTACTACCTTTGAGACCTGGATGACGATTTTCATAGTTCGAGGACCTGCGTGACACCCCTGAAATAGTTCGAGGACCTACATGCACTTCACTCTACAGATTTATCATCATAATTGCATCCAGATCATATTTGAGAATGGAACCAAACAACCAGCTAAGTTCTTCGAATTCTCTGTATCCCGACACACTTCTCTATTTAGGAGAAAATATATTGATTTCTTTGTGCCACGCAAAATCTATTCGAAACTAAGTTGGCCAGTGCATCCATCAACAGTGTATGGTACACAATAAAATACGGATTTCCCAATTTTGGTATGTTTGGCACCTGAAGAGTTGATCCACCAATCCATGATGAAATCCTCCAAGTGCCACGAAGAGGTTTTAATGTGTCCAAATTGTACCAATCACCATGCTCGAGTTGGACGATTGGAAACGACTGTCCATGTATTCTGTCACAGAGCCGCTCCGCCACCAATCCTTTATGCTTATTCAAAAGGAAGCCAAGCTTTGGGTCAAAGTGGGTACAAGAAGTTGGAATTTCTATTGGGGAGAGTAGCACTGTTCGTTGTATGGTGTCTTTTAGCACAAACTCTTTTTCCCTCCTTATTAATAGATGAGGCAAAGCTATGCCACCATTTGAAAAACAAATTAGCGGAATAGGACTTATGTATGTTCAGAAGATAGCATTGGAATGTGCTTCTATGACCTCTTTGATCTCGAATTCAACACTAAATTCAGATGGTTCAGAACTTCAAAACCATTTGTGATCTGTTAGCATTTGTGTATGTTCTTTTTTTGATTTACCAATTGTTAGAATTTTTCTTCACTTCGGTATTTTGATGAAGAGCTGGTGCGGAGCGTAGCCATGGTAGCAGATAAATTGGTGGGACTACCATTTGCATCGAGGCAATGCACCCCTCATGTGTGGTAGATCACGTGCCCGAATGTACCCAAATCGAGTCAACACGACATATACTCCAGGTAGCTAGCTACTAGCCTAATACTAGGAGACACTCAGTTTCTGATACCACCGGCGCCTCCGCAACCGATAGACCTGCCAGCCAAGGATTTGGATCCCAAGTTGCACGTTTTTTCTCGAGGGGCACCAAAATTCCCGGTTACCACGGTAACCGCAAAATCCCGGAAAAATTTCGGACGAAATTTGAATTTAAATTTTGAATTCAATTTTTTTAATGTTCTATAGATTAACTTGGACTAATATTTTCACCAACCACCATCTGTCGTAGTGGTAGGTCGTGCGTGTGCTTCTCTTGTCCTTGAGGTTGCTAGATCCACTCCCCCGGCCTTCTTTATTTTTACAGCACTTCCTTTTTATCCTAAAAATTCTGGAAAATAAAAGAGAACTACAACACTAGAACCCGTGACCACAGTACTATTAGCATGCCCACGTTACCAGTGCGCCAAGGCTGTCTGGCTGCTTTATCCTAGCATATCTAACCAACTACGAGTTTAATCAAAAATTCAAACATTTTCGCTCGGTACATACTTTTCTCGTGGGGTGGCGAGAAACGCAGATACCAGGCGGTATCCGAATATTTCGCCCCATACCCCAAACCATGATTTAACTCGCATATTTCGAGTCCCAGCCTCGCTTTTCTTTTATAGTATATATGTGAAAAAATTAGCAGCCGTTGGTTCCGAAAGGTCAAAACCTTGCACACACCTAACTATCAGAGTTTAATTCAAAAATTCAGACATTTTCGCTCGGTACATACTTTTCTCGTGGGGTGGCGAGAAACGCGGATACCGGGCGTAATCCAATATCCGCCAGTACCCAAAACCATCTGCCAGCACCACCGATGCAGTGCCAGAGATTCGCTTCCCATGCCTCTTCCACGGGGCCGAGCGGTCCCATGCAACCAGTGGAAACATTGTCGCCGTCGTTGCGGAAGCCCCCAACATAGCCACCTCTGATGCCATGGAGGCCCGGACGGTCCCTCGTTCCTCCCATGCCCACGAAGAGTTCTTCTCGCCCGTCGTGCCATCCAGGAAGTAGCTCTTGATTCTACTCGGTCTCGACTGTGTCATTGGAATACGCTGCTAGCCTACTACTGAAGCGCTTGCGGTGTGGTGGAATTTTCTGTTCAAATAGTGGAGGGGTGTGTATGGCACAAACGCTGCGGCAGCGGTAGGGGGAGAGTGTAAATGAGGCGAGTGCAATGCTGTGGTGAATGTTTTTCTTTAGGAATCGGGATGACTATTTTCGTAGGTGAAGTTCGTTGCTCGTGTTTCAGGATTTTACTTCTAAATCTGGACTTGAGCAGCTCAAAGCTCACTTTTGAAAAAGACCCAGTACCTACCATTTAGGTGCCGATTTGTATGGTGATTGGTGAGGCACAACCCGTTCTCGAGAGAGTTTTCCTACAGCTGTCCAAATGCACAAGCCTTCTTTTTACTGCATCGACCACAGCGGTCACTGAGAAGTACTCTGAGCCTATTAAGTACCAAGTTGAGCAAGGCTTTTCCCCTTTAAACAAATATACTTTGAAAATATTGGGAACTGAAAATAGCACCACAGCCACACGTAAGCTGAATATGGCATGGGCTTGAAAAGAGAACTGCAGAGTGCACATATAGTACGCTTGAAACATCATATAATGCAGTCTGACCATCAAGTCTTGTATTCAGTGTACTCACGAGAGATATGCTCAAGTGGTCTGAGTTACGACTTAGGGGCACCAGGATAAACTTACCCTAAAATATATCTCCCCGACCTGGTGCTTAAGCAATGACAATGCAGTTCCCTTCCAAGCTGCTCTTCTCTGTGTTTTGCTAGCTTGTGTGTGACACCAACTGAAACTTATTCGCTAAGCAAAGAGCACTCATTACACATGTGAAAACAAACATATGCATGTCACTGTTTACCACATGTTTTTGTTGTTTGTTTTCCTTGTGACAAATCCATCACAATGTGTGCTCATGCAAAATAGCTCGACAGCCAGAGCATTGTTCTAGGTTTAGGAAACCACATCGGGCAATAAAACTTTAGCTCACAATTTCTTCCACTGGTGATTATATTCGAATGGTTGTTTCACACCGAGGGATTGTATATCTATCTATCTATTTTTGTGGAAAAATGTTTTTAGCAGGTATTGCATTCCAATTTCTGAGTACATTTGTGAGAAGTACAATCATATTGCAGTACATGTGTACTATTAACATAAAATCGGCAACTTTTTAGCAGTCACAAGTCAGTGTCAATTAGATTTTGTGATTTTTCAAAAAAAATATGAATAAATAAACAACAATGTACAACATGCTATATTAGCGGAAAGCCACTTCGGCTCTCCACAGAAGCACATGCTCCCACGCACAAAAATGCATTATTGAAATGTTAAAGAAAATCCGAAAAACATTAGACTTGTTCATGATCCATCCAATGCTACCTGCAAATTTTAGGTGGAAAGCTTTAGCAATTTGACCTGTACACAAAAGAAAAGTCAACATCAAATGTTACACTTAATTTTGTTTTTTAACTGACGAAACACTGCTATCCTGTTTTCACATGAAATTTTCGAGTAGGCTTCTTCACACTAACATAAACATCTACAAAAAAAACTTTTAAAAATTTTTCACTATTTTTTTTGAATTTCCTATTCATTTGGCAGAATCAATTTTGAGATCTGTCTCGTTTGCTGCCAATCAGAGATTAGTGATCTCTAATCATCTATGCAATCTCGCCGGTGCTATCTCTAGCGGTGGACTCATAACGGCAGCCAAAGACTATATGTTCTGCTATAAGATTGACTGGTTGAGGATCAATAATTAGAATATGGAAACACTTTGACTGAACAGTGTGGAGCCTGATGCATTCCAATAGGTCCTCCCAGGCGGCCTGGTTGGCAGCCCGATGGAGCGATGAAAAGTGAGCTCCCTAAGTCAATAAGGGCAGCCTCGACAGATATCTACGGCAATGCGTCAGATGGAGAACGCCCAGGAAATCTAGCTGCCATAGGCTACTCAGAGATCCACCGATCAAACCAGAACATTGTGTCGGGATCCGAGCCAACCGTATAACGAGCCAATTCGCAAGAACCAGAGGAGCTGGATGATGGATTGCCCAGACTGTGATCCTTCGGACCGTTGGCAAAAGGCCAGAGGTTGGCCTTGCATGTATTTCGCTTTGATGATATCCACCAAGCCCACCTTCATTATTCGCAATATGCCAGAGCCACTTGGACAGAAGGGCAATATTCATGCGTTGGACGACATGATCCCTAGACCACCCTGATCCTTGGTCGGCATATCTCGGCTCAAAGCACCATGTGATAGTTTTTGTTCCCCTCCCTGCCCAGAAGAAGGGGGCTGAATCTTCTGATATCATGGTGGAGCGTCTCATGAATGGCTATAAAGTTCATGATGAACATTGCTGCCGGAATAGGTGCAATACATTTCAATGAGATTTCATTGTGTGGAATAAATATTTAGATTAATATAGGTGAACCATAATTTAAAATACATACGACTTATATATTTGACTATCTATAGTTATAAAATATTTATTCAATATAAGTAGAATAAATAATGGAAAATATTTTCCTATACATGGTTTCATGTGGTGGTGAGTCTTTTCCCATGCATGGTGTTGCATAATTGAGGTGGTCTTATCCCATCCTAATATATGATGATGTGCATGCTTACATGTTGAGAGAATAAGTTAGTAGGATGATTCTCTTAGATACATAGGATTCCTAAGGATAATGTGTTTTCTTGGTGCTAGTACGATGTGATTGATGAGTTAATCAAGGCTGTCAACTGGTGGGATTCTTCTTCAAATAAAGTATATTGATTGTGATTGGGTGAAGGTGTGTGGTTTGGTTATGTATGTCTAAATCCAATGCGTCATGATCATCGTTGCATAGCTTAAAATTGTACATGTATGTGAATCATACTCCCTCCATTCACAATAAGTGTACCTCTAGCTTTTGTCTTAAGTCAAAGTTTTAAAACTTTGACCACCCTTCTAGTAAAAAGTAAAGCATTATGGCACAAATTATATCACTAGATTTTGTTTGAATGTACTTTGATAATATATCAATTTGATGTCATATTGTTACTACTATTTTCTATAAAGTTGTCAAAATTTTAAACTTTGACTTAGAATAAAAGCTAGATGTACATTTATTCGCGTACGGGAGGGAGTATATCAATCATTAGCATTAACTCAACTTGCATGAAGTGCTCAATTGTGGACAACCAAATCTAAAAATGCCTATTTAGCCTACTGAAAACTTGGTATAGGGCTCCAAACACTGTAGGCTCTAGCTAAGCTCACCGTCATGTTAGTTTGCTTGCTGTTGAATAAAAGCATGTGCCTGGTCTGTCAGGTGTTTGAACGTAGTCAGGTTAAGTTGTGCTGCATGCACAGACTCACCGTTTTGTGTGTCTTTGATCTTTTCTCCCGATCAGTTAGGCGCACGAAACGCAGCCGTAGGATGGCGCGGCACGAGTGGATCGTGGGTAGATGATTGGGAGTTAGTTAGCCCAGTTGTTTGCCTCTGTAATAGCCATACTTTTCAGAGAAGAAATAACAGCAAAACGCTGTCAGACGACGGCACAAAAAATTGCTCTGTCTCTCTCTCGAGTTCCTCTCGATCTGTGATCTTCTTCATCGGGTTAGGATTAGGCAACAACAATTGGTATCAGAGCGATGGGTGTTCGATCCTGCGCCTGGTGATTGAGCGGTGTTCGATCCGCTGCGATCATGTCTGACTCCGAGGCTGAGAAGAAGAGAAGGACGATGGGAAGGCCGCGTCGCCGCTAGCGCGCCTCACCGCGGCGGCAGCGGAGAGCTCCGCATCGTGGAGCGGGTCGTGCGGGAGACGGAGGCCTCGTCGGCGTCCATGATGCTGACGCGGACTAACTTACATGGAGTGGTCGTTGGTCATGCAGGTGAAGCTGCATGCCGCCGGGCTCTGGCACGCGGTCACCGACGGCACCGACGACGAGCTAATGACCGGCGCGCCCTCTCCGTCATCCTCACGGGGGTGCCGCCGGAGATGGTGCGGCTTACTGGCGGCAGGACACCGCCCAGGTGGCCTAGACCACCATCAAAACTCTCTGGATCAGGAGTGAGCGGTGCCGAGGCCAAAGCCCAGGTCCGCCGCCGCGAATTCGAGGACCTCCGTTTCAAGAACGGCGAGTCCATCGAGGATTTTGCCGCTGCGGCTCACCGAGTCGTCGCCGACCTCGAGATATATGTGGATCCGGTGACGGAGCACAGGCGGTGCAAAATTCCTCCACGTCGTGTCGCTCCAAGTACATGCAGATGGCCATGCCATAGAGTCTCTCATCGACCTCAAGACGATGTCGATCGGGAACTGACCAGCCGCTGTCGCATGCGAGGACCACTATGACCTCGACGACGCCAAGCAGTCCACCGCCAACGATGTATCCCGGGCGAGGAGTGGGCTGCACGTAGCGTCAGTTCGCCGGTAGCAGTCGTCGCACGGCGGCGACGGCGGAAAGGGCAATCACCGGCAAAGCCCAAGCCGCAGAGCGGGGGCAAACCTGCGGCCGTAACGGCGGCGCGGCGGATCTGTGGGAAAAAGAAGGGAAAATGCCATCACTGTGGCAGGGCCGGGCACTGGAAGAAAGATTGCAAATATGGCTCCGTGAGCAGGAACAGCAGGGCAAGCAGGAGCAAGCAAATCTTGTGCACGCCGGCAATAGCATATCAGGGCCTTTTCACGGCCGTGATCACCGCTACTGCGGCATCTCATGGCCGTGGTCACCACCAATGCTGGGCCCAGGTAGCCACGCACAAGCAGTGTTTTCTCAATGAAGAGAAGCTGATACCCGTGCCTTCGCCGACGGATGTGTACTCGACACCGGCGCCAGCAGCCACATGACAGGCGAGCAGCGGTTCTTCTCCCTCTGGATGAATCTATGCATGGACAGTAAAATTCGGGGATGGATCACATGTGGCAATTTGTGTGAAAGGTTCAGTGGTCTTCAGGACACAAGGGGGCGAGCAGCGTGCTCTGTCAAGAGTGTACTACATCCCAAGTCTGAGAAGCAACATAAATTTCACTTGGACAGCTCGACAAGGGGGTGTCAAGTTGATATTCAAGTGGTGTGATGACCATACATGATCCGTCTCAGTGCCTGCGGCCCGCGTCTGGCGCACTCAGCCGGCTGTACACCGGAGTGCTGACCATTGACACACCACGTGCCTACTGACAAAGGCTGATGATGAGACTTGGAAGTGGCACGCAAGGATCGTCATTTGCATTTTAGAGCACTGCGCGCCATGTCTGCAAAAGGATGGTCAGAGGGATCCAGAGAATAGCTCGCATCGAGCAATACTGTGATGGTTTGTGCACTTGGAAGCAGCATCGAGCCCTGTTCCCGCAGGCAAGCGCATACCGGGCAAAGCATGGTTTGGAACTGTACACACTGACTTGTTGGTCCGATCACACCATACACACCAAGAGGGAATAAGTACTTCATTCTGGTTGTTGATGATTACAGCAGATTTATGTGGATTGAGTTGCTCAAGTCTAGGACGAGGCATGTAGCTATTTCAAAAAAATCAAGGCCATGGCAGAAGCTGAGGTAGCTGCAACTCCGAGTCTTTCAGATCCGACCGTGGAGGGGAGTTCAATTCAACTGAGTTTAAAAGAATACTGCAGTGAACAAGGAGTGAAGCACTACACCACGCGCCCTACTCTCCCAACAGAATGGTGTTGTAGAGGAGAGTCAGTCAGTGGTAGAGATGGCAAGATGTCTATGAAAAGCATGGCTGTACCTGCATATTTCTGGGGAGAGGCTGTAAAACGGCAGTATACCTCCTGAACAGAGCTCCCCTCACAGTCTCGAGGGTGTCACGCCGTATGAAGCGTGGTATGGCCGAAACCACAGTTCAGCATCTGTCGCACCTTCAGGTGCACCCCCATGTCAAACTGCTTGGGCCGGGCATCACCAAGCTCTCTGACCGGTCCCAGCAATGGTTTTGTTGGGTTTAGAGAAGGGGCAAAGTGCTACCGTGTGTATGACCCTGAAAGCAAGAAGTGCATGTGACTCACGACGTTCATTTCGAGAAGGGCGTCCTTGGCTGGAGCACGTGAGCGCGCCCGCGGCACAGGCCGCACCGGTCACGTTCTCTGTGGTGTACACCCGGAGCCGGGGTGGAGGATGTTGACACTGGTGGCCGCACATGCATCTCACCCGCCTGGACGGCGTCCCCATCACCAACACCTGGGACACCGCAAGCGGAGACGGCGACCGGGAACTCCATTGCTGGCAAACACCCACAACTGTACCGGCACCACCGGGATCGCCAGCGATAAGATGGGCCACTCCGCCACGCATGATGACGGGCGTGATGTGGACTCTGGACCGTCAGATACAGGCGCCTCTCACTGTGTTCTCCGACGCCACTAAAGAGGCTATAAAGTTCATGATGAACATTGCTGCTGGAATAGGTTGCAATACTTTCAACGAGATTTCATTGTTGGAATATAAATATTTAGATTAATAATAGGGAACCATAATTTAAAATACATAGACTTTTATTTTGATTATCTATAGTTAAAAAATTTATTCAATATAGTAGAATATATAATGGAAAATATTTTCCTATGCAGGTTTCATTGGTGGTGAGTCTTTTCCCATGCATGATTGCATATTGAGGTGGGTCTTATCCCCCATCCATATATGATGATTGTGGCATGCTTGCATGTTGAGAGAAATAAGTTAGTAGGGATGATTCTCTTAGATACTAGGATTCCTAAGGTCTAAGGATAATGTGTTTTTCTGGTGCTAGTACGATGTGTTGATGAGTTAATCAAGGCCGTCAAACGGGTGGATTCTTCTTCAAATAATTATATTGAGTTGTGGATTGGTGAAGGTGTTGGTTTGGTTATGTATGTCTAAATCCAATGCTTCATAATCATCGTTGCATGAGCTTAAAATTGTACATGTATGTGAATCATACTACCCTCCATTCATGATAATATACATCTAGCTTTTGTCTTAATCAAGTTTTAAAACTTTGACCACCCTTCTAGGAAAAGTAAAAGCATTATGGCACCAAATTAGTATCACTTGATTTGTTTTGAAATGTACTTTGTTAATATATCAATTTGATGTCATATATGTTACTACTATTTTCTATAAGTTGGTCAAAATTTTAAAACTTTGACTTAGATAAAAGCTAGATGTACACTTATTGCGAATGGAGGGAGTATTCAAATTCATTAGCATTCACTCACACTTGCATGAGTGCTCACTTTGGACAACCAAATCTAAAAATGCCCATTTAACCTACTGAAACCTTGGTATAGGGCTCCAAACACTATAGGCTCTAGCTAAGCTCACCGTCAGTTAGTTTGCTTGCTGTTAGAATAAAAGATGCATGCCTGGTCTGTCAGGTTTGTCACGTAGTCAGGTTCAAGTTGTGCTGCATGCACAGACTCACCGTTTTTGTTTTGTCTTTGATCTTTTTCCCCGATCAGTTAGGCGCACGAAACGCAGCCGTGGGATGGCGCGGCACAAGTTGGATCGTGGGCAGATGATCGGGAGTTAGTTAGCCCAGTTTTGTTAGCTCTGTAATAGCCTTACTTTTCGAGAAAGAAATAACAGCAAAAACGCTGTCAGTACGACGCACAAAAATAGCTTTGTCTCTCTTCGAGTTCCTCCTCGATCTGTGATCTTCTTCATCGGGTTAGGATTAGGCAACAACAATTGGTATCAGAGCGATGGGTGTTCGATCCTGCGCGCCTGGGTGATTGAGCGGTGTTCGATCCGCTGCGATCATGTCTGACTCCGAGGCTGAGAAGAAGAAGAAGGACGATGGGAAGGCCGCGTCGCCGCTAGCGCGCCTCACCGGCGGCGGCAGCGGAGAGCTCCGCATCGTGGAGCGGGTCGTGCGGGAGACGGAGGCCTCGTCGGCGTCCATGATGCTGACGCGGACTAACTACATGGAGTGGTCGTTGGTCATGCAGGTGAAGCTGCATGCCGCCGGGCTCTGGCACGCGGTCACCGACGGCACCGACGACGAGCTAGATGACCGGCGCGCCCTCTCCGTCATCCTCACGGGGGTGCCGCCGGAGATGGTGCGGCTACTGGCGGCAAAGGACACCGCCAAGGTGGCCTAGACCACCGTCAAAACTCTCCGGATCAGAAGTGAGCGGGTGCGCGAGGCCAAAGCCCAGGTCCGCCGCTGCGAATTCGAGGACCTCCGTTTCAAGGACGGCGAGTCCATCGAGGATTTTGCGCTGCGGCTCACCGGAGTCGTCGCCGACCTCGAGATATATGGTGATCCGGTGACGGAGCACAAGGCGGTGCAAAAATTCCTCCACGTCGTGTCGCGCAAGTACATGCAGATGGCCATGGCCATAGAGTCTCTCATCGACCTCAAGACGATGTCGATCGAGGAACTGACCAGCCGGCTGTCCGCATGCGAGGACCACTATGACCTCGACGACGCCAAGCAGTCCACCGGCCAACTGATGTACACAGCGGAGGAGTGGGCTGCACGTGAGCGTCAGTTCGCCGGCAACAGCTCGTCGCACGGCGGCGACGGCGGAAAGGGCAAGTCACCGGCAAAGCCCAAGCCGCAGAGCGGGGGCAAACCTGCGGCCGGTAACGGCGGCGCGGGCGGATCTGGTGGGAAAAAGAAGGGAAAATGCCATCACTGTGGCAGGGCCGGGCACTGGAAGAAAGATTGCAGAATATGGCTCCGTGAGCAGGAACAGCAGGGCAAGCAGGAGCAAGCAAATCTTGTGCACGCCGGCGATGAGCATGATCAGGGCCTTTTCACGGCCGTGATCACCGCTACTGCGGCATCTCAGGCCGTGGTCACCACCAATGCTGGGCCCAAGGTAGCCACGCCACAAGCAGTGTTTCTCAATGAAGAGAAGCTGATACCCGTGCCTTCGCCGGACGGGATGTGGTACTTCGACACCGGCGCCAGCAGCCACATGACAGGCGAGCAGCGGTTCTTCTCCACTCTGGATGAATCTATGCATGGGACAGTAAAATTCGGGGATGGATCACATGTGGCAATTTGTGGGAAAGGTTCAGTGGTCTTCAGGACACAAGGGGGCGAGCAGCGTGCTCTGTCAGAAGTGTACTACATCCCAAGTCTGAGAAGCAACATAATTTCACTTGGACAGCTCGACGAAGGGGGGTGTCAAGTTGATATTCAGAGTGGTGTGATGACCATACATGATCCGTCTCAGTGCCTGCTGGCCCGCGTCTGGCGCACTAGCAGCCGGCTGTACACCGGAGTGCAGACCATTGTCACACCAGCGTGCCTACTGACAAAGGCTGATGATGAGACTTGGAAGTGGCACGCAAGGATCGGTCATTTGCATTTTAGAGCACTGCGCGCCATGTCTGCAAAAGGAATGGTCAGAGGGATGCCAGAGATAGCTCGCATCGAGCAATACTGTGATGGTTGTGCACTTGGAAAGCAACATCGAGCCCTGTTCCCGCAGGCAAGCGCATACCGGGCAAAGCATGGTTTGGAACTGGTACACACTGACTTGTGTGGTCCGATCACACCATACACACCAAGAGGGAATAAGTACTTCATTCTGGTTGTTGATTGATGATTACAGCAGATTTATGTGGATTGAGTTGCTCAAGTCTAAGGACGAGGCATGTAGCTATTTCAAAAAAATCAAGGCCATGGCAGAAGCTGAGGGTAGCTGCAAACTCCGAGCTTTCAGATCGACCGTGGAGGGGAGTTCAATTCAACTGAGTTTAAAGAATACTGCAGTGAACAAGGAGTGAAGCACTACACCACCGCCCTACTCTCCCCAACAGAATGGTGTGGTAGAGAGGAGAAGTCAGTCAGTGGTAGAGATGGCAGATGTCTGATGAAAAGCATGGCTGTACCTGCATATTCTGGGAGAGGCTGTAAAAACTGCAGTATACCTCCTGAGAGCTCCCACTCACAGTCTCGAGGGTGTCACGCCGTATGAAGCGTGGTATGGCCGAAAGCCGACAGTTCAGCATCTGCGCACCTTCAGGTGCACCGCCCATGTCAAGCTGCTTGGGCCGGGCATCACCAAGCTCTCTGACCGGTCCAAGCCAATGGTTTTTGTTGGGTATGAAGAAGGGGCAAAGTGCTACCGTGTGTATGACCCTGAAGCAAGAAAGTGCATGTGACTCGCACGTTCATTCTGAAGAGGGCGTCCTTGGAGCTGGAGCACGGTGAGCGCGCCGCGGCACAGGCTGCACCGGTCACGTTCTCTGTGGTGTACACCACGGAGCCGGGGGTGGAGGATGTTGACACTGGTGGCGCACATTGCATCTCACCCGCCTGGACGGCGTCCCCATCACCAACACCTGGGACACCGCAAGCGGAGACGGCGACGCCGGGACTCCAGTGCTGCAAACACCCACAACTGGTACCGGGCACCACCGGGATCGCCAGCGATAAGATGGGCCACTCCGCACGCATGATGACGGGCTTGATGTGGACTCTGGACCGATCGATACAGGCGCCTCTCATGTGTTCTCGCCGCCACTAAAGAGGGCTATAAAAGTTCATGATGAACATTGCTGCTGGAATAGGTTGCAATACATTTCAACGAGATTTCATTGTGTGGAATATAAATATTTAGATTAATAATAGGTGAACCATAATTTAAAATACATACGACTTATTATATTTGATTATCTATAGTTATAAAATATTATTCAATATAAGTAGAATAATATAATGGAAAATATTTTCCTATGCATGGTTTCATGTGGTGGTGAGTCTTTCCCATGCATGATTGCATATTGAGTGGGTCTTATCCCATCCATAATATATGATGATGTGGCATGCTTGCATGTTGAGAGAAATAAGTTAGTAGGGATGATTCTCTTAGATACATAGGATTCCTAAGGTTTAAGATAATATGTTTTTCTTGGTGCTAGTACGATTTGATTGATGAGTTAATCAAGGCCGTCAAACTGGTGGGATTCTTCTTCAATAAAGTATATTGAGTTTGTGATTGGGTGGTGTATGGTTTGGTTATGTATGTCTAAATCCAATGCGTCATATCATCGTTGCATGAGCTTAAAATTGTACATGTATGTGTAATCATCCTACCTCCATTCACGATAATATCACATCTAGCTTTTGTCTTAAGTCAAAGTTTTAAAACTTGACCACCCTTCTAGGAAAAGTAAGCATTATGGCACCAAATTAGTATCACTAGATTTGTTTTGAAATGTACTTTGATAATATATCAATTTGATGTCATATATGTTACTACTATTTTCTATAAGTTGGTCAAAATTTTAAAACTTTGACTTAGAATAAAGCTAGATGTACACTTATTCGCGGATGGAGGGAGTATATCAAATTCAAGCATTCACTCAACTTGCATGAAGTGCTCACTTTGGACAACAAATCTAAAATGCCCATTTAACCTACTGAAAACTTGGTATAGGGCTCCAAACACTGTAGGCTCTAGCTAAGCTCACCGTCAGTTAGTTTTTGCTTTAGAATAAAAATGCATGCCTGTCTGTCAGGTGTTGCACGTTTCAGGTTCAAGTTGTGCTGCATGCACAGACTCACCGTTTTTTTTTGCTTTGATCTTTTCTCCCGATCGTAGCGCACGAAACGCAGCCGTGGGATGCGCGGCACAAGTGGATCGGTGCAGATGATCGGGATAGTTAGCCCAGTTGTTTAGCCTCTGTAATAGCCGTATTTTCAAAAGAAATAACGCAAAACGCTGTCAGACACGTGCACAAAAAAAAGCTCTTCTCTCTCTCGAGTTCCTCCTCGATCTGTGATCTTCTTCATCGGGGTTAGATTAGGCAACAACAAACCCTAGGACAGTTAACTTTATAACTCAATTTATTTGCTTCTGAAAACTTTGTTCTTCAATATCAAGTAATGACATTACATGTCCTTCTCGTGCATCCATCGTTCATCTCCACAAGTTCACACCCTCCATTCACGTGGACGAAAGCATTCCTGCATGTGTATATAAACATACACGGTCTGGCCGGGTTGGAGCATATTTAGTGTAGTCTTTCGTTAAGATCATCTATACTACTAAGTAAAGATCTCTTCTCAACATTCAAGGCTTAAATCATCTTGGGATTGGATGCACCTAGAATCAACCTCAACAAGGGCGCCATCATGTCATTCTGATGTAAGGTCACGCTATAGCTACAGTATTCTCTTCTGAGCTAGAAGGACGCTCAGATGATATAGTAGCAACTAGTCACGCATTGAAGTTAAGGGCGGTAAAGCACCCTAAAATTACTCTTGTAGGCATTAATTACCATCTTGCTACGCCCCCTGGCCGCTGATCTATGGCTCAGACCTCAGAGGAGTCATGTGTCTGTTTTTTTTTCTTTGTTTTTTGATGTGTTTGTGCTGATGGCGCCCAGTGGTTCTCTATTTTCTTTATTGCACTTGAACTGTATGTATGTGGACTTGACAGTTGGTTTATATCTACAAAACGGGGCGAAACCTATTTCGAAGGTGAATTAACGTGCACAC
>CM022301.1:526280701-526583875 GCA_011799875.1 Thinopyrum elongatum
GCGATAAGATGGGCCACTCCGCCGACGCATGATGACGGGCGTGATGTGGACTCTGGACCGATCAGATACAGGCGCCTCTCATGTGTTCTCGACGCCACTAAAGAAGGCTATAAAAGTTCATGATGAACATTGCTGCTGGAATAGGTTGCAATACATTTCAACGAGATTTCATTGTGTGGAATATAAATATTTAGATTAATAATAGGTGAACCATAATTTAAAATACATACGACTTATTATATTTGATTATCTATAGTTATAAAATATTTCACCGACGGCACCGACGACGAGCTAGATGACCGGCGCGCCCTCTCCGTCATCCTCACGGGGGTGCCGCCGGAGATGGTGCGGCTACTGGCGGCAAAGGACACCGCCAAGGTGGCCTAGACCACCGTCAAAACTCTCCGGATCAGAAGTGAGCGGGTGCGCGAGAGGCCAATAGCCCAGGTCCGCCGCTGCGAATTCGAGGACCTCCGTTTCAAGGACGCGCGAGTCATCGAGGATTTTGCGTTGGGCGTCACCGGAGTCGTCGCCGACCTCGAGATATATGGTGATCCGGTGACGGAGCACAAGGCGGTGCAAAATTCCTCCTCGTCGTGTTCCGCGCAGTACATGCAGATTGCCAGGCTTCTAGAGTCTCTCATCGACCTCAAGCGATGTCGATCGAGGAACTGACCAGCCGGCTGTCCGCATGCGAGGACCACTATGACCTCGACGACGCAAGCAGTCCACCGGCCAATGATGTACACAGCGGAGAGATGGGGTGCCGTGAGCGTCAGTTCGCGGCAACAGCTCGTCGCACGGCGGCGACGGCGGTAAAGGCAAGTCACCGGCAAAAAGCCCAAGCCGCAGAGCGGGGGCAAACCTGCGGGCCGTAACGGCGGCGCGGCGGATCTGGTGGGAAAAGAAGGGAAAATGCCATCACTGTGGCAGGGCCCGGGCACTGGAAAAGAAGATTGCAGAATATTGGCTCCGTGAGCAGGAACAGCAGGGCAAGCAGGAGCAAGCAAATCTTGTGCACGCGGCGATGAGCATGATCAGGGCCTTTTCACGGCCGTGATCACCGCTACATGCGGCATCTCAGGCCGTGGTCACCACCAATGCGGGCCCAAGGTAGCCACGCCAACAGCAGTGTTTCTCAATGAAGAGAAGCTGATACCCGTGCCTTCGCCGGACGGGATGTGGTACTTCGACACCGGCGCCAGCAGCCACATGACAGGCGAGCAGCGGTTCTTCTCCACTCTGGATGAATCTATGCATGGGACAGTAAAATTCGGGGATGGATCACATGTGGCAATTTGTGGGAAAGGTTCAGTGGTCTTCAGGACACAAGGGGGCGAGCAGCGTGCTCTGTCAGAAGTGTACTACATCCCAAGTCTGAGAAGCAACATAATTTCACTTGGACAGCTCGACGAAGGGGGGTGTCAAGTTGATATTCAGAGTGGTGTGATGACCATACATGATCCGTCTCAGTGCCTGCTGGCCCGCGTCTGGCGCACTAGCAGCCGGCTGTACACCGGAGTGCAGACCATTGTCACACCAGCGTGCCTACTGACAAAGGCTGATGATGAGACTTGGAAGTGGCACGCAAGGATCGGTCATTTGCATTTTAGAGCACTGCGCGCCATGTCTGCAAAAGGAATGGTCAGAGGGATGCCAGAGATAGCTCGCATCGAGCAATACTGTGATGGTTGTGCACTTGGAAAGCAACATCGAGCCCTGTTCCCGCAGGCAAGCGCATACCGGGCAAAGCATGGTTTGGAACTGGTACACACTGACTTGTGTGGTCCGATCACACCATACACACCAAGAGGGAATAAGTACTTCATTCTGGTTGTTGATGATTACAGCAGATTTATGTGGATTGAGTTGCTCAAGTCTAAGGACGAGGCATGTAGCTATTTCAAAAAAATCAAGGCCATGGCAGAAGCTGAGGGTAGCTGCAAACTCCGAGCTTTCAGATCCGACCGTGGAGGGGAGTTCAATTCAACTGAGTTTAAAGAATACTGCAGTGAACAAGGAGTGAAGCACTACACCACAGCGCCCTACTCTCCCCAACAGAATGGTGTGGTAGAGAGGAGAAGTCAGTCAGTGGTAGAGATGGCAAGATGTCTGATGAAAAGCATGGCTGTACCTGCATATTTCTGGGGAGAGGCTGTAAAAACTGCAGTATACCTCCTGAACAGAGCTCCCACTCACAGTCTCGAGGGTGTCACGCCGTATGAAGCGTGGTATGGCCGAAAGCCGACAGTTCAGCATCTGCGCACCTTCAGGTGCACCGCCCATGTCAAGCTGCTTGGGCCGGGCATCACCAAGCTCTCTGACCGGTCCAAGCCAATGGTTTTTGTTGGGTATGAAGAAGGGGCAAAGTGCTACCGTGTGTATGACCCTGAAAGCAAGAAAGTGCATGTGACTCGCGACGTTCATTTCGAAGAAGGGCGTCCTTGGAGCTGGAGCACGGTGAGCGCGCCCGCGGCACAGGCTGCACCGGTCACGTTCTCTGTGGTGTACACCACGGAGCCGGGGGTGGAGGATGTTGACACTGGTGGCGCACATTGCATCTCACCCGCCTGGACGGCGTCCCCATCACCAACACCTGGGACACCGCAAGCGGAGACGGCGACGCCGGGAACTCCAGTGCTGCAAACACCCACAACTGGTACCGGGCACCACCGGGATCGCCAGCGATAAGATGGGCCACTCCGCCGACGCATGATGACGGGCGTGATGTGGACTCTGGACCGATCAGATACAGGCGCCTCTCATGTGTTCTCGACGCCACTAAAGAAGGCTATAAAAGTTCATGATGAACATTGCTGCTGGAATAGGTTGCAATACATTTCAACGAGATTTCATTGTGTGGAATATAAATATTTAGATTAATAATAGGTGAACCATAATTTAAAATACATACGACTTATTATATTTGATTATCTATAGTTATAAAATATTTATTCAATATAAGTAGAATAATATAATGGAAAATATTTTCCTATGCATGGTTTCATGTGGTGGTGAGTCTTTTCCCATGCATGATTGCATATTGAGGTGGGTCTTATCCCATCCATAATATATGATGATGTGGCATGCTTGCATGTTGAGAGAAATAAGTTAGTAGGGATGATTCTCTTAGATACATAGGATTCCTAAGGTTTAAGGATAATATGTTTTTCTTGGTGCTAGTACGATGTGATTGATGAGTTAATCAAGGCCGTCAAACTGGTGGGATTCTTCTTCAAATAAAGTATATTGAGTTGTGATTGGGTGAAGGTGTATGGTTTGGTTATGTATGTCTAAATCCAATGCGTCATAATCATCGTTGCATGAGCTTAAAATTGTACATGTATGTGAATCATACTACCTCCATTCACGAATAAGTATACATCTAGCTTTTGTCTTAAGTCAAAGTTTTAAAACTTTGACCACCCTTCTAGGAAAAAGTAAAAGCATTATGGCACCAAATTAGTATCACTAGATTTGTTTTGAAATGTACTTTGATAATATATCAATTTGATGTCATATATGTTACTACTATTTTCTATAAAGTTGGTCAAAATTTTAAAACTTTGACTTAGAATAAAAGCTAGATGTACACTTATTCGCGGATGGAGGGAGTATATCAAATTCATTAGCATTCACTCAACTTGCATGAAGTGCTCACTTTGGACAACCAAATCTAAAAATGCCCATTTAACCTACTGAAAACTTGGTATAGGGCTCCAAACACTGTAGGCTCTAGCTAAGCTCACCGTCAGTTAGTTTGCTTGCTGTTAGAATAAAAGATGCATGCCTGGTCTGTCAGGTGTTGCACGTAGTCAGGTTCAGAGTTGTGCTGCATGCACAGACTCACCGTTTTTGTTTTGCTTTGATCTTTTCTCCCGATCAGTTAGGCGCACGAAACGCAGCCGTGGGATGGCGCGGCACAAGTGGATCGTGGGCAGATGATCGGGAGTTAGTTAGCCCAGTTGTTAGCCTCTGTAATAGCCGTACTTTTCAGAGAAAGAAATAACAGCAAAAACGCTGTCAGACGACTGCACAAAAAAAAGCTCTGTCTCTCTCTCGAGTTCCTCCTCGATCTGTGATCTTCTTCATCGGGGTTAGGATTAGGCAACAACAAACACTAGGACAGTTAACTTTGATAACTCAATTTATTTGCTTCTGGAAAGACTTTGGTTCTTCCAATATCAAAAGGTAGTGTACTAGACATACATGGTCCTTCTGGGCATCCATCGTTCACATACGCACAAGGAGTTCAAAACACACTAAACCATTCACATGGGACGAAAGCATTCCTGCATGTGTATATAAACATACACGGTCTGGCCGGGTTGGAGCATATTTTAGTGTAGTCTTTCGTTAAGATCATCTATACTACTAACGTAAAGATCTCTTCTCAACATTCAAGGCTTAAATCATCTTGGGATTGGGATGCACCTAGAATCAACCTCAACAAGGGCGCCATCATGTCATTCTGATGTAAGGATCACGCTATAGCTACAGTATTCTCTTCTGAGCTAGAAGGACGCTCAGATGATATAGTAGCAACTAGTCACGCATTGAAGTTAAGGGCGGTAAAGCACCCTAAAATTACTCTGTAGGCATTAATTACCATCTTGCTACGCCCCCTGGCCGCTGATCTATGGCTCAGACCTCAGAGGAGTCATGTGTCTGTTTTTTCTTTGTTTTTTGATGTGTTTGTGCTGATGGCGCCCCAGTGGTTCTCTTATTTTCTTTATTGCACTTGAACTGTATGTATGTGGACTTGACAGTTGGTTTATCTACAAAACGGGGCGAAAGCCTATTTCGAAGGTGAATTAACGTGCACACCTGTTTTTCAGATACATATCTTACGGACATCTTTGTACTGCTTCTCTTCAAACGGTTGCCAAAGTTCCAGTGAATTAAGTGATATGTGCTAACTAGAATACATCATTCGCATATCTATGTGTAGATTTAGAACTTTTTTCAAAGAAAGTGTTTGCTCAGAGTAATGTGTCTGGTTTCTTCAAAGGAATAAAGAAAGAAAGAGGCTCATTAATGCCTGGGACCTAGTTTGTTATTTCGGCAATCAAAACTATTATGGAATAGCCATTGGGAGATACCCTTTGGCTCTCGGGTAAATATACACTTGTATGGGGGGAAATAGTAATTACAAAGAAGACAAAAAAATCTGAAACTTTTTTGAAAATAAACTTGACCTTCTTTTGTACTTGTATGAAAAAAACATGACGAAAAAACTGCCGTCGATTTTAGGGAAAAAATTACAAAGAAAAAAGAAAACACCCATACGAATCTTCATGTAAGATCAATGGCATAGGACTTAGATGTGCAATACTTATGGCACATCTTGATGTGCTTTAGCAAAACTGATATAATAACTTGAATACAATGTTGATTTTGTTTTTTCACTATGAATACCATGAAAGCTATTTCTTGGCCAAACTTTTTATACGAGTACAACATCAGGTCAAGTACATTCAGAAAAACTTGTCCGTAAATTACTTATTTTTTCATTTAGGGTGTACATACACCGAAGAGCCAAACGAGCTTGTCCGTAAATCTTTGCTCAAAGGTACCCAAAAGCAAGGCAGTGAGTGTGCATTAATTTGAACTCGATGTGTGCTTCCGCCAAACATAACTCTCCACTACCGAGGAAAACCAACAATCCACGAAATGACCAAATGCATTCTGAATTAGCACGTGCATATCCCGACTAGCAACCGTACGTAGTAACACGTATTGGTTAGTGATATATAGCGCCGTCGAGCTCTCAGGCTTGTCAGCCCCAGTTACTTCCTCTATGAACGATGGTTGATCATCAACCAGTATTAGAACACCATAGGATTAGGAAGTATCAGGAAACACACTCAACCTTTGTCACTTGCCTATACATACAATGCTTTTATTCGATCAATGTGAGTTATTTACGCAAAACCATCACACTTGGGCTAGGGTAACACCTTGGTATCATATTTGAACCAGGACACAAAAAACCACTGAAAATGAGCCTAATACGTAACGCGGAGCACTGATGCTCGTATTTGGTCGCGAAAACAGTGAAACCGACAGGTAGGGCCCATTGTCAGGCTGACGTGGCGAAGACCAAAAACTTTGACCGACTGATGTGGCAAATGACATGGCAGAGGAGGCGTGGGTCCCACCTGTCAATGTGTCTGTTTATTATCTTCCTCCCTTAGGTGCCGGTCTTTTCCTGTAGCCGCACGGCGGGCTTGTGCGCGGCTTGCTCCGGCCGGCCGTGTGCGCTCCTTCCCTGCTCGCCTCCTCCTTAAGCTAGCTAGCAGCGCCGGTCGTGGAGGAGACCCAGACCGCTTAGCAGCCACCCACCTCCCTCGCGTGCACAAGGAGCAACTCGTCCCCGTTGCCCGGTCACCGGCGGCCATCATTCTCATGGCCAGAGACCACCACGAGCTCCACCACCTTGTCTAGGAGCTTTGGAAGGCCTCCCTGACCAACCCTACCTGAGCAATTCGATCGGGACGTCCAGAATCGGCCGCGCTGTGGTCGTCTTCTCCACCTCCGACCACACACCACCGGGCCTCGATCTCCCGCTCCGGCGGACCTCTGCGCCTCGCATCTGGTCACTGGGCTTCGGCACATCCTCCCGATGCCTCCGCTGCAAACGTCGACAAGCTGCGCATCGCTGAGCCGTCTTCCCCGCCTCGCCATGCTTCATCGGCCGCTGCCGCTGACGAGGACGTCGCTTGAGTGGTACCTCCTTGTGTCCGAGCACGCACACGTGCTCAAGGTGAGCCATCGTTCCTTCCCCGTGTGGCCACGGCTTGGGTCGATCGACACCCTGCCCACGCCGCCGTGTATGCCAACTCGGCAAGGTGGTCACCCCCTTGGTAGGAGTACAGGAAGAGCTGCGCGAGCTCGCGGCCGTGATGGAGGCGTCCGGCCCGCTGTTCCTCTGGTTACTGCTCCGGCGTGCCCATGGCACGATGTGCCTTCCTCAGCGACCAAAAGATGAACGCACGGAAGCTGCTCGATGGAATGCCCCGTAGAAAGAATGTTGTGAAGAACACAACCGTTTAGTCATTGACAGGTGGGGCCCGCATCTCATTTGCCACATCAGCCGGTCAAAGTTTTTGGTCTTCGCCACGTCAGCCTGACAGTGGGCTCTACCTGTCGGTTTCGCTGTTTTCGCGACCAAATTCTAGCATCAGTGCTCCGCATTACGTATTAGGCTCATTTTCGATGGTTTTTTGTGCCCTGGTTCAAATATGGTACCAAGTTGTTACCCTAGCTCCAAGTGTGGTTGTTTTGGGTAAATAACTCGATCAGTGTCTTCAAGGAAACATTGTTGAACCTCCACTGGTATACGCAGAGCCACCATCTGCCAATGCCACATGTCATCAACTGGTTCACATCGGAAGGTGCTCGGACTAGGATCTCTTCTACAGTGAGTGATGATGGTCGTCTTTGAGTGCTACCCTTGCATCAATTTGCTTATTGCACTAGTGGTTGGGGCCCGCCATTGCGGTGCCAGGTGGGAATGAGCCCCTTCTGATTAGTTTCATGCGATATGTGTCGTATGGTGCATGCAAGCAATCATATGCTTCAGATCAGAGCCAAAATACAGACTATGGAAGCAATGGCAGATGCAAATGTAGCAAATAAGATAGAGCAGTACAAATGCTATGCACATTATCACGCTTAGGACGAAAGAGATACAAATTCTGGGAGAAAAGTAGCAGCATAAAAATGATTCACGATGTAAATTTACAAGCATGCAGATATCAACATTTAGGCATTTCAGAAGTAATTTTATGTGTATGCTATTGAAATCTGTATCAGTATGAGTTAAAATCGAAGTAAAGATGGGATGTTGTCTCTGCATCCATACATGTGCCACACCATCTTAATATCCATGTCTGAAGGTTCAGATTTTGTAAGGTTCTTCAAAACAGAACCATCATTGGGTGCGCATGTAGGAATATTCATGCAGAAAAGAAAACTGAGTTTAGAAATAAAGAAAAGGAAATTTACTCATATAGTAAAGAGCATTAAGTAACCAATGGACCACCTCCAAAGAATGGACGAAAAACAAAAGTATACATTTTGAGAAATCTCAAAGTTAGGCCAGATTTAGAAGTTTAGTACTCCCTCTATAAAGAAGTATAAGAACGTTTAGATCACTACTTTAGGGATGTAAACGCTCTTATATTTCTTTACAGAGGGAGTACCTTATAATCATGAACCCTGATTGTATCAGGTGAAATGAAACAAGGAGAATGTTCTCTGGATTAAGATCCGTGTGTATAAGCTGCAAGTCATGCATAACTGCAGAGGTAAGAAAATTAGAATTTAACTGCATAATTAAACCGATACTCACATTCCTTTAATAGGTTAGTGCATGGAAATAATACGAAGTTAATTCCAAACATGAAAACAACACAAGTATTGGTTGCACACACAAAGAGGTATCATCTATCATGAACTGTCTGGCTGAACCCCTTCGCTGTTAAATTTCATAACGATCAGCCAACATTGCAAAAGGAGATGGTAACTATTCTGACACTATTTTCCGGTAAGCATACTACCAAATGTTGTTACGAATGCATCTAATCATGTCTCCTAGTGTGGATTCTCAGTATCATGGTGGGTTTGATTTTCATGCCTAATCAGATAGACTAATGGACTGCATTTCGTCAAAAACTTTGAGTCTGGTGTAAGATAGCTTGGTCTCCATGCCCAAGAAAATGGGGTTGACTATTCACGTGATTGTGAGATCCTCTATGCTATTCAAAGTACAGCCGGAGAGTAAACTGCTAGAAACACAAACAAATAGCAGATTGTCTAGAGATCACTATGAGAAAGAAAAAAAATCAAGATCTTTCAGTAGACTCACCAATAACATGCCAAGTGCCTCAGTTTAAGATTCCATCATTATAACCAAGAGTAGAAAAAACGCCTTCTGTTTGATGGCTTCATCTATTAATGGGAGTTGTTCAATCACTATATACGCATTTAACATGTAGATACTGATGTAATAGCAATTAATTTTGATGGTCTAATGCAAGCATTCCCCTAGTGCAGAAGCAAGCCAACAGCAAAGTTCATGGCAAACAATGGAAATTATTTCTACCGATATTAGGTTTTCAATCTTTGTAACAAAATATACTGCAGAAGATAGCAGAAAAAGTGTAGTTGTGTTTTATCAGACATCTTACCTTTAGTTCTTGAATAATTCCTCTTTCTGGAATATATTCAGAATCCACCTGTGAACCGAAAAAGAAAAGGTATAGTAATAAGATAATCAAACATACTGCACTTTTTTGTCTGTGCTTACAAAATCGTGTCGCACTTCCCACCCATCCCATCATGCACAGAAGTATGTTATGGTGATATAGAAGATGGTAAGCGGTAAGTACAGTCTAATCCACATCTGTTCACTGCCTGCAAAAATAATCTGAACTGTCTAATATAGAACAACGCAACATAAAGTGCCTAATAAAGCACAAAAAAGGTGATGTAAGCAAAAACTGCAAAATAAAATTTACAGCAGTCTAAAAAGACTAAGGGCATAGTTTTCTTTATCATAAGCATCCTATGAAATTCTGAAAACTAAGTAACTTTTAGATCAATAGGGCATGATACAAAATGTAATGTAATTAACATGCCGACTCACTTCAAAATCATCGAGATGCTTTGTAGCATCAATGGAGATGTTCGCCACAATTGTATTTGAAGCTTTCCCCGACCACTTAAGTATTCGACTCTCAATTGATGCTGGATAAGAAGTTCGGGGGAAAAGATACCACCATGAATATTTAGTAAATTGACTTCAATAAATCCTGCATTCGTTGTTTATTAATCCAATTAATGCATACAATAAACAGGTTGGTGAACTGTTGATTGTTGAAAGAAGTATTGCATATATCTCCAAATCAATAATATAAATTGTACTATTATTAAATTAGCACAGCTCAAATTAGATTAAATTATATGCATGAAAATGCTAATGGATTAAATTCTCTAGCTTCTATTGTCGTGATAATAGCTCTGCTCTCTTTACTGTTGAAGTTTCTTCATGATACACAAGATGAACCTGCATCTAGAGAAGCTGAGTTGGAATCTCTTTTGGTCTGGCATCGGTTGGAGGGAATGACTGGAGCATGAATTAGTTGAGTAGATAGAAACCCTTTTCTGCGAGGGAGGGGACAGAAACCCTTGACACAACAAGGTTCTCATGATCATTATTGGCTAACTTCAAAGTTCAAACAAAGTGCCGAGAGCTTCAGATTCTCCAATCATAATTAAGAAGCATTGTAGCTATACACACATATATCCTTATCACAGCCATACCACCCCTTATTCCCTCAATATATATTGATGACACCTGCTGCTCCTTTTATCACAGCATCAACAAAATCGCATGTCACTTTATAAGTGCTCTGGCTCGCAATATCCTAAAATATCCAGAAATAATATGTTATCACAGTTTATAGGTGACAAAGAGTGAACGACATACACCAACAACCATGATCAGGAAGGTAAACAGAAGCAACAACAATCAAAAATCCTGACACTACTTACTGTCCCAACAATTTATCCTCACGTTGGAACCATAACAGAGAGGAGAGACAAGTGGCGAGTTGTACCTGAGGCATGCATGCGACCAAGGGCACGCACAAACGGATCGATGAAGAACCAAGGCTCACACGACGCCTCTGCTGCTCATGCAGCATGTGTCCATCTTCTTCACGCCATCAAAGACGCGAACGCCAGAGGTGGCCGCTTGGCCAGCGAGCCAGCCACCGCACCCTTCACCGTCCTGGCTCGACCTCGTCCTCTCCACATCCTCGTCAGCGGCGCCTTCTCCTCCCTGGCCCAACACAAGCATCCTCCGCCGACTAGTCTCCGGACGGCGACGGTGACCCGGCGGCTCCGAGATCTCGGACACCGGCATGCGCGGCCCGTTGGCACCGGATCCCACCCAGCTTCCTTCCGGCGGCAGCTGCACGCTACGTGCTCCTTCTTCAGAGGAGGAGAGAGGTCAAAGAGGAGTGGACGATGCAGGGCTGGAGCTCGGCTAGGAGAGGGGAACGGGGAGGAGAATATGCCAGAGAAGTAGCGGAAGCGGCGGCGCAGGGATGCGAGAGATCGATGCGGCCGCGGAGGTGGCGAGATAGGAAGAGATGGGGTTTACTTCGTGAGGAAGGGAAAGCAGGGGAGGTGTTATCTGGACACCAATGAATCGCTCGTCTCCTTCGCTAGCGTGGACATAGCGACAACAAATCGGAACACGCACTACACAACAGCCAAAGGACCAATCGCAACTTGAGTCGGATAAACTGTTCCTAAGCCAACGTGGCTAGCGCGAGGAGACGGCATTGTCCCGTAGCTTATTGTTTTTGATGGGTAGATCGTCCATGCATGATATAGACCAGTGCACAAAATAGATCGAGTCCTCTACTAAGAATTATAGAGAGCTGCAGTGGTAAATCATTCGTTACATACATGAAAAAGTTGGATCGGATCGTGAGCTGGCGACTGGGTCATTCGTACCAAGCCAACACGTATGGGTTGGAACATGATTGTGCTCTCGTGTCAGCGCATGGAACTAAAGCTTCTTAATTGACGGAAGACGAAATAGCATTGGCGGTCTCTTAAATTGATGCATTGGAACACTTTGTCCCAACAAGATGGAAATGGTTCAAACTCATCAGCCATCTTCACAGACGGTTTTTAATCAAGTCAAAATCACCCCGCTGAGATCTACCCATCCATGATGAGTTTGGAGGTTCCTTTTTAGCAAAAACGGTGCACACACTTTTCTAGATGAAACTCCCCAGACTTTGACACACATTTACAGAGGTAGATAATCTAGGTCGTACGTATCTCTATCTTTTCGTGTTCCCCCCTTGTTCTGTCAATACGACATTACACATCGGCGGTGGCAAGCAGCGGCCGCAACACGCAGGGGTTTTTGGGGTGGGAAGCAAAAGGCGTAGGAGGCCTACAAGGAAGGACGGGGTTCGACCGCGGCGAAGATTGGATGACGTCGATGCAGGAGCGGGCGAAGGAAGACTGAGTACCCAACTTGGCGCCACCATAAACTTCAGCATACATGCTAACCATCCGATTACGCCTACCCATCCTTCCATTGTCCCTCCCGGGCTCCCAGCCATCCCATACGTAGACGAAACCGGGCACTTTGCTATCTCTCTGCAGTAGTATCCTGTTGGAACTATAAATGGGCCAAGCCCAGTAAAACAAATGTGATAATTCCTGTATAAAGCATAAAGGCCTACATAGTTCATTCATACATCAGAAGTTGTGGAACCCTCAAAAAAAAATCAGAAGTTGTGGAAATTTCTCTGCTATTTGAGGATGAGTTAGCTTAACATATATGATTGGATGTTTTATATTCCGGTTTAAATTGATGCCCTAGTTTAAAAAATCGGACCGGACCGGCGGTCGAACCAGAAAAAACCAGAACCGGCGACCTCAGCGGTTTTTAAAACTAATAAGACCGTTCTGCAATCGGACCAGAGAAAACCGGTCGAACCTGCTAATTTTCTGAAAAACCAGTGAAAAAACCAGGAAAATATTTTAAGGGAAATTGGGAGAAGTGGGATTCAATCCCACGTCGTGTGAGCAGTATATTACTCAACGTATATTATTCTATTGCTTAAAAAAACCGACAACCGAAACGGTGAACTGGCGGTCCGACCGGTAAAAACCTGAACCGACAACCTTTCCCATTCGATTTCCGGTTCAGTTTTTTAAACTATGCTAGAAGCACGAGAAGAGGACACATAGACATTAGACGTGTGTTGCTCCACTATTGCCTTCCTTACCTCATGCGTCGTGTTTTGCGAACAAGCCAATTTAGGACCTATGCCTCGTGTGTGTATTGTCTTTTTTCTTGCACGTGAAAAAGGTCAAAACGTATTACCCAGACGAATTCAAACCGACATGAATTGTTCCTCTCCTTGTAGTGGACCACTTTAGTTCCTTTTCATTTCACAGTGGATTGGTTTTGACTCGGATCTAAATGAGGTCGCCCCTCTACACATAGACGCACGCATGACACAAAAACACATGAGACCACGACTTTCCCATTCCGCCTCTTTGTGTGCACCGTGAAGTGAAACAGCGGACCTCCAGAACTCTGCCTCTTTGTGATCCTATACCATAGAGAGTCAAATCAGATTTTCGGAGAGCGCTCTGACGTGACTGTTGGCATCTCGTTCGACATAACGGCAGATGACTACTTCCCAAATAACGACTACCTACCTGGCGACGGCGACTTTTTCACTGATATATCTTCTGATGTTGTCTCTAATGTTCTTCTTCCATCATACCGTGTGTATTCTTGTCCATTTTGATGAGGACATCCCTACTATAGTGACACCCGCAACCCCCGTGACTACATTAGCTCAAGATGGAGAGACAGACCAATGATTAGAGTGTTGGAAATACAAGCAATTTACCATATGATTTTATTAACAGAAATACTAGATAAAACATGACTTTTGTAGCAGAGAAACAATTCATGCAATCTGACAGTGAGAAAGTAAATAGCATCTGCAAATATGAACTGAAACCAAACATATCTAGAGTAGACAGTAAAGCAATGTGGATATATGAACTAGAACCTAATATATGTAGGGCAGACACTAGAGCAAGGAACTGTGGCAGGACCTCTAGCAGAAAGAACAGGAACACGTACGGGACAGCAGCAGAAGCACTGGTCTTGGGGTCGACATCCTCGCCAGCCATGTCGTCGAAGAAGTTGTCGACGTCAGGGAAGAAGTCGTCGTTGGGGAAGTGGTCGTCGGTGTCCGGAGCGTCCATGATGAACTGGTCAGTAGTCGCGCAGAGCGCTCCCCAAAAACCTTATCACCCTTCTCCCGTACAGAACTCAAAGAGGTGGGGTTTCGGAGGCCTACTGTCCCGACCTGCGGTACACGCCGCAAGCCGAGATGGGGAAGATCGTAGCAGCTCAGAGATTGGAACTCGGTGGCGAGAGGGAGATGATCTTCTGGTGTGTCTCTCTGGGAGGAGCGACCTCTCTTTTATAGGCACAGGAGAAGGAGGCGAATAGGCTACGTCGGGAGCTGAAAAGAGAGAGGGAGACGAAACAAACAGACAGTAGCCGAAGGGTGCATCGTTCGTATTCAATAACTTTCCAGCTCCCGAGTGACCTTTTGTATACCCGTCGTGCGTGGCAAAAATTTAGACATCGGCTCGGCTCATTCCCGCGCGGCGCGGCGCGGCGCGGCGCGTTGTGACGAGGCGTGGTGTGGTGAGGCGGGCGGCGGAGGAGGAGCGCGCGTGAATGTCCCTCTTGTTCTCATCCTCATACATATGGGGAAACACCCTCCCTTATAAGGAGGTCCAACTCCCACCAAACTAGCAATGTGGGACTAAACTTTGGTTCCACCTCTTGCCTTACACGAATGGGCTGTGCGGGCCTCTAGGATTTATTAGGAATTCTGAAAACTGCTATTGGGCTGGCCCATAATAGACTAAATTCCAGAGGCACACAAAATTTGCCTTTGGTTCCAAAACAATGTTTTATATACCGATACTGCAGTGGAGACTGTTAAGTTGAACTTCCACCTAGAACTCTATGCTACACTAGTAAGCAACTTGAACAGTGTACTAGGCCTTGAACTGCAAGTTTTCTGCGAATCTAGCTTCACACAAAGCCTTGACCGATACTAGGCTACCGTGGGTCTTCCCCGCGGGTGGAGCTTATGCGTCATACTCCGAGACCTTTCATGAGTTTACTAGAGAGCACCCTACTCTCATAGATTGCGACGTTTAACAATCAGACTCATATAGGTGTGTTCTTCAAAATATGTTCTGCAGGACAACATCTCTGCTTCAATGAGCCACTTAGAACACATTAAGATATACATCAACCTGCCATGCAGATTAGGAGAGTATTGCATCTTCATGGAGTGGTATTGTTAATAGTAAGGATACTTTCCTCTCAGTTGACCAACAGCTTGTCTTCCACATCTAATTCACGGGATCTCCGATCACATAGACTAGGTTACCACTGTGAACAACTCATATTGTGAGTCTCATACCCATCTCCTTCGTTGCATTATCTATCACATTACGTGGTAGACCCTTAGTAAAAGGATCTGCCAGATTTTTAGACGTTTGGATATAATCCAATGCAATAAGTCTGGAGTTTTTCATTTTCCTGACAGACTTTAACCTTCTCTGAACGTGTCTTGATGACTTCATGTTATCCTTTGAGCTGCTCACTTTCGTGATCATAGTCTGATTGTTGCAGTTCATAAGGATACCCGGTACATGTTTCTCAACAACCGGCAAGTCATTCAAGAGCCGACGAAGCCAATCTGCTTCGACCGTAGTTGTATCTAGTGCTGTGAGTTCTGCTTCCATTGTTGACCTCGTTAAGATGGTCTGCTTGCAAGACTTCCAAGAAACAGCGCCACCTCCATGAGTGAATACATATCTGCTCGTGGCCTTTATCTCATCAGCATCAGAGATCCAGTTTGAGTCACTATACCCTTCCAGTACCTTTGGGTACCCAGTGTAGTGAATTCCATAACTCGCAGTGCCTTTCAAATAACGCATAACTCTCTCTAGAGCTTTCCAATGCACATCTCCTGGTTTTGAGACAAACCGGCTCAGTTTGCTAACAGCAAAAGAGATGTCAGGTCTTGTAGCATTGGCTAAGTACATAAGCGAGCCAATAATCTGAGAGTATTTCAATTGATCTCTAGCAATTCTTTGATTCTTTCGAAGAAACACGCTAGCATCATATGGTGTTGGAGAGGGGTTGCAGTCACTGTAGCCAAAGCGACTCAAGATATTTTCCACATAGTGAGATTGAAGCAATGTAAGCCCACCATCATCGTCTCTCAACAACTTGATGTTCAGAATGACATCAGCCACTCCTAAATCCTTCATCTCAAAACAACGAGATAGGAAATCCTTGACCTCGTTAATAACATTCAGATTTGTTCCGAAAATTAGTATGTCATCAACATACAGGCAAAGGATAACTCCCTCGCCCCCACCATGGCGATAGTACACACATTTATCAGCTTTGTTTACAACAAAGCCTACAGCTGTTAAAGTTCTTTCAAACTTCTCATGACACTGCTTGGGTGCTTGCTTAAGTCCATACAAAGACTTCAGCAACTGCACACTTTTCCTTTCTGGCCATCTACTACAAACCCATCTGGTTGTTCCATATAAATTTCCTCGTCCAACTCTCCATTTAGGAAAGCAGTCTTAACATCCATTTGATGAACGAGAAGACCATGTGAGGCAGCTAGTGAAAGCAGTACTCGAATAATGGTCAGTCGAGCCACAGGTGAGTAAGTATCAAAGAAGTCTTCACCTTTCTTTTGGGTATAACCCTTGGCCACGAGCCGTGCCTTGTACTTCTTGATAGTACCATCAGGCCTAAGCTTTTTCTTGAATACCCATTTGTACCCTATAGGTTTGCACCCATAAGGACGATCAGTTATCTCCCAAGTTTCATTTGCCAAGATGGAATCCATCTCACTACGGACCGCTTCCTTCCAGTAGTCAGCATCTTCAGATGCATAGGCCTCTGAGATAGAACTAGGAGTGTCATCTATAAGGTATACAAGAAAATCATCACCAAAGGACTTTGCAATCCTCTGTCTCTTGCTCCTAGTAGAAACTTGATTGTTCTCCTCCATAGGATTTTTAAAGTGTTCTATCGAAATGGTAGGTTCAATAATTGTAACTAATTCCTGATTCGAGGAACTAGGCATCTCCTGATTTGATGAGCTCGCCATATCCTTCATGGAAAAGATATCTTCAAAGAAAGTCACATTATTCGACTCCATGATTGTACCGACATGCATGTCAGATACCTCAGATTTTACAACCAAGAATCTATAACCAATGCTATGAAAAAGCATATCCCAGAAAAACACAATCCACAGTTTTTGGTCCAAGTTTGCACTTCTTTTGAATTGGCCAATTGACTTTCGCCAAACAACCCCAAGTTCGGAGGTAAGAGAGTTTTAACCTTTTCTTCTCCCATTCCTCGAATGGAGTTATCTCTTTGTTCTTTGTGGGAACTCGGTTTAGGACATGACATGCAGTCAATATCGCCTCCCCCCACCATGCCTTGGAGAGACCTGATGTGTCTAACATGGCGTTAACCAAATCAGTTAGAGTACGGTTCTTTCTTTCGGCTACCCCATTTGACTGAGGTGAGTAGGGAGGCGTCCTTTCATGGATTATACCATGTTCCGCACAAAAGGAATCAAATTCATTTGAGAAATACTCTCCACCACGATCGGACCTAAGCCTCTTAATCTTTCGATCAAGTTGGTTTTTTGCTTCAGCTTTATAGATCTTGAAATAGTTCAAAGACTCATCCTTAGATTTCAGAAGATGCACATGGCAGTATCTAGTGGAGTCATCAATTAACGTCATAAAAAACTTCTTTCCACCTTTTGTCAACACACCATTCATTTCACAAAGATCAGAATGTATGAGCTCTAGTGGTGCAAGCTTTCTTGTTTCTGCAGTCGTATGAGACTTACGAGGTTGCTTAGCTTGCACACATACTTGACACTTAGATCCCTTGACAGTGGTGAAACTAGGGATTAAGTTCAACTTCGCTAGTCGCGACATGCAACCAAAGTTAACATGACAAAGACGCAAATGCCACACATTTGATTCACTATTATTGCAAACATGATTAACAACTTTATTGCAAACATCTGATAAGGATAAACGAAACACGCCTCCTGACTCATAGCCTTTACCAACAAAAGTTCCATACTTGGATATTACAAATTTATTCGACTCAAAGACAAGCTTGTAGCCATCTCTACATAGAAGAGATCCGCTAACAAGATTTTTATTGACGGAGGGGACATAATGCACGTTCTTCAGCCGTACGATCTTCCCCGAAGTAAACTTCAGATTGACCATGCCAACACCACGAACAGAAGCACTTGAACCATTGCCCATCAGCACGGTTGAAGTCCCTGCGGTCTGATAAGACGAAAACATGGAAATATCACCGCATACATGCACATTAGCACCCGTGTCAATCAACCAATCAGGAGAATGACATACTGAAATAATAGTGGGAAATATACCATACCCAGCATCCTTCATGTCAGTGTCACCAATGACAACATTAGCCGTCTTGCCGCCTTTCCCAAGATGATGCTTGTCATTACGATTAGGGCAACTAGGAGCCCAATGGTCAGGATCTCAGCACACATGACAAACACCTTTCTTCTTGTCATTCTTCTTCTTGTACAGCCTTGTTCTTCGCATCAAATTTTGCTTTACCATCAAACTTGCCCTTGTTCTTGAACTTGTGGGGCTCGAAGTTTTTCTTCTGTACCAGATTGGCGCTAGATCCTCCCTCAATACCTCGAGCACATGTGTCCTTTGCTCTCACCTTTTCTTCCACATCAAGAGTACCAATGAGATCCGAAATGGAAAACTCCTGCCTCTTATGCTTCAGTAAGGTAGCAAAGTTCCTCCATGAAGGAGGAAGCTTAGTGATGATGCCTCCGGCAACAAACTTGTCCGGTAGCATAGAATTGAAGTGCTCAAGTTCTCTAGCAAACGACTGCATCTCGTGAGCTTGCTCAACCACGGAGCGCTCTTCAGTCATCCTGTAGTCATATAATGGTTCCATGATGTACAACTCAGTGCCGGCATCCGAGACCCCAAACTTGGCCTCGAGTGCATCCCACATATCTTTTCCATTATCAATTGATGCATATGCATCAACTATGTTCTCACCAAGAACACTCAAGAGAGCAGCCTTAAACAGGGTATCCATTTTCCGAAAAGTTTGTTCCTGTTGAGCATCATAATCTCCTTCAGGTTTGCCAAGAGTGGTGTCATAGCAAATCATGGTTTGAAACCATAAGACTGCTCTCACGCGCCACCTCTTATAGTGGATACCCTCAAACATAGGAGGTCTCATGGAAGCAGCAAAACCACTCGGGGAAATTGCCTATAATAAGGTTTTTGGATTGTTGGAAATATGAGCAATTTACCATATGATTTTATTAACTGAAATACTAGATAAAACATGACTATTGTAGCAGAGAAACAAGTCATGCAATCTGACAGTGAGAAGGTAAATAGCATCTGCAAATATGAACTGGAACCAAACATATCTAGAGCAGACAGTAGAGCAATGTGCATATATGAACTAGAACCTAATATATGTAGGGCAGACACTAGAGCAAGGAACTGTGGTAGGACCTCTAGCAGAAAGAACAGGAACATGTACGAGACAGCAGCAGCAGCAGCAGCAGAAGCACTGGTCTTGGGGTCGACATCCTCGCCAGCCATGTGGTCGAAGAGGTTGTCGACGTCGGGGAAGAAGTCGTCGTTGGGGAAGTGGTCGTCGGTGTCCGGAGCGTCCGTGATGAACTGGTCAGTAGTCGCGCAGAGCGCTCCCCAAAAACCTTATCACCCTTCTCCTGTACAGGACTCAAAGAGGTGGGGTTTCGGAGGCCTACTGTCCCGACCTGCAGTGCACGCCGCAAGCCGGGATGGGGAAGATCGTAGCAGCTCAGAGATTGGAACTCGGTGGCGAGAGGGAGATGATCTTCTGGTGTGTCTCTCTGGGAGGAGCGACCTCTCTTTTATAGGCACAGGAGAAGGAGGCGAATAGGCTGCGTCGGGAGCTGAAGAGAGAGAGGGAGACAAAACGAACAGACAGCAGCCGAAGGGTGCAGCATTCGTATTCAATATCCACTACAGCAAAACTTTCCAGCTCCTGAGTGACCTTTCGTATACCCGTCTGTTGGGAATCGTTGCATGGAAAACAAAAAAAATTCTACGCACACACAATGATCTATCCATGGAGATGCATAGCAACGAGCGGGGAGAGTGTCTCTACGTACCCTCGTAGACCGTAAGTGGAAGCGTTTCACAACGCGGTTGATGTAGTCAGACTTTCTTCGCGATCCAACCGATCGAGTACCGAACGTACGTCACCTCCGCGTTCAGCTCGGTGACGTCCTCGCCTTCTTGATCCAGCAAGACGGGCGAAGTAGTAGATGAGTTCCGGCAGCACGACGGCGTGGTGACGGTGATGGTGAAGTGATCCCCATAGGGCTTCGCCTAAGCACTACGAAAATATGACTGGGGGTGTAAACTGTGGAGGGGGACGCCGCACACGGCTAGGCAATTGTCTAGGGTGTGCTAGGCGCCCCCCTCCTCATATATATATAAGTGGGAGGGAGAGGGGAGAGGACAAGGGGCACCCCAAGTAGGTCCGAATCCTACTTGGGCTCCTGCCCTTGGCCGCCCCCCCCCCCTGCCATGTTTGTCGGAGGAGGAAGGAAAGAGGGGGGAGAGGAAAGGAAGTGGGAATCCTAATCCACACTTAACTTTCCCTTCTCCCCTTTCCTTCTCCTCCTTAGGCCGGCCCATATGGGGGGAGCACCAGCCCCTTGTGGCTGGTGCGTTTCCCCTCTTGGCCCATATCTTTTGTCGGGGGTGCCCGGAACCCCTTCCGGTGACCCGATAAGTACCCGGTACCCCCCCGAAACACTTCCGGTGTCCGAATACCATCATCCTATATATCAATCTTTACCTCTCGACCATTTTGAGACTCCTCGTCATGTATGTGATCTCATCTGGGACTCCGAACAACATTCGGTCACCAAATCACATAACTCATATAATACTATATCTTAATCGATCGTTAAGCGTGCGGACCCTACGGGTTCGAGAACTATGTAGACATGACCGAGACACCTCTCTGGTCAATAACCAATAGCGGAACCTGGATGCCCATATTGGCTCCTACATATTCTACGAAGATCTTTATCGGTCGAACTGTTATGAAAACATACGCAATTCCCTTTGCCCATCGGTATGTTACTTGCCCGAGATTCGATCGTCAGTATCTTCATACCTAGTTTAATCTCGTTACCGGCAAGTCTCTTTACTCGTTCCATAATACATCACCTCGTGACTAACTCCTTAGTCGTTTGCTTGCAAGCTTATGATGTGTATTACCGAGAGGTCCGAGAGATACCTCTCCGATACTCGGAGTGACAAATCCTAATATCGATCTATGCCAACTCAACGAATACCTTTGGAGATACCTGTAGAGAATCTTTATAATCACCGAGTTACATTGTGATGTTTGATATCACACAAGGCATTCCTCCGGTATCCGGGAGTTGCATAATCTCATAGTCGAAGGAATATGTATTTGACATGAAGAAAGCAATAGCAATAAAACTGAACGATCATTATGCTAAGCTAACGGATGGGTCTTGTCCATCACATCATTCTCCTAATGACGTGATCCCGTTATCAAATGACAACTCATGTCCATGGTTAGGAAACCATAACCATCTTTGATCAATGAGCTAGTCAAGTAGAGGCTCACTAGGGACATGGTGTTTGTTTATGTATTCACACATGTATTTAGGTTTCCGATCAATACAATTCTAGCATGAATAATAAACCTTTATCATGAATAAGGAAATATAAAATAACAACTTTATTATTGCCTCTAGGGCATATTTCCTTCAGTCTCCCACTTGCACTAGAGTCAATAATCTAGATTACATTGTAATGAATCTAACACCCATGGAGTCTTGGTGCTGATCATGTTTTGCTCGTGGAAGAGGCTTAGTCAATGGGTCTGCTACATTCAGATCCGTATGTATCTTGTAAATTTCTATGTCTCCATCCTTGACTTGTTCAAGAATGGAGTTGCAGCGTCTCTTGATGTGTTTGGTTCTCTTGTGAAACCTGGATTCCTTCGCCAAGGCAATTGCTCCAGTGTTGTCACAAAAGATTTTCGTTGGATCCGATGCACTAGGTATTACACCCAGATCGGATATGAACTCCTTCATCCAGACTCCTTCATTTGCTACTTCTGAAGCAGCTATGTACTCCGCTTCACACGTAGATCCCGCCACGACGCTATGCTTGGAACTGCACCAACTGACAGCTCCACCATTCAATATAAATACGTATCCGGTTTGTGACTTAGAGTCATCCGGATTAGTGTCAAAGCTAGCATCGACGTAACCATTTACGACGAGCTCTTTGTCACCTCCATAAACGAGAAACATATCCTTGGTCCTTTTTAGGTACTTCAGGATGTTCTTCACCACTGTCCAGTGATCCACTCCTGGATTACTTTGGTACCTCCCTGCCAGACTTAAGGCAAGGCACACATCAGGTCTGGTACACAGCATAGCATACATGATAGAACATATGGCTGAGGCATAGGGAATGACTTTCATTTTCTCTCTTTCTTCTGGAGTGGTCGGGCTTTGAGTCTGACTCAACTTCACACCTTGTAACACAGGCAAGAACCCTTTCTTTGACTGATCCATTTTGAACTTCTTCAAAACTTTATCAAGGTATGTGCTTTGTGAAAGTCCTATTAAGCGTCTCGATCTATCCCTATAGATCTTGATGCCCAATATATAAGCAGCTTCACCGAGGTCTTTCATTGAAAAATTCTTATTCAAGTATCCTTTTATGCTATCCAAATATTCTATATCATTTCCAATCAACAATATGTCATCCACATATAATATCAGAAATGCTACAGAGCTCCCACTCACTTTCTTGTAAATACAGGCTTCACCGAAAGTCTGTATAAAACCATATGCTTTGATCACCTCATCAAAGCGTATATTCCAACTCCGAGATGCTTGCACCAGTCCATAGATGGATCGCTGGAGCTTGCACACTTTGTTAGCACCTTTAGGATCGACAAAACCTTCTGGTTGCATCATATACAACTCTTCTTTAATAAATCCATTAAGGAATGCAGTTTTGACGTCCATTTGCCAGATTTCATAATCATAAAATGCGGCAATTGCTAACATGATTCGGACGGACTTAAGCATCGCTACGGGTGAGAAAGTCTCATCGTAGTCAACTCCTTGAACTTGTCAAAAACCTTTTGCGACAAGTCAAGCTTTATAGACCATCAGCGTCAGTCTTCTTCTTGAAGATCCATTTATTCTCTATGGCTTGCCGATCATCGGGCAAATGCACCAAAGTCCACACTTTGTTCTCATACATGGATCCTATCTCAGATTTCATGGCCTCAAGCCATCTGTCGGAATCTGGGCTTATCATAGCTTCTTCATAGTTCGTAGGTTCGCCCTGGTCTAATAACATGACTTCCAGTACAGGATTCCCGTACCACTCTGGTGCGGATCGTGTTCTGGTTGACCTACGAGGTTCTGTAGTAACTTGATCCGAAGTCTCATGATCATCATCATTAGGTTCCTCTCTAGTTGGTGTAGGCATCACGGGAACGGTTTTCTCTGATGAGCTACTTTCCGATTCGAGAGAAGGTACAATTACCTCATCAAGTTCTACTTTCCTCCCACTCACTTCTTTCGAGCGAAAATCCTTCTCTAGAACGGTTCCATTCTTGGCAACAAAGATCTTGCCTTCGGATTTGTGGTAGAGGGTGTAACCAATTGTTTCCTTAGGGTATCCAATGAAGACGCACTTCTTCGATTTGGGTTCGAGCTTATCAGGCTGAAGCCTTTTGACATAAGTGTTGGGGATATTACTACTGGGTATAAACCGGCCAGGAGAGGCCGGGTTATCCCCATAATGAGTTATTATACTTGAAGCCCACGAAGACAAAGATGGAGGCGCTTTATGAAGGCCTAGGGCCCAACGGCGGATTAAGGCCTGTAGATATAAACCAACATTGATATGTAAACTTGTGCTATAAGATAGAAAGAGTAGAGACCGAGCCGGACATGTTCATGAGCCGGCCTCGGGATCCTGTAAACCAACGGGCGTCAACCCATGTATATAAGGGGACGACCCGGCGGCGGTTTGGGGACGACGGACAACAACTCGAGAGCCAGGCATAGCGGATTCGCTCCCTGGTCATCGAAACCCTAGCAATTCCACAACAACTGGATTAGGCCTTTACCTTCACCGCAAGGGGCCGAACCAGTATAAACTCTCTGCGTCCCTTGTCCGCTTTAACCCCTTTAAGCTAACCCGTCGCGATGGCTCCGTGACTAAGTCCTTTTTCTAGGACATCTGCCGTGACAAGACCACGACAGTTGGCGCCTACCGTGGGGCTATCGCATGATGGTTTCGAGTTCTTAGAGGGCAGCTTCGAAGGACTCAAGGGATACGCTGTGGGCCGGATGACCAAAAGTCGTCGCGGCAAGCTCTACATTGACGACGCAGGCTGGGGCCCCGAGACCGGTTCAATTGAGTACGGGTACCGGGTCCCCTTCGGCGGCATTCACGTGTTCATTGGCAAGATTGGCGAACCGGGCCCTGAGCCAGACATCTGCACCGACATCGTCGAAACGGCTCAGCGTGCGAGATCTGCCCGGGTTAAGCCTGTCATGAAGCGTGCCTTCGTGGGAGTCATGCATGGAGTGAAATCTGAAGATAGATCGGAATATGATGGCGAAACCGTTGTTTATTCCGGTGATGAGTCATCTACTGGAGAGACCGAGTCATTGTACCAGCTGCAGGATGGCCGGTTTGGTGGTTGTTCCGATGGCGACAGTATTCCGGACTATCTTGACCCGCCAAGCCGGGTTGCGATCTTCATGGCCGGTACACAGTCAGCGCCACAATCTTCGACCGCTGCGGCGATGATCTCCGGTTTAGCAGCGGCGACGGCAGCTGGGGCAGGAGGCCCTGCGCCACCGCCAGCTAAGGCTCTGTCCGATTTATTCGACACCTTGGCAGCACTGTTAGCGGCCGAAGTCAGCCTGGCGGATCAGGAGCGGCACAGCGCAGAAGTGGCGAAGGTGAAGGATCAGATAGCCCAAGCCAAGGTGTATTTGGCAGCTGAAAACGCCAGGATGGCTGCAGAGCGGGCCGAGTTAGATGCACAGGCCTATCGGCTTATGTTGGATCAGAACGCGTCAAATGATGTAATGAGGAGAAGGTACCGATCTCACCTGCCTCCGGTTTACGAAGCCAGGAATCTCTTCAATATGCCAGGGGCCGGAACCAGCAACCAGCCAGTGGTAAACCGGGTAGAAGCGCCTGGAACAGGGACGCCGGTTCAGCCACGCGCAATGGATCCGACTCTTCAGAATATCCCATCCCAGCATGTGCCCACGCCTCCGGGTCATTACTCCAACCCCTTGGATAACATAGTCGTGGCCGCTTCACGATTGGCGGCCCTTCCAGTCGATGGTGAGTCCCCTGTAGCGGTGGAGACGCGACGGGCTAGGGAGCTCCTTCAGACAGCTTTGACTCAGCAACAGGCTTATTCGTACAGTCGCGAGAGGATTCATTCCACCCCCCGCCCAAGCCGGAGTTACAGCAGGCATGTTGATGAACCGGCTATGTCTAGCAGTGCCTGCAACCGTAATCCGCCACGAGGCCATAACCCGGTGGGTGGCGGTGTTGATGCTCAGGATGTGGTGGACCGTGCTAGGGCACGTCGAGAGGCTGAGTTAGCAGCACAGAACGCGGCCCGTCAGCTTACTCCGGTTCGTCCAACAACTTCGGTGGAACCAGGGGTTACCTCCAGTTCTTTTGGGGTGCCGTGTCTCGTCCCAGCATTACGCAATGTACAGCTGCCCAAGGACTTCAAGGGCCCACGTAAAGTGCCGAATTACACTGCCGATTTATCCCCCGAGTCGTGGGTGGAGAGTTATGAGATGGCGATGGAGATGCTGGATGTAGATGATGCGGCATGTGCTAAGTACTTCACCATGATGTTGGAAGGGACAGCTCTCACTTGGTTGAAAAACCTACCAGCTAACTCCATTGGGTCATGGGCCGAGCTAAGAGCCCGGTTTATTCGGAATTTCAAAGACACGTGCAAACAGCCCATGTCAATTGTGGATTTAGCTGCCTGTGTCCAGGAGGAAGGAGAATCAACAACCCATTGGGTGCGCCGGGTTTCAGAGATTTTGCATTCATCGGACCGCATCAACGCTGATACGGCCGTTTTGACGTTTGAAGGCAATTGCCGGTTTACGCCTCTTAAGTTGAAGCTGGGACGGCTCAAACGCCATTGCAATGACATGGGGACACTTATGGCAGCTCTGGTGAAATATGTCGACTCTGATAGTACCAAGAACCCTGAATCTGATGATGACAAGACAGGAAAGGGAAAGAAGGGTGGCAGCACCAAAGGGCAGCAGCATAACTCGGCGGGGCATGGAAACAGCGGTAAGCGTAAAGCGGATAACAGTTCAGATTTTGTAGCTAATACCAACGCGCAGGGTAATGGTCAGCGTCGGAAGGGTAAACCGCCCCTGCGTGGAAGAGAACCAAGTCCCAATCCGGAGCGGCTGAATTACCTGTTGAACCAGCCCTGCCCAAAGCACGGATCACGGGACAAGCCGGCCACGCACCTCTGGAAGGATTGTTATATTATGCGAGAGTTCAAAGATTCAGATTTTTTCCGGAATGATAATGGACCGGCTGGCGGTTCAGGCCCCGGGTCTCATGGGCCGGGTTATGGTGGAGGCAGTTCCGGTTCAGGATTCCATGGTAATCAAAGCGGACATGGCAATCAAGGCAACCAAGGTGGTTATAATCATCAGGGGAACCAACAGCAGCAGCAGCAGTCGGGTTACCAGAGCAACCCGAAGCAGTTAAACAGTGGACAGTACCATGTCTTTACCACCAGCCTGTGCAAGCGCGACCAGAAGCTTCATAAAAGGGCAGTGAACTCCGTTGAACCGGCGGTGCCCCGTTACTTACGCTGGTCTGAACAGCCCATTGTGTGGAGTCAAGAGGATCATCCACCTCGACTTGATAATCCGGGTCATCTGGCGTTGGTGGTGGCACCTCAGGTGGTAGGTTACAAGTTCACTAAAGTACTCATGGATGGGGGGAGTAGTATCAATATCCTTTATTATGAAACCTTCCATCACATGGGGTTAACAGATAAAAATCTTAAACCGTCCAGCACGGTCTTCCATGGTGTGGTGCCTGGTAAACCGGCGTATCCGGTCGGTAAGATAGCTCTGGAGGTTGCTTTTGGTGATGAGCATGATTCAAGATCAGAAACATTGACCTTTGAAGTGGTGAAAATCAAGAGCCCGTATCATGCCCTGTTTGGGCGGCCGGCTTATGCTAAATTCATGGCGAGGCCCTGCTATATCTATCTGCAGCTCAAGATGCCGGGTCATAAGGGGACCATCACGGTACATGGGAGCCGTAAGATCGCTTTGGAATGTGAATAAGGTGATGCGGCTTATGCTGAGTCGGTTTGTGCAACAGAGGAGTTGAAGTTTTACAAAGACAATGTTGATTCGACAGATATGACTTCCTTGAAGAAGCCAACTACAGAGCATGATCCGGCCTTGAAGTTTAAGTCGGCTGATGAGACTAAGCTGGTTGATTTCGTTCCTGGCGATTCATCCCAGCAGTTCAGCATCAGCGCTACCTTGGATCTGAAATAGGAAAGCGCGCTCATCGAGTTCATCCGTGAGAACCGGGACATCTTTGCGTGGAAGCCTTCTGACATTCCAGGTGTACCGAGGGAACTCGCTGAGCACACTCTTAACGTTGATCCCAAGTTTAAACCGGTCAAGCAGTTTCTCCGCCGGTTCAATGAAGAAAGACGCAAGGCTATTGGTGAGAAAGTGGCCAGGCTCTTGGCAGCTGGCTTTATTATTGAGGTATTTCATCCTGAGTGGTTGGCTAACCCGGTGCTAGTACTTAAGAAGAACGGCACTTGGCGTATGTGTGTGGACTACACAGATTTGAACAAGGCTTGTCCAGCGGATCCTTTTGCCCTCCCTCGTATTGATCAAATCATTGATGCTACGGCGGGTTGCGAGCGTTTGAGTTTTCTAGATGCTTATTCTGGCTACCATCAGATCAAAATGGCAGTTAAGGACCAGGAGAAGACAGCTTTCATAACTCCCTTTGGAGCCTTCTGCTATGTGTCTATGCCCTTTGGGCTAAAGAGTGCCCAGGCGACTAATCAGCGTTGTGTGCAGAACTGTCTTCATGATCAGATCGGCCGCAATGTTCATGCTTATGTGGATGATATTGTGGTGAAATCCAGAGAGAAGGAGACATTGATAGATGACTTGAAGGAGACCTTTGATAACCTCCGGGTTTATAAGATGATGCTTAATCCGGCCAAATGTGTCTTTGGTGTACCGGCAGGCAAGCTCTTGGGCTTTCTGGTGTCTAACAGGGGCATTGAAGCTAATCCGGAGAAAATCAAGGCCATAACTTCTTTGGCTAAACCGAAGTGCATCAATGATGTTCAACGCTTGGCAGGCCGGATTGCAGCCTTGAGCCGGTTTATCAGTCGCCTCGAGGAGAAGGCTATCCCTTTATATCAGATGCTGAAGAAGACGGATAATTTTGTTTGGAGCGCCGCCGCCAATGAAGCGTTTGAGGATTTAAAGCGGCAGCTAGCCGAGCCGCCTGTCCTTGCTGCTCCTATTGATAAAGAGCCTTTGCTGTTATATGTGGCTGCCAATGCTCGGGCAGTTAGCGTGGCTATTGTGGTGGAGCGCAAGGAGACCGGAAAGGAGTATCCGGTTGAACGGCCGGTTTATTACATCAGTGAGGTACTTATTGAGTCTAAGCAAAGGTACCCACATTGGCAGAAGCTGGTGTATGGAGTTTTTATGGCAAGCCGGAAGCTTAAGCAATATTTCCAGGGTCATCCCATCACTGTGGTCAGCTCTGCTCCTTTGGGGGAAATAATCCAGAACAAGGAAGCGACTGGCCGGATTGCCAAGTGGGCCATTGAGCTTGGGCCTCACGGGTTAAATTATGTGCCTCGGACGGTAATCAAATCACAAGCATTGGTGGATTTCATCAATGATTGGACAGAGTTACAGGCGCCAGAAGAGAAGCCGGATCATACTTATTGGACTATTCATTTTGATGGGTCCAGGCAATTGGAGGGCTCGGGGGCTGGAGTCGTATTAACTTCCCCACGAGGTGATAAGTTTTGTTATATTCTCCGTTTAATGTTCCCTTGCACTAACAATGCAGCTGAATATGAGGCCTTACTCCACGGTCTTCGGATGGCTAAGGAGATGAATTTGAGCCGGGTTAAGTGCTTCGGTGACTCGGACCTGGTGGCTCAACAAGTGTCTGGTACTTGGGATTCTAAGGATCCGCTCATGGCTGCATATCGTCGAGAGGTGGATATTGTTGCAGGTCACTTCAAAGGCTATCAGGTTGATCATGTGGACCGGCAGAAGAATGAAGCGGCGGACGCTTTAAGCCGTTTGGGTTCCCAGCGTAAGCCGGTTCCACCCAACGTCTTTTTGGATGTGCTGCATAATCCGTCGGTTAAACTTCCCACAGAGGAGGATCTGGCTGTTCCTGATCCGGAGGCTCAATTGGTGGTAGCACTTCATGTTATTCCTTATTGGACCGTCCCATATCTGGCGTACATGAACCGGGGCGAGTTACCAGAGGATGAGACTTTGGCCAGATAGATAATCCGGCGATCCAAGTCAATGACTATTGTCAATGGCGAATTACATCACTGCAGTGTAACAGGGGCATTTCAACGTTGTGTATCTCCTGAAGAGGGCCGTGAGATCCTGTGTGAGATCCACGAAGGGGATTGTGGTCACCATGCCGGTTCAAAGTCCCTGGTAGCAAAAGCTTTTCGTCACGGTTTTTATTGGCTGACGGCTCATGCTGATGTGGAAGACTTGGTGAAAAAGTGCGATGGTTGTCAGAAGTTTTCACGCCGAGCTCATGTTCTGGCCCAGGAATTGAGGATGATTCCAATCACTTGGCCATTTGCAACTTGGGGGCTGGATATGGTTGGGCCCTTTAAGAGATCCAAGGACAAGAAAACCCACCTTTTGGTGGCGGTTGATAAGTTTACTAAGTGGGTGGAGGCAGAGCCAGTCAGTAAGTGTGATGCAGCTATGATGGTTCAATTCATCAAGAAGGTGATTTTTCAGTTTGGCTTTCCGCACAGCATTATAACTGATAATGGTACTAATCTGTCCAAAGGTGCTATGAAAGAGTTCTGTCAGCGTGAGCACATCCGACTTGACATATCTTCAGTGGCTCACCCCCAATCTAATGGTCAAGCGGAGAGAGCCAATCAGGAGATCTTGAGAGGCATCAAGCCCCGGCTTATGGTTCCTTTGCAATGGACACCGGGTTGTTGGGTGGAGGAGTTACCTTCTGTGTTATGGAGCATCAATACCACGCCCAACAGGTCTACGGGTTACACACCTTTCTTCATGGTCTACGGAGCATAGGTGGTTCTCCCGAGTGACATCCGTCATGACTCGCCTCGTGTGGCGGCTTATGTTGAAGCTGATAATGAGATGGCATGGCAGGAAGCAGTTGACCTGTTAGATGAGGAGCGTGACATTGCAGCAGCCCGTTCGGCGATTTATCAGCAAGATCTGCGTCGTTATCACAGCCGCCGGGTTAGAACCAGAACTTTTCAAGAAGGCGATCTGGTGCTCCGACTCATCCAGGATCAGACTGATATGCACAAGTTATCCCCGCCTTGGGAAGGACCCTTCGTGGTCAGCAAGAACCTGCACAACGGGTCATAATACCTAATCGATGTTCGAGAGCACAAAGACTCACGTAAATCGTAGGAGGAGACCCACCGGCCGTGGAATATCGCTCATCTATGGCCTTACTATACCTGAGCCCTAGGCTCTGCTTATGTACATAGTTATGACAATGTATATATTATGATCAATATAATAAACCGGAGCCTCAGCTAAAGCGGGGTATCTGTTGTTTTTTCTTACATCATGTGTGGTTACATGGAGGTTTCTGTTTATAAAGCGGCATCCCGTTTACCCCTTGATTCGGCTTATCAAGCCATATATATAAATCACTTGGGGGCTTGGTCGTATTCGAACCTTAGCTACACCTCTTGATAGGCGCAAGGCCACCATAAAAATCACTTGGGGGCTTGGTCATATTCGAACCATAGCTACACCTCTTGATTGGCTCAGAGCCAAAAAGAAAAATTACTTAGGGGCCAAAGAGAGTGTTCCAAAAGAACAACTCAAACATAGGCACCCACTGAGCACAGCTCAAAATATTGCTTGGGGATTCTTTGCTATCGCAATGAACAAAGAATCTACACTTGTAATAGGCTATCAAGCCACGGCTTGGAAGCCTGGTGTATACACCTAAAACCCCGGGTTAGCCTGCCTTTTTTAAGTAAGTGACTCCGTCCAGGTAAACCTGGTATGACCCGTCGAACTTCGACAAGTCAATCTCATAAGACCCTGAACTTGTCAAAGTTAAAAGGACGATTGGTTAAAGATTGAGGTCCATCTTAAAAGGCTTTGTAAAATGGTTTAACTCAGCGGCCTGGCAGCCCATGAAAAGCCTCGAATTTGGGGCCTGGCAGCCCGTGAAAATCCTCGACTACAAGTTTTCATATGCTTTTATTTGCCAAGTTTTTTCTCCTTTGATGAGATTTATGATGATTTTGGTAAACCGACGTTAATCAACCCGGCTCGGCTTTCAACTACAAGTTGTCAGTACATGATTAGTCATAATCCGGTGCTTATTAACCCGGTCTGGTTTTGACTATAAGTTGCCAGTATTATATATGAGTAATCCGGTGTTTTTTCACAACCCGGTACGGGTTTATCATAAACCGGCACAATATGGAAGGAGTTATCAATACTCATGATTAGGGGTATCGCCCTTACTACAAAAGTTGATCAACCTACGATGTGATTCAATGTCACAGGTATCATTTATTTTCATATTTGATTATTTTTAACAGCCTTGTTTATAAACCCAGGCTATATGTTTGGGCATCATGACCCGTCCGGTGGTAAACCGCCAGGACAAGTTCAACTTTTTGTATACAGGAACAGCCTGAATAAATCGCACTGGATTATGAACATCATATATCTTAAGCATGGTGAATTAATGGTATCAAGCAAAGTAAATATGCACGATGGCATAGCAGACCAAGTGTTTAAACTAGCCTATTACAAGGCGTTTCAGTGCCCAAAAGAGTAATTGTTTTTTGGCAAGTATTGCAGCACGCGGAAAGTTAAATCGGCCTCCGGATCATGACTCGTCACCGGGCTGCCCTGACGGTTGTGGATCGCCTTGCGCCGGTTCATCCTCTTCCTCTCTACCCAGCGGCTGGAAGTCAATGGTGGCCCAATCGATCCCAGTTAAGGCTTGGAACACAGCTTCATCGCTTATAAGTGTGGACGGTTCAACGTCAGGGGCATAGGTGTGCTTACGGATTGGCGGGATAAGATTTTGAGCCTCAGGGGTTGGTGCAGCAACCCGTTTGTTGTTGACATCATAACTCGCCTGGTAATATGAAAGATCAGTTTCTTCAGCCAGTTGGCAAGCCAGTGGACGTACTTCCCGGTTTATTGCTCGGAGTTCCTCATTGCCAAATTCCGATCCGTCTTCTTTTAAGCTTGGATAGCCTTTAGCCACATCCACCGGATCAAGATCAGGCACCCATGCTTTTGCCCGGGTTAGTGCGGTCAGAGCACCAGCCCTGGCAGCAGATCTCTTTAGCTCTTCTACCCGGACAGGCAGCATTGACAACCTTTCTAAGGTCTCCTTGATTAAAGTTGGGGGCGGCTTGTTGTGAGAAGCAGTGCAGATGATCCGTTGCGCGCCGGTATATAACTGCTCTATAAGAGTATAGGGAGCCTTCAGCTTCTTCTGTACGTCAGAGCCCAGATGACTGATGCGAGTTCCTGCGCCATTGCAAACATCAGTAAACCGGCAATGTATGGGATGATATGTTGAAAATTTAAAGCCAGGATATTTACCAAACACAGCAGCAGTCATGGCATGTATTTGCTGCTTTACACCAGTTAGCTCGTCTACCACCGGTTTAAGAGCTGCTTCTGCGTCCTCGGCTCTTTTTTGCAATGCGGATTTTTCTGTGTCCGAATCCGCCCGCTCCTTTTTGAAACTCTCCTTCAGCTTTTCCATAGCGGCTAAGGCACTGGTCAGCACATCTTTGGTTTTGGAGGTCTCTGCCTGCTGGGACTTGATGTTTTCTTGCAGATCAGCGGTTTGAGTTTCCTTTTTGCTCAGCTCAGCCTATAAGAGACAAACATATCATGAATTGGCAGTGCATATTTGAAGTACCAAGCACATAACAAGTTATGCACCTGATACTTGGGGGCTAATGCATATTTGCTCGTAATCAGAAATTTCTACAAGTCCCAAGTGCAATACAAGTATTACTCTTGGCACTTGGGGGCTAATGTATGCTTGCTCAAACTGACATTATGAGTATTCTTCTAAAAGTCCCGGTGCATCTTCATCAGTTAAACCGGCCCTTGGGGACTATACCGGCGAAAGTTGTAATATTGCAATTCTAAGGTACCGGTTCATCTTAGAAAGATAACCCGGCCCTTGGAGGCTAAGCATGCAAAGTTGAGATATTACAAAGTCCCAGTTTAGATGACTATCATAAACCGGCACTTGGGGGCTACTGGGGTTAATATTTGGAATTGAACACAAGAGAGAAGCAGTTATGCAGTTACCTCATATCGCTCCTTCATTAGATTCACTAAACCGGCTTCAAAGTCGCTGCTTGTGTACAGGCGGTTTAAAAAACCAGAATGGATGTCTTGGGCGTTGAGGTGAGCATAGGTTGACAAATCTGTGTTCCATTTGCCTTTGCCCATAGCAGAAACCTCGTCCTTGGCACTATGCTTCGATAAAGCAACAGGATTGCCAGGAGCGGTGTGGCCGACGCCAGTAATCATAATATCATCTTCTTTATCATCAGCAGCCTTCACGGGAGTTGACGGTTTATCAGCAGCCTTAGCTGGGCTGGCCGACTTATCATCCGCGCGAGCCGGGCTAGTCGGTTTATCAGTGTGGCCTGTGGTGTCAACTTCTGTTTGTTCAACTATGAAATTATAATCTTGAGGCAGTGGATCATCATGTGTAACATCAGTATTTGTTCTTTCCAGATCTGGAGTCTTCTCCGGTTCAATATCCACATTGTCATCAGACGGTTTATTTAACCGGGCCTTCTTACTGGGTCTAGGCTTGGCACTGAGAAGAACAAACATAAAGGTCAGTACAGTATGCAAACATAACACATTAAGGATAAGATTAAAGCATAACCTACCCAGGGACCATCTTGAGGGTTGGAAGTTGTGTGGCCGTTGACTCGCCAGAGGACGAATTAGGTGTTCCCTGATAATTTGAATCAGACAGATTAAGAGGCTGTCGAAAACAACCCGCCTTGGGGCAAGAAATATTAGGAGTATAAGAGACCTCTGATCGACGTTTCCGGACCGGAGTGTTCGGTAAACCGGCAGAGGTAACTACCTGGCCACTGTGCCGGGTTGTGCGGTGGGCTTCATGTTGCTGCTTCTTCAAAAGAAAGTTTGGGTCCAAGTGAGCTAAGGGGTGAGAAAATTTTATTTTCCGGTTTGCTTGACGGATTTTCTGTGTTGGCAGAGGGTCTGAACCGGAAGAAAGGATAATTACCTCTGCATCGTCAGCCTGGCTGCCTTCAGCGTCGTCCTGATAACAGTCATTGTCAATATGGTGTATGAAAAAAGAACCAAGAGAGTCAAGTTCTACCTCTGAGTCCGGATTAGCCAGATCCGCATCAGCATTTGGTTCAGAAGATTCAGTGGTCCTCTTCTTGGCAGGTTTCTTGGTGACCTTGGTCTTCGGGCCAAGTGGTTTTGCCGGTTTATCCTGTGGTTTGGCCAGTTTATCCTGTGGTTTTTTCTTCCAGAATGGGTCATCGCCTTGTGAAAGATGGACAAAATTTTGAGACTATCTGAAAAGGGGTAAACTAAAACAAGAAAGTTGTGATTCTTACAGTTGGCGGTTTATTGGAGACGCAGAAAGGGCTTAACCCGGTCTGGCTACAAACAGCTTCCGGTTCATTCAGTATTTTCTTGACAGCCTCAGTAACTTCGGCTTCTATTAGCTGAATGTCGATGTGTCATTAAGGGTCTTTCAAATCCCCTGTGTACTCACACATTAAACCGGGGCGCCGGCTTAAGGGCAAAACGCTCCAAGTTATCCAACAGCGAACAAAGTCGACACCTATCAAACCATTTGCCATAAAGGCTCTGAGCTTTGACAGTTGTGGTGCATAGTTGGACCGTTCCTTGGCAGTCAGCCTTTGAGGGAAGGGATGAGTGTTGCTAAGCCGGTGGGGACGGTAACCCGGCAGAGGATTTTCATCAGTTGGAGATGTGTCTTTGCAGTAAAACCAAGTCCGATTCCAGTCCTTGGGGTGACTATGAAGCTTGGCATGAGGGAAGCTGACATCCTTCCTCTTTTGAATTGCCATTCCACCAAGCTCAGTGTTGGGTCCGTCTGTGAACTCTGTGCGACGGTTTAGATAAAAGAAATCCCTGAACAGTTCAACTGTGGGCTCCTCTTGAAGATAGGCCTCACAAAATACTTGGAAATTGCAAATATTGGACACAGAGTTTGGTCCAATATCTTGAGGGTGGAGTTGGAAGCTGGCCAGCACATCCTGGAAATTTTTTGAACCGGGAGGGCTAAAGCCTCGACCCAGATGGTCAGTAAATACAACTACTTCTCCGTCCTTGGGTTCAGGAGGATTTTCCGGACCAGGGGCCCTCCAGTGGATGACTTCTTTCTTGGCTAAAGCTCCAGTTGTGACACATCTGTTTAATTGCTCTTCAGTAACCCGGGAAGGAACCCAGTTGCACTCATAAACTTGTTTGGCCATTTCAATGGGAAGCTGAAACATATTTATTGCCGGTTTAAGATTTATGACGGGCGAGCATAAAGCAATGCAAGATAAGCAGAAGCAGAGGTATATGCATATTGTTAAACCGGAGTTTGATATTATTAAACCGGAGTCTGACAATGGAGAAGGTGCACAGATCAATGAATCGGCGGTTTAAGAGGGGACTAATGATGCCTACCGGATTATTGTTCTTTGACAAAGCTAAACCGCCTATATTGGTATGAAAGATACAGATCTAAAATACCTAAGTGAGGGAAAAACAAGTTTCACAAAGTGATATGATAATTTCAGACCTGTAGTGCGACAGAAAACTAGAATATACTCAGACCTAAACTTCAGGTACTTAAACAGTTCATCAGGTTCAGATGAGTTTTTCTGTATGAAAGGGATGCTCTAATGGGGAAAAAGGGAGCTTTAACTACAAAGGCACCGAAAAATATCAGATCTAACTTGCCATTTGCGCTACTAAGAAGAACAGGGAAGACCAGTTCTAGAACTTCGAAGAACTCCGATGAGTACAAACCCTAATGATAAGATCTAGGGTGGAAGGAGAGAAGGCTTACCAGTATCAAAGGAACAGCGGAGAGGCGTCGCGGCTTTCTGGTACGATCAGGGTGATGCAGCGGCCTTTGTTGGGGCAGATGCGAAGGTCGACGGCGGCGGCGGAGCTCCAACGTTCGGGCGACGCGAGGAAGAGGACGATGTGAAGGGGCACGAAGGGAAAAAATGAAAAGGACCCTTCGGCTTTATTTATAAGGTGAATGGATAAGTGACAGGCGCGAGAATCGAGGAGCCCAAAGCTGGATGTGTGGCAGAGCTGTCGCCTCGATTGTCGGAGGCTCATTAATGAAGGTGAGAGATATACCATTTTACGTCATGGCGGTTTATCAAGATGCTGGAAGATGACGTCGTGGCGGTTTAAAAGATTTATGCGAAGATGCTGAAAGAAGAATTTTTCTCAAGTTGAAGATTGACATGAACCAGTTCAAATCAATCTGGGGCCTAATGTTGGGGATATTACTACTGGGTATAAACCGGCCAGGAGAGGCCGGGTTATCCCCATAATGAGTTATTATACTTGAAGCCCACGAAGACAAAGATGGAGGCGCTTTATGAAGGCCCAGGGCCCAACGGTGGATTAAGGCCTGTAGATATAAACCGACATTGATATGTAAACTTGTGCTATAAGATAGAAAGAGTAGAGACCGAGCCGGACATGTTCATGAGCCGGCCTCGGGATCCTGTAAACCGACGGGCGTCAACCCATGTATATAAGGGGACGACCCGGCGGCGGTTTGGGGACGACGGACAACAACTCAAGAGCCAGGCATAGCGGATTCGCTCCCTGGTCATCGAAACCCTAGCAATTCCACAACAACTAGATTAGGACTTTACCTTCACCGCAAGGGGCCGAACCAGTATAAACTCTCTGCGTCCCTTGTCCGCTTTAACCCCTTTAAGCTAACCCGTCGCGATGGCTCCGCGACTAAGTTCTTTTTCTAGGACATCTGCCGTGACAAGACCACGACAATAAGTGTCGCAATCCCAAACTTTAAGAAACGACAGCTTAGGTTTCTTGCCAAACCATAGTTCATACGGTGTCGTCTCAACGGATTTAGACGGTGCCCTATTTAACATGAATGCAACTGTCTCTAATGCATAACCCCAAAACGATAGTGGTAAATCGGTAAGAGACATCATAGATTGCACCATATCTAATAAAGTATAGGGTACGACGTTCGGACACACCATTACGCTGTGGTGTTCTAGGTGGCGTGAGTTGTGAAACTATTCCACATTGTTTTAAATGAAGGCCAAACTCGTAAGTCAAATATTCGCCTCCGCGATCAGATCGTAGAAACTTTATTTTCTTGTTACGATGATTCTCCACTTCACTCTGAAATTCTTTGAACTTTTCAAATGTTTCAGATTTGTTTTTCATTAAGTAGATATACTCATATCTGCTCAAAATCATCTGTGAAGGTCAAAAAATAACGATACCCGCCGCGTGCCTCAACACTCATCGGACCGCATACATCGGTATGTATTATTTCCAATAAGTCATTAGCTCGCTCCATTGTTCTGGAGAACGGAGTTTTAGCCATCTTGCCCATGAGGCATGGTTCGCAAGTATCAAATGTTTCATAATCAAGTGATTCCAAAAGCCCATCTGCGTGGAGTTTCTTCATGGGCTTTACACCAATATGACCTAAACGGCAGTACCAAAAATATGTTGCACTATCATTATCAACTTTGCATCTTTTGGCATCAATATTATGAATATGTGTATCACTACAATCGATATTCAACAAAAATAGACCACTCTTCAAGGGTGCATGACCATAAAAGATATTACTCATATAAATAGAACAACCATTATTCTCTGGTTTAAATGAATAACCATCTCGCACTAAACAAGATCCAGATATAATGTTCATGCTCAACGCTGGCACCAAATAACAATTATTCAGGTCTAAAACTAATCCCGAAGGTAGATGTACAGGTAGCGTGCCGACGGCGATCACATCGACCTTGGAACCATTCCCGACGCGCATCGTCACCTTGTCCTTAGCCAATCTTCGTTTAATCTGTAGCTCCTGTTTCGAGTTACAAATATGAGCAACCAAACCAGTATCAAATACCCAGGCGCTACTATGAACATTAGTAAGGTACACATCAATAACATGTATATCAAATATATCTTTGTTTACTTTGCCATCCTTCTTATCCGCCAAATACTTGGGCCAATTCCGCTTCCAGTGACTAGTTCCTTTGCAGTAGAAGCACTCAGTTTTAGGCTTGGGTCCAGCTTTGGGCTTCTTCCCGGGAGTGGCAACTTGCTTGACATTCTTCTTGAAGTTCCCTTTCTTTCCCTTTCCCTTTTTCTTGAAACTAGTGGTCTTGTTAACCATCAACACTTGATGCTCCTTCTTGATTTCTACCTCCGCTGCCTTAAGCATTGCGAAGAGCTCCGGAATTGTTTTGTTCATCCCTTGCATATTATAGTTCATCACGAAGCCTTTGTAGGTTTGTGGCAGTGATTGAAGAACTCTGTCAATGACACAATCAACTGGAAGATTAACTCCCAACTGAGTCAAGTGATTATAATAACCAGACATTTTGAGTATGTGTTCACTGACAGAAGTGTTCTCCTCCATCTTGTAGCTATAGAACTTGTTGGAGACTTCATATCTCTCAACCTGGGCATTTGCTTGAAACATTAACTTCAACTCTTGGAACATCTCATATGCTCCATGACGTTCAAAACGTCTTTGAAGTCCCGGTTCTAAGCCGTAAAGCATGGCACACTGAACTATCGAGTAGTCATCAGATCGAGCTTGCCAGATGTTCAAAACATCATCTTCTGCTCCTGCAGCAGGCCTTTCACCTAGCGGTGCATCAAGGACATAATTCTTCTATGCAGCAATGAGGATAATCCTCAAGTTACGGACCCAATCCGTGTAGTTGCTACCATCATCTTTCAACTTAGCTTTCTCTAGGAACGCATTAAAATTCAAGGGAACGGTAGCACGGGCCATTGATCTACAACATAGATATGCAAATACTATCAGGACTAACTTCATGATAAATTAAGTTCAATTAATCAAATTACTTAAGAACTCCCACTTAAATAGACATCCCTCAAGTCATCTAAGTAATACGTGATCCAAATCAACTAACCCATATCCGATCATCACATGAGATGGGGTAGTTATCAATGGTGAACATCTCTATGTTCGATCTTTCGATCTCCAGTGTTCCGAGGCCATGTCTGTACATGCTAGGCTCGTCAAGTTTAACCCAAGTATTCTGCATGTGTAAAACTGTCTTACACCCATTGTATGTGAGCATAGAGTCTATCACACCCGATCATCACGTGGTGTCTCAACATGACGAACTGTAGCAATGGTGCATACTCAGGGAGAACACTTTTACCTTGAAATTTAGTGAAGGGATCATCTTATAATGCTACCGCCGTACTAAGCAAAATAAGATGCATAAAAGATAAACATCACATGCAATCAAAATATGTGACATGATATGGCCATCATCATCTCGTGCTTTTGATCTCCATCTCCAAAGCATCGTCATGATCTCCATCGTCACTGATTCGACACCTTGATCTCCATCGTTGCGTCGTGGTCGTCTCGCCAACTATTGCTTCTACAACTATTGCTAACGCATAGCGATAAAGTAAAGCAATTACATGGCGTTTGCATTTCATACAATAAAGAGACAACCATAAGGCTCCTGCCAGTTGCCGATAACTTACAAAACATGATCATCTCATACAACAACGTATATCACATCACGTCTTGGCCATATCACATCACAACATGCCCTGCAAAAACAAGTTAGACGTCCTCTACTTTGTTGTTGCAAGTTTTACGTGGCTGCTACAGGCTTCTAGCAAGAACCGTTCTTACATACAGCAAAAACCAGAACGGTGATTCGTCAAGTTTGCTGTTTTAACCCTCTTCAAGGACCGGCCGCAGTCAAATTCGATTCAACTAAAGTAGGAGAAACAGACACCCGCCAGCCACCTTTATGCAAAACTAGTTGCATGTCTGTCGGTGGAACCGGTCTCATGTGCGTGGACATGTAAGGTTCGTCCGGGCCGCTTCATCCCACAATACCGCCGAATCAAAATAAGATGTTGGTGGTAAGCAGTATGACTATCACCACCCACAAATCTTTGTGTTCTACTCGTGCATATCATCTACGCATAGACCTGGCTCATGATGCCACTGTTGGGAATCGTTGCATGGAAAACAAAAAAAATTCTACGCACACGCAATGATCTATCCATGGAGATGCATAGCAATGAGAGGGGAGAGTGTGTCTACGTACCCTCGTAGATCATAAGCGGAGGCGTTTCACAACGCGGTTGATGTAGTCGAACTTTCTTCACGATCCAACCGATCGAGTACCGAACGTACGGCACCTCCGCGTTCAGCACACGTTTAGCTCGGTGACGTCCTCGCCTTCTTGATCCAGCAAGACGGGCGAAGTAGTAGATGAGTTCCGGCAGCACGACGGCGTGGTGACGGTGATGGTGAAGTGATCTCCGCAGGGCTTCACCTAAGCACTACGAAAATATGACCGGGGGTGTAAACTGTGGAGGGGGACGCCGCACACGGCTAGGCAATTGTCTGGAGTGTGCTAGGTGCCCCCCTCCTCATATATATATAGGTGGGAGGGAGAGGGGAGAGGCCAAGGGGCACCCCAAGTAGGTCCGAATCCTACTTGGGCTCCTGCCCTTGGCCGCGCCCCCCCAGCCATGTTTGTCGGAGGGGGAAGGAAAGAGGGGGGAGAGGGAAGGAAGTGGGAATCCTAATCCACACTTACCTTTCCCTTCTCCCCTTTCCTTCTCCTCCTTAGGACGGCCCATATGGGGGGCGCACCAGCCCCTTGTGGCTGGTGCGTTTCCCCTCTTGGCCCATAAGGCCCATATCTTTTGCCGGGGGTGCCCGGAACCCCTTCCGGTGACCCGATAAGTACCTGGTACCCCCCGAAACACTTCCGATGTCCGAATACCATCGTCCTATATATCAATCTTTACCTCTCGACCATTTCAAGACTCCTCGTCATGTCCGTGATCTCATCCGGGACTCCGAACAACATTCGGTCACCAAATCACATAACTCATATAATAATATATCGTCATCGAACGTTAAGCGTGTGGACCCTACGTGTTCGAGAGCTATGTAGACATGACCGAGACACCTCTCCGGTCAATAACCAATAGCGGAACCTAGATGCCCATATTGGCTCCTACATATTCTACGAAGATCTTTATCGGTCGAACCGTTATGACAACATACATAATTCCCTTTGTCCATCGGTATGTTACTTGCCCGAGATTCGATCGCCGGTATCTTCATACCTAGTTTAATCTTGTTACCGGCAAGTCTCTTTATTCGTTCCGTAATACATCACCTCGTGACTAACTACTTAGTCGTTTTCTTGCAAGCTTATGATGTGTATTACCGAGAGGGCCCAAAGATACCTCTCCGATACTCGGAGTGACAAATCCTAATCTCGATCTATGGCAACTCAACAAATACCTTCGAAGATACCTGTAGAGCATCTTTATAATCACCCAGTTACGTTGTGATGTTTGATAGCACACAAGGCATTCCTCCGGTATCCGGGAGTTGCATAATCTCATAGTCGAAGGAATATGTATTTGACATGAAGAAAGCAATAGCAATAAAACTGAACGATCATTATGCTAAGCTAACGGATGGGTCTTGTCCATCACATCATTCTTCTAATCATGTGATCCCGTTATCAAATGATAACTCATGTCCATGGTTAGGAAACCATAACCATTTTTTATCAACGAGCTAGTCAAGTAGAGGCTCACTAGGGACACGGGTGTTTGTTTATGTATTCCTACATGTATTTAGGTTTCCGATCAATATAATTCTAGCATGAATAATAAACCTTTATCATGAATAAGGAAATATAAAATAACAACTTTATTATTGCCTCTAGGGCATATTTCCTTTACCGTCGTCTGTGGCAAAAATTTAGACATCGGCTCGGCTCATTCCCGCAACCCGCGGCGCGTCGTGATGAGGCGTCGCGTGGCGAGGCGGGCGGAGGAGGAGCGCGCGTGAATGTCCCTCTTGTTCTCATCCTCATACATGTGGGGAAACACCCTCCCTTATAAGGAGGTCCAACTCCCACCAAACTAGCAATGTGGGACTAAACTTTGGTTCCACCTCTTGCCTTGCATGAATGGGTTGCGTGGGCCTCTACGATTTATTAGGAATTCTGAAAACTGCTATTGGGCTGGCCCATAATAGACTAAATTCCAGCATAGAGATCACACACCTGAACTCAATATCATGCACTTTCGCTTCTAGGAACACTTCCAAGTGTTGATGAGTCTAAGTCGGATATATTTCTATTACTCATGAGTGAAGGACGTAACATGGACAAGCAGGAGATGCATTGGAGTATGATCAAGCATGGAGATGGCAACACACATACAAGGACCGAAGACGGTGCTTCAAGTGGTGATGTCTAGACTATGAAGCCACCGTGATGACACGCGAGGGACACGCACGGTGCTTCCAACTTTGAAGTCATCTATAAGTGTTGCGCCACATCAATTTTGGGTCGGGTCCATGTAATTTCAGAATAAAACACATGTAGCTTTTTGAGTCAATATTTAGAAAAGGACACCGACTTAAGGTTGGATTTGACTCCCCCCCCCTCCCCTCACTTTGTGTTTGCCAAAGCCCCCTTGTGTACTCCTTAAGTACACCCCCCCCCCACCCCCCTTAAAGCATTGAGTTAGTTTTATTTTGAAAGCACCACACATATATTAACTTAATAAATGGTTATTACAATCATTCCTAATAGCATTCGACACACAGGGCAGAAAACTATTGCAAAGAAAACCATCCACTCTGTTATCAGAACTAAACTTAGCAATCTAATGCGCCACCTCGTTTGCCCGCCTGCTGATCTTAGGCAACTAAAAATTCTGAAGAAGTTTAATGATGGCTAAAGCTTTCTTCTTCAGATCAACGAGGGAGGACTTGTCCATACTATCATTTGGGAGGAAGGAAACCACAAGTGGGCCATCATTTTCTAAACTAATAGGCATATTAAAGGTAATACCTATGTATAGACCGGCAAGAATGCCCATAGCTCAGCCTCATCCACACTGGTACACACCCAAATACACTCCCACGTCGAGTTAGGGTTCAAACTTTGTTTAACTGAGTTTTAGCGTTTACTACTGAATTTTCCATAGATAGAAAGAGTCAACAAGACCTCCTTTAGTACGCGTCATTGAAACCACATAGTGTTAATCAATTTTTGCATCTTATACCCGCAATTCAGGTTGTATCTCTTAAATTCTTGCTTGCTTGCCTACAGAGATTGATCTTCATAATTAAATTGATTGTGTTTGCGACACCGTCAAAACCCCTACTGGCCAGAGTTGGTTTAGCGATTGCTAAGACATACTATTGAGTGTTTGGCTTAGTCAGGTCATCAAACTAGTTTCCTTAAAAAAATCTATGTTATCTCATAGAAAGAACGATATTAGCCGTTGTCATAGCCCCTCCTTTACAGAAGTCTGGCAAACCTTTTTGTAGGAGAGAGACGGAAAGTAATCATACTAAGGCCCCAACGGACCAGCACACCAGAACACCAACCGTCGTCGATGAAGAGAAGCGTATATCGGAAGGATTCAATCTGTAGACACACGAACGCAGACAAACGAAGACCGAATCCACGCGGATTCACCGAAGACAAATAGCGACCAAATCCAACGTGATCCGCCAGAGACACACCAGCACACCCCTATGGATATGTTAGAAATGTGACTTGTGATTTATGCCCCTTAAAGTGAAGCGGCTCCCTCACTCTTCCCTTTAATTTTCTTTACTAAAAAAAGGGGCCGGTTTATAGAGTGTTGCTAGCACAAATCCAGGAGACTCTGTTCCTCGGAAAAAGGACAGACCACAAGGACGTACCAAAGAAACCAAGGCGAAAAACTTCCGCAGTGGTGTTCCTAATAATAGGGATTTCATCGTTTGATTCTTAGTGCGCGGCAATATCGCTGCCGCGCATCGTTTGATTCGTTTCTTCAAAAATTGTCTGGCTGTCCGCGGCAATGGCGATGCCGCGCAGCGCGCCGGCGGAGCCAGATGAAAGTGCGTCGCGCACGAAGCTCCTCGTCGGCGGCATCGCGGCCTTCCTGCTCCTCGCCATGATCATCGGCACGGCGGCGTTCGTCGTGTCGGAGAGGGCCGAGGACGAGGGGGACACGAACAAGAAAGCGATGGCCGCCACGATGCGCACCGTGGACCTCTTCTGCTCGCCCACGGACTACCAGGCCACGTGCAAGGAGACGCTGACCAAGCCGCTGGAACGTTCTACCAACCAGGTCGACCACCCGCACGCCGCCGCCGCCGCCGCCATCACCGCCGTCGGGCGGGAGCTCGCGCGCGGCTTCAACGAGTCGTCGCTGCTGGAAGCCGTGCGCCAGAGCAACGACACGCTGGTCCACGAGGCCCTGCTCGACTGCAAGATGCTCCTGGACGACTGCGCCGCCGACGTGACCCGCGCGCTCTCCACCGTCGCGTGGCGCGGCGTCGACGGGCCGGCTCAGGACCTCCAGGCCTGGCTGAGCGCGGTGATCACGTTCCAGGGCTCCTGCGTCGACATGTTCCCCAAGGGCGATGTCCGCGTCCAGATCAAGGAGATCATGGAGAAGGCGCGGGAGATCTCCAGCAACGCCATCGCCATCATCCAGCAGGGCGCTGCCCTCGCCGCCATGCTCGAAATTGACGCCGGCGCGGAAGTCACCCTCCCCAAGGACGCGGACGACGACGACGACGATGATACCCCCGCCGAGCAAAGCGACGGCGAGCGCCAGCTCCAGGAGTTCGTGTCCGACTCCGACGTCCCCACGTGGGTGCCCAGCGAGGACCGGAGGATTCTCGAGGAGGCGGAAGAGGAACGCAATGGCGTGCTCACGCCGAACGTGACGGTGGCCAAGGATGGCTCCGGCGAATTCACAAACATCTCGGCCGCCTTGGACGCGTTGCCGAAGAATTACAGCGGGAGGTATGTGATTTACGTCAAGGAAGGTGTCTACGACGAGTCGGTGAACGTCACCAACGGGATGTCAAACATCACCATGTACGGCGACGGCCCGAAGAAGTCCATCATCACCGGCAGCAAGAGCGTCGGCGACGGCGTAAGGATGTGGAGAACCGCCACCTTGGGTAAACACACACCATTAGTTGCTTTGCTCACCTTGGGTATGCACGGACAAGCTAGGACCAATGTGACCGTCATTAATCAACTATGCTGTACGCAGCGGTGGACGGAGACAGGTTCATGGCGGTGAAGATGGGGATCCGGAACACGGCGGGGGACGAGAAGCAGCAGGCGCTGGCGGTGCGCGTCAAGGGCGACCGGGCCATCTTCTTCAACTGCCGGATCGACGGCCACCAGGACACGCTCTTCGCGCAGGCCTATCGTCAGTACTACCGCAGCTGCATCGTCTCCGGCACCGTGGACTTCATCTTCGGCGACGCGGCCGCCGTGTTCCAGCGCTGCGTGCTGCTCGTCAAGGACCCGCTCCCGGGGAAGCCCGGCGTGGTGACCGCGCACGGGCGGCGCGACCGGCAGCAGACCACCGGCTTCGTCCTGCACCGTACCCGCATCGTGGCCGATGAAGCCCTCGCCAGCAAGTCGTCGACGGTGAAGACCTTCCTGGGGCGGCCGTGGAAGGAGTTCTCGAGGGTGGTGGTGATCGAGTCGGTGATCGACGGGTTCGTGCACGCGCAGGGGTACATGCCGTGGGAGGGCAAGAACAACCTGGGCACGGCGTTCTACGGCGAGTACGCCAACGTCGGGGACGGCGCCAACATCACCGCGCGCGAGGAGATGAAGGGGTTCCACGTGCTCAACAAGGAGAAGTCGAAGGTGTTCACGGTGGAGCGATTCCTGAACGGCGGCGAGTGGATACCGGAGACGGGCACGCCGGTGAGGCTAGGGCTGTTCGGCTGAGATATACAGATGATGGGTGGAGTGTGTTCATCGATCGGTGTGTACGAATGCGTTGTTAGGTTCAACTGTAATGTAATGAAATGTACAAAATACCGTCAAATTAGTGACATGGAAACGGAAGCGTCTACTGCGTGAAGAGGAAAATGTCGATCTGCTTCTTTTTTTTAGGGAAATTTATCAGAGCTCGACACAACTTCCGTCTCTTACCTATTCCGTGCGCATGAAAGAGACCAGTGGAGCAAAATTCACACTTCTTTTTAACACAGCAAAATTCACATGTAGGTAAGTATGTAAATAGCACAATAAACGTTGCCACAAGGCCCATTTAGTTAGATTGGTAGTATATTTTTACCCAAAGAACTTTATTAAACTATTAGACCGATATAAATTTATGCGATGCGCTCATTTGGTTCATCGACCCTACTCTGAAAGTACCCATTTAATTGCTATCATATTATTAAATTTAGTTAAGAACTTGGTTAGGGGATAAACATATGCTATAATATTAATTGTGACTTATTTAAATATGTTCTATTGGACTCCACTACAACTTGGCGTAAGATTTTTTTTATCATAGGAAATAGAACGTTTTTCATGGCAAATTATGTTGTTGAGGATGATGAGTTAAGTTGGCGAGCATGGCAAATCCGTCTCACTTTATTTTTTGGCCAGTAAATTGCCATGCTTGCAAACTAAATTTGCCATCATGGTTCCAATATAAATTACGTCAGATTTTTAGCGTTTCTGTTTTTTTAAAGCAGCTTTGGTTCTGCCCAATCGTGCCAAAAAGTAGTGTCCTTACATGGTTTTAGGGGTCAAGCATCACATAAATGTGACAAATGTTGGAAATCAAGACTTGCCACCAAAACCGATCACATGGGACAAGAATTTCCATACAAGTGCATATAAAAGATCATGATCCAACTGGAGTTGGGGCATTTTTCCCTTATGGTTGTCCCGTCAGATCATCTACACTCATTTAGAGGTTGTTACTTGGCTGCCAGTGTGTCCATCATCTAGGTTGGGAGGCATCGAAAATCATTATTATTATCCGAGGAGAAATTGGGAGCATTCATCATGACAATGTGGTTGGCAACCAATTGAGCTCGGTGGATGTGAACACCATTGCTGAAGCTTCAGAAGTGCAGTTCAAAATTCAGTTAAGTCAGGAGGGGGCGGGAGTGAAGAAGATTCAGCTGTGTCACTGGGCAATGGGGTCGGGTGACAGGGAGAGTGAGGCAGATGCCAACCACTTTGGCCAGCTGTGGGAGGACTCACTTTCCCCATCTCCTCCAACTACTCCCCGCATCTCCTGCGATAAGAGGCCGCGGGGGAGAAACCCTACCCAGAGACGAGTTCTAGCCTGGATCCAGAGAGATAGGTTTAGGGAGAGGTGCTTTGCGGCTGCGGATTGCTTTATTGGCAGGGTTAAGGATAGATATTTCCAGATTCCAGTCGAATTCAGCTGTTCTAGTTCGCCTTGGAAGGGAGGGGCTAGGCCGAAGTTTGAGGAGATCTGGGAAAGCAAGATCATGGCGGAGAACAACAGGGGAAGGGGAAGAGGGAGGGGCGCTGCGCGCCCACCTCCGCTGCAGGGACAGGGTGAAACACCGCCGGAGGGAGGGGGCATCCGCAGTTTGCCTACCCTCCCCCATTTGCCTATGGGTTCCTAGGTGCTCCGCCGCCATGGATGTTTGCGGGGGGCTACCCTTATCCTCCTCCTGTTAGGGCATATTTCTCTCTAAATGGTTTTGGTGATTGATGACAATGCTTTTGCGGACTAATCGTGTGTATTGGGCATTTCAGATATTCATTCATATGGCACGAGATGATTTCTTCCCCTCGTTGTTTAACCTGAAGACGGTATAGATTTCCTTCATTTCAGTTTTGGTGGACTTGAGTCGTAGGAGATACCGTACTATCAAGAGGGGGTCCGTATCAGAAAGGTTGGGTGGAATCAACACGTACACATCTCTTTTGCACCCCCAACTCTTTCCTGCATCTTTGGAGGATCTATCATTATTATGGAAGTGGCATTGGAGTGGAGCCAGCGGTAGTACTATGGATGGATGCGGCAGTACCGCTGAGTGCAACAGGCGGTAGTACCTCTGTAGCAGCGGTAGTACCGCCGAGAGCCTCAAGCGGTAGTACCGCTGTACTACCGCCTCAATTCGGGACTGGTATTCCGTTTCGGGTTCGGCGGCAGTAGTAGCGGCAGTAGGAGCAGTAGTACCGCTCGTAAACGGTACTACCGCTCCTACTACCGCTACTAGTGCCGCTAGCGGGCTTTTTCTCCTCTGTTCCTTGCCCATGTGCTCGTGTAAGGTGCTGTGCGAGGCCCCAGCGGTAGTACCACTGGGCCAAGCGGCAGTACCACTGCGGCAAGCGGTAGTACCACTCCCAGGAGCGGTAGTACCGTGCGCTGCGGGCTGAGAATGGGGATAATGGTTGGATTGTTCCCCCCACTATAAAAGGGGGCCTTCTTCTGCAAGAAGACTAACCTCTTCCTACCCTAACTCCATTGTTGCTCCAAAGCTCATTTTCGCCTGATCTCTCTCCCTAGCCAATCAAACTTGTTGATTTTCTAGGGATTGGTTGAGAAGGCCCGGATCTACACTTCCACCAAGAGAAATTTGATTCCCCCCACTAATCCCTTGCGAATCTTGTTACTCTTGGGTGTTTGAGCACCCTGGACGGTTGAGGTCACCTCGGAGCCACATTCCATTATGGTGAAGCTCCGTGGTGTTGTTGGGAGCCTCCAATCAAGTTATGGAGATTGCCCCAACCTTGTTTGTAAAGGTTCGATCGCCGCCTTCAAGGGCTCCACTAGTAGAATCATGGCATCTCGCATTGTGTGAGGGCGTGAGGAGAATACGGTGGCCCTAGTGGCTTCTTGGGGAGCATTGTGCCTCCACACCGCTCCAATGGAGACGTCCTTCCCCTCAAAGGGAAGGAATTTCGGTAACACATCCTCGTCTCCACCGGCTCCACTTGTGGTTTTCTCTTACCGTTACTTTGTGCAAGCTATTGTTGTGTTGTATCCTTGCTTGCACTTGTTGTTATTGCTAGCATCATATAGGTTGCTCACCTAGTTGCACATCTAGACAACCTATTTGTTGCTATACCTAATTTGTGAAGAAAAGCTAAAACTTGTTAGTTTCCTATTCACCCCCCTCTAGTCAACTACATCGATCCTTTCAATTGGTATCAGAGCCTCGTCTCTTTATTAAGGGTTTCACCACCTGAAGAGTATGGTTGACACCGGGGAGGAAGTGCCGGAGGCCGTGGAGTTGATTTCGATCACACGTGACGACTTAAATGAAGCTATGGCTTCACTTAAGACGTCCATGACGACCGAAGTCAAGTCCATGCTTAAAGAATTGCTTGAGGGGTTGAAAGCTTCTCCCGATCCTTTGCTTGTGGTTAATCCCACCGCATCGGAGTCGGAGGCCAATTCCGCTAAGGAAGCGGCTAAAGGTACTTATGTTACTTCTCCTCACGACAAGAATGGGACGGGAACCTTTGCCTCAGTTCCCCCCCCCCACCGTGTCAATGGAGGACCAGTCCCTACACCGCGCATCAATAATCTTGGTCCTCCTCCTAAGCTTGTTAAGGGTGATTTTGCTAATTGGGTTTTTCGCATCAAGTCTCATTTGAATCACAGCTCAACAAATCTTTGGAGAATCATTGAGCAAGGCTTCTACCCGTATGATCCAAACAACTTCACCCCAAGAGAAGAGGTGGATAATCAATACAATCACTCCGCTTTGTTCATCCTTCAAGATGCGGTTCCTCCCGAAGCACTATCCCACTTACGTCCCTTCACTCGTGCAAAGGATTGTTGGGAACACATCGTATCTTTGTACAAGGGAAGCTCAAGCATCCAATGGTCCAACTTTGAAGTGGTCCTTGATAAGGCCGATGAGTTTGTGATGCTCAAAGATGAGGATCCACGTGATCTCTACCGGAGGGTGACAACTCTTGCGGTTGCTCTCCAAGATCATGGGAGCAAGGATACGGATGACAATTGGATCAAACACAAGTTTCTCAAGGCCATCAGGCCATTCAACAAGGCCATGTCTTCTGTGATTCGTCAAAGGCCGTAGTTTCACACCTTAACCTCTAGTGAAGTGTTGGATGAGTTTATTGCCATGAACATGATGAACAAGACCGCCGACAATGCTCTTGCTCATGTCCGGTCAAAGAAAAGCTCATCCACCCTTGCTTTGAATGCCAAGGCCATTCCGGAAGAAGAAGAGGAGGAAGAATAGGAGAGTTGCCCCGAGGACACCAAATATGCTTACCATGAGCACATGGCTCTTGCGTCAAGGCAATTTTGGAGCAACAAGAGGAACTCAAGGCCCAACTTCACCAAGAACAACTCAAGTGGGTCAAAGAACAAGCAACGAGTAAGGACTTGCTACAATTGCGGCAATGTGAGTCACTTTGTGGCGGAGTGCCCGTACGAGAAGAGGGAAGACAATGGTGGCAAACTCATTCGTAAAGACAAAGACAAGTCTTTCCCTAGCAAGAACAACTTCACCAAAAAGACTCCTCCAAAGGGCTTGGTGGCACATGAAGAGTATCCCTCCAATGATGATGAGGAAGATACAAGTGGAGAAGGAATGACAACGACAACCATTGCCATTGCTACATCTTCCCCCTCCAAGGTGTCTCTCTTCGGCGCCCGCAACGAAAACACCATTGCCAAGTGTCTCATGGCCAAAGGTATCAACAAGGTAACTCCTAACATCAAAACCACCATCATTACTACTCCTTCATTGTTAGATTGTGTTGATGATAGTGAGGTGCTGAAAGTTGATGAGAATGAGTTTACCAAGTTCGTGAGTAAGCTCAAGGGAGATTACAAGAAGCACTTTGTTATCTCTTGGAACAACTTGGTGAGGCCAATGATATCATTGAGTCGCATGAGGATACTATCTCCAATTTGGAGGGACATAGTCGTGATTATGCCGATAAGATTGCGGATCTTTCCATTGCTCTAGAGGAAGAGCGAGGTCTACGTTTGACTCTTGAGGAGTCACACAACGTTGATCATGCTAAATTGCAAAAAGATCTTGATCATGCTATTGTTCTTACTCGTGTGCTCAAATCCGAGAAAGTTGCACTTGGGGTTGGCCATGATAGACTCAAGGAAGAGTTTGATACACTCAACAAGGCTCACAAGGTCTTGAAGGGTGTTCATGCTTCTCTCAAAGAGTCTCATGATCAACTCCAAGTGAAGCTAACCAAGGAGATTTCCATGTGTCCTCCTTTCGTTCTAATTGATAATGCCCATGCTACTAACCCTTGTTGTGAGCATGTGCATCTTGTGGAGGAAAATGCCAAGTTGAAAGAGCAAATTGAGAAGGGCCTTGTGACGTGTATACAAGTCGAGAAGAACCTCAATGACCTTTTGAGCAATCAAAAGGAAGTTGTAGGAAAGGAAGGACTTGTGTTTATACCCAAGTCAAAGAAGAATAAGAAGAAGAAGAACAAGACCAAGCAACCCCCGCTCAAGGAAACCTTTGTGAAGGCAGGTGAGGGTGCTCATGAGAAGAAGAAGAAGAAGAAGAAGAAGAAGAAGAAGAAGAAGAAGAAGGAATTGGGTGGTATTGCCAAGAAGGGCAAAACCGCTCCTACCAACAAAGCCGGCGACTTTAACCCCTCTTATGTTTTGTGCCGTGCTAGTGATGGGCATGTTTATGCCAAATTTGTTGGTTCTTATTATGAGTACATTGAATGGTCTATTTGGGTTCCTAAGACCCTTGTTACTAACATCAAAGGACCCATTCAAAAATGGGTACCTAAATCCAAGCATTGATCTCTTGTAGGAGTATGCTTCCGGTGGGGTGTCATGGTTGCTCGATAATGGAGCAACAAATCATATGACCGGGAGCAAGGACTTGGTGGTGGATGTGCATCCAATTCCATCTATGCCCACCCAAGTACAATTCGGTGATGCTTCAAATTCTAAGGTATTGGGACTTGGCAAGGTGGTCATCTCTCAAGATTTATTGATTGAGAAGGTCATGCTTGTTGAGTCCCTTGCATACAATTTACTTTCCGTTCGTCAAATTGCACTTATGGGTTTTGCAACATTATTTGATCTTGATACCGTGGCCCTTTTGTGGAGCAAGACTCTTAAAGTAGCCTTTGTTGGGCATGTCGAGAACAGTCTCTATGTGGTGAACTTTTTGGAGTGACCCACTAAGACCGCGACTTTCCTAATGGCTAAAGTTGATGTGGGTTGGCTTTGGCATCGCCAACTAGCCCATGTCAATATGAGATCTTTGCAAAGTCTCCTCAAAGGGGATCACGTCTGTGGACTAACAAATGTGAGTTTTGCCAAAGACCGTGCTTGCAGTGCTTGTATCGAAGGAAAGCTTCATGAAACGGCTCATCGACCCTCGACTATCATCTACTCGAAGAGGCCCTTGGAGCTCCTTCACATGGATCTCTTTGGTCCTCCATCCTTTGATAGTCTTGGTGGAAGAAAGTATTGGTTGGTGATTGTGGATGACTACTCAAGATATACATGGGTATACTTCTTCAAGAGGAAGAGTGAGACTCAACAAACCATCATCAACTTTGCTAATGAAGCTCAATGTCAACATGAAGCAAAGATTTTGATGATTAGAAGTGACAACGGCACCGAGTTCAAGAACTACACCTTGGATGAGTTTCTTAGTGACGAGGGGATCAAGCACCAATATGCCGCACCTTATACCCCTCAACAAAGTGGTGTGGTGGAGAGGAAGAACCGGACGTTGATGGACGCGGCAAGGACCATGATGGCAGAGTTCAAATCTCCGTACAACTTTTGTACCGAAGCCATCAACACCACATGTCATGCATCCAATAGGCTCTACCTCCGCAAAGGCTTGAACAAGACTCCATATGAGATACTTACCGGCAACAAGCACAATCTCAAGTACTTCCGGGTGTTTGGTTGTAAGTGTTTCATTCTCAAGAAAGGTGTTCGTTTGTCTAAATTCGAACCTAGAGCTCAAGAGGGCATATTTGTTGGCTATGCTACAAACTCCCATGCTTACCGTGTCCTCAACAAGTCCGCTGGAATCATTGAGGATACGTGTAACGTGGAGTTTGATGAAAATAACGGCTCCCAAGTGGAGCAAAGTGGTTTTTGTGATGTAGGTGATGAAATTCCTCCCCAAGCCATAAGAAGAATGGGGATTGGTCAAATGCTCCCCATTGAGGAACCCCTTGTGGCCGAAGGAGAAGGACAATGCTCTACTCAAGTGCAGCCATCACCTACGCTAGACCCACACGCTTTTGAAGAACAAAGGGAAGGCCCTCAACCCAATGAGCAAGATCATGGGCAAGATCAACCCCATGGAGATGGTGATGCCCCAAATGATGCCCAAGATCAAGTTCATGCCTCCGAGCTCGCTCAAGATCAAGAGAAAGCTCAAGGTCAAGAGCAAGCTCAAGACGGTGCACAAGATCAAGAGCAAGCTCAAGATCAAGAGCAAACTCAAGATGGTGCTCAAGATAATCAAGATGATACTCAAATGCCCATCGAGAAACTTTTGGAGCGTCGTGCCACCAAGGTGGCTTCCAAACTCGAGCGTCAACAACATGTCATGGAAAATGTGCTTGGAAGCTTGAGAAAAGGGGTACCTACTCGTAAACATTTGTCAAAATTTTGTGAGCATCACGCATTTGTTTCGTGTGTTGAACCCCAAAAGGTACATGAGGCGCTCGATGATGAGGATTGGCTTGAAGCCATGCATGAAGAACTCAACAACTTCGAGCGCAACCAAGTTTGGGAATTAGTGCCAAGGCCAACGAAGGAACACAATGTCATTGGGACCAAATGGCTCTTCAAGAACAAGCAAGATGCGAATGGTGTGGTTGTTCAAAACAAGGCAAGATTGGTGGCACAAGGCTACTCCCAAGTCGAGGGTATCGACTACGGTGAAACCTTTGCCCCCGTTGCACGTCTAGAATCTATTCACATGTTGCTTGCATATGCTTCTCATCAAGATTTTAAGTTGCAACAAATGGATGTGAAAAGTGTTTTCCTCAATGGTCCTTTAAATGAGTTGGTATATATCAAAAAACCTCCGGGATTCGAGGATCCCAAGTTCCCCACTCATGTATACAAACTTAAGAAGGCGCTCTATGGCCTTAAACAAGCCCCACGTGCGTGGTATGAGCACCTCACCGAGTTGTTACAAGATCGTGGGTTTGAAATTGGGAAAATTGATCCCACTCTTTTTACTAAGAGGGTCAAAGGGGATTTGTTCATATGCCAACTATATGTTGATGATATTATCTTTGGTTCTCCTAACAATTTTTTCAATGATGAGTTTGCCGCACTAATGACCGAGAAGTTTGAGATGTCTATGATGGGAGAGTTGAAGTTCTTCCTTGGGTTCGAAGTCAAGCAAAGGAGAGAAGGAACGTTCATCAACCAAGCCAAGTATACCCAAGACATGCTCAAGAGATTCAAGCTAGAAGATGTCAAGCCCGTCAAGTTTCCAATGCCCACCAAATGCAAGCTTGACAGTGATCCCAATGGTAAAGTGGTGGATCAAAAGGTATATCGCTCCATGATCGGATCCTTGCTTTACCTTTGTGCATCTAGACCAGATATCATGTTGAGTGTGGGAATTTGTGCATGGTTTCAAGCCGCACCTAAGGAAAGCCACTATGTCACCGTCAAGCGAATCTTTCATTATTTGGCTCATACCTCAAACTTTGGCTTATGGTACCCGAAAGGAGCAAGCTTTGATCTCATGGGCTATTCGGACTCGGATTGGGCGGGAGATTGTGTGGAAAGGACGTCAACTTCCGGAGGGTGCCAATTCCTTGGTCGCTCTTTGGTGAGTTGGTCTCGCAAGAAGCAAAATTGTGTGTCTCTATCTTCCACCGAGGCCGAGTATGTAGCCGCCGCAAGTTGTTGTGCACAATTGCTATGGATGAGGCAAACTTTGAAGGATTACGGTGTCACTTGTGAAAAAGTGCCTCTTCTATGTGACAATGAAAGTGCTATCAAGATCTCACTCAATCCGGTGCAACATAGCAAGACCAAGCATATTGAGATTCGTCATCACTTCATCCGGGATCACATCAAGCGGGAAGATATTGATATCATCTACATCAACACTCAAGGGCAACTAGCGAATATATTCACCAAGCCTCTAGATGAAGCAAGATTTCGCGAGTTAAGGCATGAGCTAAATATCTTTGATTCGAGCAATGTGGCTTGAGTCTAGGCACAACCCACCAAACTCATCATTATATCTTGTTCTAGATGTAGGCATGGACATAGGGGGAGTGTTGTTCTCTCAATGAACTCTGCCTCCCCCCATTATGCATAAATCGATCACGTCTTTCACATTAGCCATTTTTTATGGTGCTTGCGCTTCAAAGATGAGTTTTGGTCATGGGCCAAAGGTTAAAATCTTCGCGGTGCCATACCAATTGACTCAAACATAGGTTGCTTCGGCCACCGCCCTCTCCTTGAGAGGTGTTTGGTTTTCTTCGTTTTTTTTTGTTCTAGTCGGGTTGGTTTGTGTTTTTGCTTTGAGTCACTCCAAGGGTGCTTCTCTTGTTTTGGTTCTTTTCTGCTCTTGGAGTTGCTCCCTCGGTTTGTCCGTGTTTCATTTCGTTTTTCTCTTTCATTGCTAAGCCTTTCTCTTCTGGCTCTACTTGTTATCGCTGGAGCGGCACTACCACTATAACTGGGCGGTACTACCGTTCGTGGATTTAAGCGGTACTACCGCCCAGCCGCGCGGTACTGCCGCTGCGAGGCGGGCGTGGGGGATATGAATCACGCAGGGGGAGTTTTACTCCCCCATACCCATTCGCCTTTCTCTCCCTCGTCTCTTCTTCTCTCCAGTGACGAACAAGCAGCGGGGAGGCCGCCGTCGGGCCGCCATCTCCGGTGGGATCGATCCCCACCCTTTCCTCTTGCCATGGATGCTGGTATTGCCACCGCTCTTCTCCTCGTTGCTTCTAGTTTTCGGATCTAGGCTTTTGGGCAATATTCTTGGCATTCATCGATTTTTGGCCAAATCGAGGCTTGAGGAGGACATAGAAGGCTGCTAGACTAGGTGGATTGGGGATTGGTAGGAGAGAATTTGAATTTAGCACCCCCGGTAGTACCGGATCCAACAGCAGCAGTGGTCAGACCGCCGTCCTCCGCCTCAGGCGGTACTACCGCTCCCCTGGAGCGGTACTACCGCTTGTAGGCGGCACTACCGCTCTCTGGAGGTGGTACTACCGTTCGGGGTGCCGTATTCCGTTTCTCTCATACAAAGGTTTGATTCTTTTTGCTTCTTTCTGCTAGCTTATGCAATGTTTTTCTTTTGCTTTCCTTGCCGTTGTGTGTGGGTTCCAGGTGATGGCAATTCGGAGCATCCTGTCCGCCGCATCAACCCCAAGCGTCCTGGAGGGTCAAAGCGCTATCGCAGTTCTGAGACAGCTGCTGCATCATCAAGTGCTCAACCAACGCAGCCCATGCCGCCAACCAAGCAAGTTGTGAACAAACCAAAGCCCAAAGTCAAGGCCGTGTCAGAGATGTCTGCTAAGGAGTTCTGTGTGTCTCGTTGCCGCAATCCGTATTCGCATTCTCAAGAACCGGCTCTTATCAACCGCCCCTTCTGGAACCGGCAGCAGTGGTCCATCTACTTTGATGTGCTCCAAGCAAATAAGAACCTCTTTGTGAGTGTCCATTCCATTGACATTCCTTATTTGGAAAAGGATCATGCCTACTTTGGAGAGGCTCTTGATATGTGTGCCCAGCTGAATATCCTCAAGCTCATGGAGTTCAACAATTTTTGATGCTGACATGGTGGCTCAATTTTATTCCACGCTTCACCTTGGCACTGATGAGGAGAGGACATTGACATGGATGACCAATGGCAGACTTCTCACCGTCAAATGGAAGGCTTTCATGGAACTTTTGGGCTATGAGGATCAGGGACTTGACAACCCAGTTGGCTTTCGCCCCCACAAGGAGGCTACCTCTACTCACAAGTCTGGTCTTTGGCCATATAGCACGGTGAAGGTTAATCCCGTCACGAAGAAGAAGACATATGAGCTATTTTCTTTCCTGGATATTCTTCATCGCATCTTCAGGCACACTCTTTTCCCTCGTATTGGGAACTTGGATCAGGTTCACTCATATCTTGTGGATATGTTGCTCTTTTGCCAGCATGAGAAGGATGCAAACACTAGAGATTCTTTGGATGTGTCTCATGTCATGTGGTCGGAGCTCCTCTCTACCATCACTGAGCGCAAGTGCCCCATATATGCCCCCTATCTGATGTTACTGATTGAGAAGGCATGGGCATACACCTATCCGGATGTCAGGTTGGAGACCAGTGACTTGGTCTCCCATGAGATTGTTCGACTGCAACAGAAGGAGCACCGGGGCACTCCTGTTCCGGAGACTGAGACTCATTTGGGAGATGATGAGGATGAGGCCGATGATGATGATGAGTATGAGCCCTCTCGAGTGGAGCCATCTTGGGCTAAGAAGCTCAAACTAAAGATGAAGAAGCTTTTCTGTATGGAGTCTTGCGGGCAGTATATGGCCCATGTGTCGGAGAAGAAATCTCGCAGTCGTCACAAGGCTCTTATGCGTCCGCTTGGTGTTGAATTTAACATTGGGTCAGAGGACAAGATCAAAGATGAGGAGTGGATCTCTCAGCACTATCCCTAGATGGATTCACAGACCGATCAGCCTACTACTACAGATGACGGAGGCGCGAGCAGTCACGCGGACCTATGAGGATGGGGATCTCCGGCGTTGCTATCACCTGTTACCATTGTAGCACTCTTTGCCCTTTTGGTGTCTCGATGCCAAAGGGGGAGAGAGTTAGGGATTTGCCGAGTTGCGTGTGCGTCTTATTTGTTGTGCTTTTCTCGCTCGTGAACTCTTTTATCATTCGTTTGCTTTGGTTTGGTTTGTGCCTGTGAGACTTGGTTATCCTGCCATATGGTGTGAGACATATGCTATCTTATTTTTATCCTATGGTTATCTAGTACCTTGGTAGTCTGTGAGCTGCATTCTTATCTCATGTCCTTCTTATGCTCACTTACTACTTCTTGCATCCTAGTTTACGTTTCCCATATTGTAAGATGCAAGTGTTGCCGGTCTATAAAATATAGGGGGAGTGTTGATCCTAGTGTGTGTGCTTTGCATTCCAAACGCACTCTTAAATTAAGTGCACACATCTAGGGGGAGCCCGTCTATATTTTGTAGATTCTGGGGTTTGCTTATTCTCTTGTTATATCTCTATGCAAATCCCGTGTTGTCATCAATCCACCAAAAAGGGGGAGATTGTTAGGGCATATTTCTCTCTAAATGGTTTTGGTGATTGATGACAATGCGTTTACAGACTAATCGTGTGCATTGGGCATTTCAGATATTCATTCATATGACACGAGACGATTTCTTCCCCTCGGTGTTTAACATGAAGACGGTATAGATTTCCTTTGTTTCAGTTTTGGTGGACTTGAGTCGTAGGAGATACCGTACTATCAAGAGGGGGTCCGTATCGGAAAGGTTGGGTGGAATCAACACGTACACATCTCTTTTGCACCCCCAACTCTTTCCCGCATCTTTGGAGGACCCATCGTTATTATGGAAGTGGCATTGGAGAGGAGCCAGCGGTAGTACTATTGATGGATGCGGTAGTACTGCTGAGTGCAACATGCGGTAGTACCGCTGTAGCAGCGGTAGTACAGCCCAGAGCCTCAAGTGGTAGTACCGCTCCAGTACCGCTATACTACCGCCTCGATTCGGGACTCTGGTATTCCGTGTCGGGTTCGGCGGTAGTAGTAGCGGAAGTAGGAGCAGTAGTACCGCTCATAAGCGGTACTACCGCGCCTACCACCGCTACTAGTGCCGCTCGAGGGCTTTTTCTCCTCTGTTCCTTACCCCTATGCTTGTGTAAGGTGCTGTGCGAGGCCCAGCTGTAGTACCGCTGGGCCAAGCGGCTGTACCGCTGCGGCAAGTGGTAGTACCGCTCCCAGGAGCGGTAGTACCATGCGCCGCGGGCTAAGAATGGGCATAACGGTTGGATTGTTCCCCCCACTATAAAAGGGGGTCTTCTTCTCCAAGAAGACTAACCTCTTCCTACCCTAACTCCATTGTTGCTCCAAAGCTCATTTTTGCCCGATCTCTCTCCCTAGCCACTCTAGCAACTTGGACAAGCCTCCCACTTATGATTAACCCCTGTCGCAAGCATCCGCAACTACGAAAGAAGAATTAAGATAAATCTAACCATAGAATGAAACATATGGATCCAAATCAGCCCCCTACGAAGCAACGCATAAACTAGGGTTTAAGCTTCTGTCACTCTAGCAACCCATCATCTACTTATTACTTCCCAATGCCTTCCTATAGGCCCAAATCATGGTGAAGTGTCATGTAGTCGACGTTCACATAACACCACTAGAGGAAAGACAACATACATCTCATCAAAATATCGAACGAATACCAAATTCACATGATTACTTATAACAAGACTCTCCCATGTCCTCAGGAACAAAAGTAACTACTCACAAAGCATATTCATGTTCATAATCAGAGGGGTATTGAATAGCATTGAGGATCTGAACATATGATCTGCCACCGAATAAACCAACTAGCATCAACTACAAGGAGTAATCAACACTAGTAGCAACCCACAGATACCAATCTAAGGTTTTGAGACAAAGATCAGATACAAGAGATGAACTAGGGTTTGAGAGGAGATGGTGCTAGTGAAGATGTTGATGGAGATTGACCCCCTCTCGATGAGAGGATCATTGGTGATGACAATGGCTTCGATTTCCCCCTCCCGGAGGGAAGTTTCTCCGGCAGAACAGCTCCGCCGGAGCCCTAGATTGGTTCTGCCCAGGTTCCGCCTCGAGACGGCGGCGCTTCGTCCCAAAAGCTTCCTTCTAATATTTTCCAGGTCAAAACACATCATATAGCAGAAGATGGGCATCGGGGGCCTGCCAGGTGGCCCACAAGGCAGGGAGGCGCGCCCAGGGGGTAGGGCGCGCCCCCCACCCTTGTGTCTGCCTGGTGGGTCCCCTCATGTGCTTTCTTCACCCAATATTTTTTACATATTCCATAATAATTCTCTGTGAAGTTTCAGGGATTTTGGAGTTGTGCAGAATAGGTCTCTCAGATTTGCTCCTTTTCCAGTCCAGAATTCCAGCTGCCGGCATTCTCCTTCATATAAACCTTGTAAAATAAGAGAGAAAAGGCATAAGTATTGAGCTAGAATGTGTAATAACAGCCCATAATGCAATAAATATCAATATAAAAGCATGATGCAAAATGGACGTATCAACTCCCCCAAGCTTAGACCTCGCTTGTCCTCAAGCGAAAGTCGAAATCGAAAAATATGTCCACATGTTTAGAGATAGAGGTGTCAATAAAATAAAATACGGACATGAGGGCATCATGATCATCTTTAGAACAACAACAAATATTGTCATATAATTTCTTATGCTAAAGTAACAATTCATTCACAAGGTAAAGTATGAATCGGAAATTTCATTGAAAACCAACAAACTATGATCTCAGTCATTGAAGCAATTGCAATTTATCATAACATCGGAAAGTGTCAACTCAAGAGCTTTTCAGCAAGTCCACATACTCAACTATCATTTAATCTTTCACAATTGCTAACACTTACGCGATACTTATGGGTTCGAAGCCTCAGTCGGACACAGAAAAAGATAGGGGCTTATAGTTTCGCCTCCCAACCTTTTACCTCAAGGGTAATGTCAACAATAATACTTTATGATAACCTACATCCGAGTGGATATATATATATATCTGGATCCTTCTCCAACACATAGTGCTTGCCGAAAGAAAAAGTGTAAAAAGGAAAGGTGAAGATCACCATGACTCTTGTATAAGGGTAGAAGGTAAAAGTAAAAGATAGGCCCTTCGCAGAGGGAAGCAGAGGTTGTCATGCGCGTTTATTGTTGGATGCACAAAATCTTAATGCAAAATATTGCCCCTTGTGATAAAGAACTTTATTATGCAGTCCGTCACTTTTATTTCTTCCATATCACAAGTTCGTATAAAGCCTATTTTCTTCACACTAATAGATCATATATATTTAGAGAACAATTTTTATTGCTTGCACCGATGACAACTTACTTGAAGGATCTTACTCAATCCATAGGTAGGTATGGTGGACTCTCATGGCAAAACTGGTTCAAGGGATGTTTGGATGCACAAGTAGTATCTCTACTTGGTGCAAAGAATTTGGCTAGCATAAGAGGGAAAAGCAAGCTCAACATGTTGGAGGATCCAAGACACTATAACTTCTATCCGGATATAAGAAAACATAACCCATTATGTTGTCGTCCTTGTCCAACATCAACTTTTTAGCATGTCATATTTTAATGAGTGCTCACAATTACAAAAGATGTCCAAGATAGTATATTTATATGTGAAACCTCTCTTTCTTTATTACTTCCTATTAATTGCAACAATGACCAAAACTATGTTTGTCAACTCTCAACAACTTTTATTCATCATACTCTTTATATGTGAAGTCATCACTCTCCATAAGATCATTACACGATCTTTTTATTTCTTTTTATTCCTTCTTTTATTTAATTCCCTCAAGATCATAGCAAGAAAGCAAAGCCCTCAACTCAAAACTACTCTTTATTATATATAACTCACGGACTCGATTACATAGAGGGGACATAAAGCAAAACTCAAAGCTAGATCATATTAAAAACTTTTATTCTACTAGATAAGGATATAACCAAAAGGATCGAACTAAGAAAAATGGTAAAAGTAAAGGTGTGATGGTGATACGATACCGGGGCACCTCCCCCAAGCTTGGCAGTTGCCAAGGGGAGTGCCCATACCCATGTATTTAGATCTCTTTCTTCGGAGGTGGTGATGGAGTTGTTGATGATGCAATTTTATCCTTTTTCCTCAACTTATGCTTGAGGGTTAGATTTTCCCCCCTCAGGTCAGAGATCTCCTGTTCCAATGTTAATATCTTTTTGCATAATTCTTGCTTGTTCTCCTGCAAAAGACGGAAAGGGATAAACTCGATCTTAGGTTTCTTTGTCTTATTAGGGAGACTTGACTTTTTGAACTCCACGTGCATGTCCCCAGGTTGGGGTAATGGAGCTTCATCTTCATCTGAGCTTGTCTCCTCCTTTCCCTTTGGATCATAATCTTATTCTTCTTCTTCTTCTTTTGTAGTCCAACCATAATGCTCCACATCCCCATAAACCTTTGGGTTTGTGATATAATCAGCTACATAGCTCTCTCCCTCCAAATCTTGGGACGACATATTTTCAGATCTGCCAGGCAAAACAACACGAAACAAGAACAAAGGGTTTTGCCGTGGTACGGTGGTCGAAACCTTTGGGAGATTATATAATGAATTTTTACCGACTAAAAGAAGTATTGTGCAAGAAAACGGAGTCCGGACGGCACACGAGGTGGCGGCAAGGATGGGGGGCGCGCCCAGGGGGGTAGGGCGCGCCTCCCTGCCTTGTCGCTTCCTCGTTCACTTTTCGGACTACTTTTAATTTTCCTAAATTTTTAAATATTCCAAAACGGAGAAAAATTGCCATTAGAACAGATTTGGAGACAGTTTACTTACCGTACCACATACCTATTCCTTTTCGGAGTCTGAAATGTTCTGGAAAGAGTCCCTTATGTACTCCTCCGGTGTTACGGTATTGATAATATCCGTCTCGACATTTATGGGAGTACCTGAAATATAATGTTTGATTCTTTGACCGTTTACCACCTTTGGGTTGGTGCCTTCGGCATTGTTGATCTTAATGGCACCGGAATGATAGACCTCTTCAATAATGTAAGGACCTTCCCATTTAGAGAGAAGCTTTCTTGCAAAAAATCTTAACGAGAGTTGTATAGCAAAACATGATCACCTACATTAAACTCACACTTTTGTATCCTTCTGTCATGCCATCTTTTAACTTTTTCTTTAAACAACTTGGCATTCTCATAAGCTTGGGTTCTCCATTCATCAAGTGAGCTAATGTCAAATAACCTCTTCTCACCGGCAAGTTTGAAATCATAGTTGAGCTCTTTAATAGCCCAATACGCTTTATGTTCTAGTTCTAGAGGTAAGTGACATGCTTTTCCATAAACCATTTTATACGGAGACATACCCAAAGGGTTTTTATAAGCAGTTCTATAAGGCCATAATGCATCATCAAGTTTCTTAGACCAATTCTTTCTAGATCTATTAACAGTCTTTTGCAAAATTAATTTAATCTCTCTATTGCTCAATACTACTTGACCACTAGACTGAGGGTGATATGGAGATGCAATTCTATGGTTGACATCATATTTAGCAAGCATTTTACGGAAAGCACCATGAATAAAATGTGAACCACCATCAGTCATTAAATATCTAGGGACTCCAAACCTCGGAAAAATAACTTCTTTAAGCATCTTAATAGAAGTGTTATGATCAGCACTACTAGTTGGAATAGCTTCTACCCACTTAGTAACATAATCAACAGCAACTGAAATATGTGTATACCCATTAGAGGAAGGAAAAGGTCCCATATAATCAAAGCCCCAAACATCAAATGGTTCAATAACAAGTGAATAATTCATAGGCATTTCCTGCCGTCTACTAATATTGCCAATTCTCTGGCATTCATCACAAGACAAGACAAACTTACGGGCGTCCTTGAAGAGAGTAGGCCAATAAAAACCAGATTGCAATACCTTGTGTGCAGTTCTATCTCCAGCATGTTGTCCTCCGTAAGCTTCGGAGTGGCACTTGCGTAGGATCTGTTCCTGTTGATGCTCAGGTACACAACATCTAATAACACCATCTACTCCTTCTTTATAATGGTGTGGGTCATCCCAAAAGTAATGTCTTAAATCATAGAAAAACTTTTTCTTTTGCTGGTATGTGAAACTAGGTGGTATAAATTTAGCAACAATGTAATTAGCATAATCAGCATACCATGGAGTATTACAAGAAGCATTTATGATAGCTAATTGCTCATCAAGAAAGCTATCATCAATAGGTAGTGGGTCATCAAGAACATTTTCTAACCTAGACAAGTTGTCTGCAATGGGGTTCTCAGCTCCCTTTCTATCAATAATATGCAAATCAAATTCTTGCAGTAAGAGAACCCATCTAATAAGTCTAGGTTTAGCATCTTTCTTTTCCATAAGGTATTTAATAGCAGCATGATCAGTGTGAACAGTTACTTTGGAATCAACAATATAAGATCTGAACTTATCACAAGCAAAAACAACTGCTAAAAATTCTTTTTCAGTAGTAGCATAATTTCTCTGGGCACTATCTAGAGTTTTACTAGCATAATGAATAACATTCAATTTTTTATCAACTCTTTGTCTTAGAATGGTACCACCAGCATAATCACTAGCATCACACATAATTTCAAAGGGTAGATTCCAATCAGGTGGTTGAACAATAGGTGCAAAAATCAAGGATTTATTAAGTATTTCAAATGCTTCTACACAATCATCATGAAAAACAAAAGGAACATCTTTTTGCAAGAGATTAGTGAGAGGCCTAGAAATTTTAGAGAAGTCTTTAATAAACCTCCTATAGAAACCAGCATGACCAAGGAAACTTCTTATAGCTTTGATATCTTTAGGACACGACATCTTTTCAATAGCATCTACTTTAGCTTTATCAACTTCAATACCTCTTTCAGAAATTTTATGCCCCAAGACAATACCTTCATTAACCATAAAGTGGCACTTCTCCCAATTCAAGACAAGATTAGTTTCTTCACATCTCTGCAAAACTCGATCAAGGTTGCTTAAGCAATCATCAAAAGAAGTTCCGTAATCGGAGAAATCATCCATGAAAACCTCAACAATCTTTTCACAAAAGTCAGAGAATATAGCAGTCATACATCTTTGAAAGGTAGCAGGTGCATTGCATAAACCAAAAGGCATACATCTATAAGCAAAGGTACCGAAAGGGCAAGTAAAAGTGGTCTTTTCTTGGTCCTCTTTTGACACAGGTATTTGAGAAAAACTAGAATAACCATCTAGAAAGCAAAAATGTGTATGTTTGGATAATCTTTCTAGCATTTGATCAATAAAAGGTAGAGGGTAATGATCTTTTCTAGTAGCTTTGTTTAATTTGCGAAAATCAATTACCATTCTATAACCTGTAACAATTCTTTGTGGAATCAATTCATTCTTATCATTAGGAACAACAGTAATGCCTCCCTTCTTAGGGACATAATGAACATGACTTACCCATCTACTATCAGCAATAGGATAAATTATACCTGCCTCCAAAAGTTTTAGTATTTCATTTCTTACAACTTCCTTAATCTTAGGATTTAACCGTCGTTGGTGATCAACAACTGGTTTAGCATCAGGCTCCATATTAATTTTGTGCTGATATAGAGTGGGACTAATGCCCTTAAGATCGTCAAGAGTATATCCAATAGCAGCACGGTGCTTCCTCGGAGTTTTCAATAATTTCTTTTCTTCATGCTCTGAAAGGTTAGCACTAATAATAACATGATATATCTTCCTTTCATCAAGATAAGAATATTTCAAAGTATCAGGTTATTGTTTAAGCTCAAACACGCGATCACCCTTGGGTGGAGGAGGATCTCCAAAGATTTCAATAGGCAAATTGTGTATCAAAACAGGCATTTGGTTAAAGAATATTTCATTTAATTCCTTTCTTTCATTCATAAACATATCATTTTCATGATCTAGCAAATATTGTTCTAAAGGATCGGTAGGAGGCACGGAAATAGAAGCAAGACCAATGACTTCATCCTTACTAGGCAATTCCTTATCATGGGGTTGTCTACAAAATTTAGAGAAATTAAAATCATGAGACACATTCCCAAAGCTTACAGTAACAATTTCTTTCTCACAGTCTATCCTAGCATTAACAGTATTCAAGAAAGGTCTACCAAATATAATGGGACAAAAATCATCTTGTGGGGAACCAAGAACAAGAAAATCAGTAGGGTATTTTATTTTCCCACACAAGACTTCAACATCTCTAACAATCCCAATTGGTTATATAGTATCTCTATTGGCAAGTTTAACAGTAACATCAATATCTTCTATCTCAGCAAGTGCAATATCATTCATAATTTCTTGATATAAGGTATAAGGAATTGCACTCACACTAGCACCCACATCACATAAACCGTGATAACAATGATCTCCTATTTTAACAGAAACAACAGGCGTGCCAACAACGGGTCAATGTTTATCTTTAATATCGGGTTTAGCAATTCTAGCAGCTTCACCACAGAAATAAATAACATGCTCATCAATATTATCGACCAAGAGATCTTTAACCATAGCAATACTAGGATCAACTTTAATTTGTTCAGCGAGTGTAGGTGGTCTAATATTACTCTTACGAACCACATTTGAAGCTTTAGCATGATCCTTTATTCTAACAGGGAAAGGTGTTTCTCAATATAAGCAGTAGGAACAATAGGATCAACATTATAAGTAATAGTTTCTTCTTCAACTTTAATAGGTTCTACTACTTTTACTTCAATGGGAGGATGATATTTAAACCACTTCTCCTTAGGGAGATCAACATGAGTAGCAAATGATTCACAAAAGGAAGCTACTATCTCAGAGTCAAGTCCATATTTAGTGCTAAAATCACGAAAAGCATCGGTATCCATGAAAGATTTAACACAATCAAACTTGAGGTTTATACCTGACTCCTTACCTTCGTAGAGTTCCCAATCTTCAGAGTTGCATTTAATTCTTTCCAATAAATCCCATTTGAATTCAATAGTCTTCTTCATAAAAGAACCAGTACAAGAAGTATCGAGCATGGATTGATCATTACGAGAAAGCCGAGCATAAAAATTCTGAATAATAATTTCCCTTGAGAGCTCATGATTGGGGCATGAATATAACATTGACTTAAGCCTCCCCCAAGCTTGAGCGATACTTTCTCCTTTACGAGGCCAAAAATTATAAATATAATTCCGATCACGATGAACCAGATGCATAGGATAAATCTTCTGATGAAATTCCAATTTCAATCGGTTGTAGTTCCATGATCCAGTATCATCACATAGCCCATACCATGTCAATGCCTTTCCCTTCAAATATAAAGGGAAGAACTTCTTCTTGACATCATCCTTGGGCAAACCTGCACGCTTAAATAATCCACAAACTTCATCCACATAGATTAGGTGGGGATGTAATGTTCCATCTCCTACATAAGGATTAGCTAGAAGTTTCTCTATCATACCCGAAGGAATTTCATAATAAATATTTTCAGTAGGTGCAGTAGGTTGAGGAGCAACTCTTTTCTCTTCCGGTCGAGGTGAAGATACCCCGAACAAGCCCCTCAAAGGATTATTTTCCATAGTGACAAGTGACAGTAAATTTCAGCACGTAATATAAATGTTTCCTTACCAAATTCCACTTACCAAAGGCGCTTCACTCCCCGGCAACGGCGCCAGAAAAGAGTCTTGATGACCCACAACTATAGGGGATCTATCATAGTCCTTTCGATAAGTAAGACTGTCGAACCCAACGAGGAGCAGAAGGAAATGACAAGCGGTTTTCAGCAAGGTATTCTCTGCAAGCATTGAAATTATCGGTAATAAATAGTTGTGTCATAAGATAATTCGGAACGGGTAACAAGTAACAAAAGTAACTAAGGTGCAGCAAGGTGGCCCAATCCTTTTTGTAGCAAAGGACAAGCCTGGACAAACTCTTATATAAAGCAAAGCGCTCCCGAGGACACATGGGAATTACTGTCAAGCTAGTTTTCATCATGCTCATATGATTCGCGTTCGTTACTTTGATAATTTGATATGTGGGTGGACCGGTGCTTGGGTGCTGCCCTTACTTGGACAAGCCTCCCACTTATGATTAACCCCTGTCGCAAGCATCCGCAACTACGAAAGAAGAATTAAGATAAATCTAACCATAGAATGAAACATATGGATCCAAATCAGCCCCTTACGAAGCAACACATAAACTAGGGTTTAAGCTTCTGTCACTCTAGCAACCCATCATCTACTTATTACTTCCCAATGCCTTCCTCTAGGCCCAAATCATGGTGAAGTGTCATGTAGTCGACGTTCACATAACACCACTAGAGGAAAGACAACATACATCTCATCAAAATATCGAACGAATACCAAATTCACATGATTACTTATAACAAGACTTCTCCCATGTCCTCAGGAACAAAAGTAACTACTCACAAAGCATATTCATGTTCATAATCAGAGGGGTATTGAATAGCATTGAGGATCTGAACATATGATCTTCCATCGAATAAACCAACTAGCATCAACTACAAGGAGTAATCAACACTACTAGCAACCCACAGGTACCAATCTGAGGTTTTGAGACAAAGATCAGATACAACAGATGAACTAGGGTTTGAGAGGAGATGGTGCTGGTGAAGATGTTGATGGAGATTGACCCCCTCTCGATGAGAGGATCGTTGGTGATGACGATGGCTTCGATTTCCCCCTCCTGGAGGGAAGTTTCTCTGGCAGAACAGCTCCGCCGAAGCCCTAGATTGGTTCTTCCCAGGTTCCGCCTCGAGACGGTGGCGCTTCGTCCTGAAAGCTTCCTTCTGATTTTTTTCCAGGTCAAAACACATCATATAGCAGAAGATGGGCATCGAGGGCCTGCCAGGTGGCCCACAAGGCAGGGAGGCTAGGGCGGCCCTCCCTGCCTTGTAGCTGCCTGGTGGGTCCCCTCAGGTGCTTTCTTCACCCAATATTTTTTATATATTCCAAAATAATTCTCCATGAAGTTTCAGGGATTTTGGAGTTGTGCAGAATAGGTCTCTCAGATTTGCTCCTTTTCCAGTCCAGAATTCCAGCTGCCGGCATTCTCCTTCTTCATATAAACCTTGTAAAATAAGAGAGAAAAGGCATAAGTATTGTGCTAGAATGTGTAATAACAGCCCATAATGCAATAAATATCATAATAAAAGCATGATGCAAAATGGACGTATCATTGATTTTCTAGGGATTGGTTGAGAAGGCCCGGATCTACACTTCCACCAAGAGAATTTTGAATTCCCCCCACTAATCCCTTGCGGATCTTGCTACTCTTGGGTGTTTGAGCACCCTAGATGGTTTAGGTCACCTCGGAGCCACATTCCATTGTGGTGAAGCTCCGTGGTGTTGTTGGGAGCCTCCAATCAAGTTGTGGAGATTGCTCCAACCTTGTTTGTAAAGGTTCGATCGCCGCCTTCAAGGGCTCCACTAGTGGAATCACGGCATCTCGCATTGTGTGAGGGCGTGGGGAGAATACGGTGGCCCTAGTGGCTTCTTGGGGAGCATTGTGCCTCCACACCGCTCCAACGGTGATGTACTTCCCCTCAAAGGGAAGGAACTTCGATAACACATCCTCGTCTCCACCGGCTCCACTTGTGGTTTTCTCTTGCCTTTACTTTGTGCAAGCTATTGTTGTGTTGTATCCTTGCTTGCACTTGTTGTTGTTATTGCTAGCATCATATAGGTTGCTCACCTAGTTGCACATGTAGACAACCTATCTGTTCCTATACCTAATTTGTGAAGAAAAGTTAAAAATTGTTAGTTGCCTATTCACCCCCCCTCACTACTACAGGATGCTGCTAACGCGACACTACGATCAGAGACCCTTTGACGAAACTGTGTGCGATGCATTAATCTCAAACGATGATGTAAAAAAACGGTCAAAAAAGATGCAAAACATTTGCAATGAAGGATACATCAAACACGGTTTCGATTTTAGTTGCTTGTGCGATGCGGGGCATATGGTTTAGTTCAATGAATTGTTTGTGATGAGGAAGAACAAAAGAAACGAGCAGACAGATGGAGGTGTGTGCGATATACGGCATACAGTTCACTCAGAAAAACTGTTTGTGATGAGGCGGAACAACAGAAACGGGCAGCCAGATGAAGGTGTGTGCGATATACGACATACAGTTCACTCGGATGAACTGTTTGTGATTAGGCAACACAAAAGAAACGGTCAGCCAGATCAAGGTGTGCGTGATATACGGCATACGGTTCACTTAGATGAACTATTTTCGATTAGGCAATGCAACAGAAACGGTTCAGCCATATCAAGGTGTGTGCAATGGAGGGCATACACTTCATTCCGATAAACTATTTTTGTTGAGCCAAGAGAACAGAAACGTTTCACATAAACCAGATGTGTGTGATACGTGGCAAACATCCAATTACATAGGTGGCTAGTACACACATGACATTTCCACACACCAAAGTAAACTATTACATGCATAATTAACTAGGATAAACGATCATCTGATCATCATCTACTTATTTTGACGCTTGCCGCCACTGCTCTACTAGGATAAACAGAATAGTATTCTTTACTGTGAATAGTGTGCTCTGTTGGGCACACAAGTATATGGATCATAGCCTTGGGCGAGCAATGTGCCCGCATGCATCGTGCTAGCTCGATATTCCTTCTATGCTAAGTTTCCATTAATTGATGGTGTTTTATGAACACGCCACCGTTTCCCACCATTTTCTCACCGGTTTCCCGCCGCCACCCAGTGATATTGCGCGCAGCACGCGATGCACGGAGGCAACAAGCGCAGCCTGTCGCACATCCACCTTTTCCAAGCATGCCAAGCCACCAAAGCGCCGCCTCTGCCATCAACATCCTCGACGAGGAAAACGAGAAGGCGCCATGGCCCGTCGAGGCCGAGGTGCTCCCCGGCAACACGATGGACGACGCTGTGATGCGCGTCATCGCCAGGGTTGAGGAAACTCTTGGCGCATGGCGCTTCAGCGCCGCGGATCAAGATAGGCATGTCAGCGCCGAGAAGCTGTAGCTCGCCACACAACATGATCGATGGCGCGCCGCAGAGCAAGATAGGTGTGTCCGCACCAATAGGCTGCGGCTCGCCGCATAGCGAGACCATTGGAGCGCCGTAGAGTGAGAGGCGTGGTGCGCCGCACGGCAAGAGCAGATCCATCGGCGCTTGCCTGCTGTCGACGGGGCGTCGCAGCTGGGTACACGTCCCGTCAGTACCCTCTTTCCTTGCCAGGAGTGGGCAGAGGCCGTCTGTGCCGTACTTGCAACAGAGGCCGGCCACACCGTACTTGCACCGGACGCCCGCCGTGCCGTTCGCATGGGTCGCGACGTTTGCCTTGTCCGCGGCCCACTCGATGCCAACGCGCTGGTTGCTAGGCTTGACCGCCTCCTTGGCCGAGGTGTCCACCTGGGCGCAGTAGAGGAACATGGCCGTCGCATCCTCGAGCTGGTGATCTCCGATGAAATAGCCAACTTGGAGTTCGAGATCGCGCTCCAGATGTACCGCGAGCGTGTCGACCGCTTGGACGAATGCCTGCATGAGTTCAGGCATAGCCAAGAGCTACCATAGGCAAGGGCTGCTGGTCATGGTCTCATGGACGCATTTTATTTTGTTGAGTCGTTTCGACGTGGATCGCTATGTATTCACAGCAATCATAATATTGCTCTGTTTCAATGTGTGTACTCTGTTTTCCGTTCTTATATCTTCTGTTTCAATGTGTGTGTATATGCTTTCCATTCTGTATATGTGGATGATAACAACTTGATACAAATTAGTATACGAAAACAGATAGAAAATGTAATTCATAATATATATTAATTGTTCATTAGTTCATCATAGAATATATATAATATCATCACATATACGTGATGATACTTAACTACTAGGTACAATGCATAAAATTGAAAACGAACAATACTAAAACTAATAATACCTCCTAGGGGCAGTATTCTGGCAGCCCCTCTCCAGCAGCTCCCTGGTGCGCGGCGTCTTCCCAGCGCTGAGGTAGTACTCCGCCTCCTCCGCCTCGCAGCGTTTGACGTACCGATCTGCCTCTTGCTGGCGGACGAGCGCGAACGATATTGCCATTTTGTTGGGCGCCCACTGATACGTCCATTTTGCATCATGTTTTCCTACTGTTATTTATGATGTTTTTATGCATAATAAGGCTTTTTGGAGTAATTCTAATGCCTTTTCTCTCATAATATGCAAGGTACACACAAAGAGGGAGAATTCCGGCAGCTGAAAATCTGGACCTCGAAAAGCTACGTCAAGCCACCTATTCTACACAACTCCAAACAAGCTGAAAATTTACGGAGATTTTTTATGGAATATTTGAAGAATATTGGCGCAAATAAGTACCAGAGGGGGCCCACCAGGTGGGCACAACCCACCTAGGCGTGCCAGGGAGCCCAGGCGCGCCTTGGTGGGTTGTGCTCACCCAGGCCCACATCCGGTGCCCATCTTCTGGTATATAAGTCATTTTGACCTCGAAAAAAATAAGGAGAGGACTTTCGAGATGGAGTGCCGCCATCTCGAGGCGGAACTTGGGCAGGATCACTTTTGACCTCCGGTGGAGCGATTCCGCCAGGGGAACTTCCCTCCCGGAGGGGGAAATCATCGTCATCATCATCACCAACAACTCTCCCATCTTGGGGAGGGCAATCTCCATCAACATCTTCAACAGCACCATCTCATCTCAAACCCTAGTTCATCTCTTGTGTTCAATCTTGTTACCGGAACTATAGATTTGTGCTTGTGGGTGACTAGTAGTCTTGATTACATCTTGTAGTTGATTACTATATGGTTTATTTGGTGGCAGATTATATGTTCAGATCCAATATGCTATTTAATACCCCTCTGATCTTGAGCATGATTATCATTTGTGAGTAGTTACTTTTGTTCTTGAGGTCACGGGAGAAATCATGTTGCAAGTAAGCATGTGAACTTGATATGTGTTCGATATTTTGATAGTATGTATGTTGTGATTCCCTTAGTGGTGTCTTGTGAACGTTGACTACATGACACTTCACCATATTTGGGCCTAAGGGAATGCATTGTGGAGTAGTAAGTAGATGATGGGTTGCGAGAGTGACAGAAGCTTAAACCCCAGTTTATGCGCTATTTCATAAGGGACCGATTGGATCCAAAAGTTTAATGCTATGGTTAGAATTTATTCTTAATACTTTTCTCGTAGTTGCGGATGCTTGCGAGAAGGTTAATCATAAGTAGGAAGCTTGTTCAAGTAAGAAGAGCACCTAAGCACCGGTCCACCCACATATCAAATTATCAAAGTAGCGAACACAAATCGAACCAACATGGTGAAAGTGACTAGATGAAATTCCCGTGTACCCTCAAGAACGCTTTGCTTATTATAAGAGACCGTTTTGGCCTGTCCTTTGCCTCAAAAGGATTGGGCTACCTTTCTGCACTTTTGTTACTACTATCGCTACTTGCTTGTTACAAATTATCTTGCTATCAAACTACTCTGTTACTTACAATTTCAGCACTTGCAGACATTACCTTGCTGAAAACCACTTGTCATTTCCTTCTGCTCCTCGTTGGGTTCGACACTCTTACTTATCAAAAAGAGCTACAAATGATCCCCTATACTTGTGGGTCATCAAGGCTATTTTCTGGCGCCGTTGCCGGGGAGTGAAGCGCCTTTGGTAAGGAAACATTTATATAGTGTGCTGAAATTTATTGTCACTTGTTACTATGGAAAACAATCCTTTGAGGGGTTTGTTCGGGGTATCTTTACCTCGATCGGAACCTCAATTAGCTACCCCTCAACCTACTGTACCTACTGAAAATATTGAATATTGAATTACTTCGGGTATGATAGAACAACTGCTAGCTAATCCTTATGCAGGAGATGGAACCGAACATCCCGATATGCACTTGATATATGTGGAACAAATTTGTGGATTGTTTAAGCTTGCAGGTTTACCCGGAGATGAAGTTATGAAAAACTTTTTCCCTTTATCTTTGAAGGGAAAAGCATTGGCATGGTATAGGCTATGCGATGATATTGGATCTTGGAATTGGAATCGATTGAAATTGGAGTTAAACCAAAAAATTTATCCTATGCATCTAGTTCATCGTGATCGCAATTATATATAAAATTTTTGGCCTCGTGAAGGAGAAAGTATCGGTCTAGCTTGGGGGAGGCTTAAGTCAATGTTATATTCATGCCCCAACCATGAGCTCTCAAGAGAAATTATTATCTAGAACTTTTATGCTCGGCTTTCTCGTGATGATCAATCCATGCTTGATACTTCTTGTACTGGTTCTTTTATGAAGAAGACTATTGAATTCCGGTGGGATCTTTTGGAAAGAATTAAATGCAACTCTGAAGATTAGAAACTCGATGAAGGTAAAGAGTCAGGTATTAAGCTTAAGTATGATTGTGTTAAATCTTTTATGAATACCGATGCTTTTCAAAAGTTTAGCACTAAATATGGACTTGACTCTGAGATAGTAGCCTCCTTTTATGAATCATTTTCTACTCATGTTGATCTCCCTAAGGAGAAGTGGTTCAAATATCACCCACCTATTAAAGAAGAAGTTAAAGAACCGGTACCAATTAAAGAGGAAACCATAATTTATAATGTTGATCCAGTTGTTCCTACTGCTTATATTGAGAAACCACCTTTCCCTGTTAAGATAAAGGAACATGCTAAAGTTTCAACTGTGGTTAACAAAAGTTATATTAGAACACCTAAACCTGATGAACAAATTAAAGTATGACCTAGTGTTGCTATGATTAAGGATCTCCTGGAAGAAAACGTAGATGGGCATGTTATTTACTTCTATGAAGAAGCTGCTAGAATTGCCAAGCCTGATAAAAAGGATAATCATAGACCTGTTGTTGGCATGCCTGTTGTCTCAGTTAAAATAGGAGATCACTGTTATCATGGTCTTGTGACATAGGTGCTAGTGTGAGTGCTATTCCTTATTCCTTATATCAAGAATATATGAATGAGATAGTACCCGTAGAAATAGAAGACATAGATGTTACTATTAAACTTGCTAATAGAGACACTATATCACCAATTGGGATTGTTAGAGATGTTGAAGTCTTGTGTGGGAAAATAAAATACCCTACTGATTTCCTTGTTCTTGGTTCCCCACAAGATTACTTTTTTCCCATTATCTTTGGTAGACCTTTCTTGAACACCGTTAATGCTAAAATAGATTGTGAAAAACAAACTGTCGATTTTAGCTTTGGTGATGAGTCTCATGAGTTTAATTTTTCCAAGTTTAGTAGAAAGCTTCATGAAAAAGAATTGCCTAGTAAGGATGAAATAATTGGTCTTGCTTCTATTGCTATGCCTCCTATTGATCCTTTAGAACAATATTTTCTAGACCATGAAAATGATTTACATATGCATGAGAGAAATGAAATAGATAAGATTTTCTTTGAATAACGTCCTTTGCTTAAACACAACTTTCCTATTGAAACTCTAGGAGGTCCTCCTCCACCTAAAGGTGATCCTGTGTTTGAATTAAAACAATTGCCAGACACTTTGAAATATGCTTATCTTGATGAAAAGAAGATATATCCTGTTATTATTAGTGCTAACCTTTCAGAACATGAAGAAGAAAGATTATTGAAAGTTCTAAGAAAGCACCGAGCTACTATTGGGTATACTCTTGATGATTTAAAGGGCATTAGTCCCACTCTATGTCAGCAAAAGATTAATATGGAACCTGATGCTAAACCCATTGTTGATCACCAACGTCGGTTAAATCCGAAAATGAAGGAAGTTGTAAGAACGGAAATCTTAAAACTTCTGGAAGAAGGTATAATCTATCCTATAGCTAATAGTAGATGGGTAAGTCCTGTTCATTGTGTTCCTAAGAAAGGAGGTATTACTGTTGTTCCTAATGATAAGAATGAACTTATTCCACAAAGAATTGTTACAGGCTATAGAATGGTAATTGATTTCAGAAAATTAAATAAAGCAACTAGAAAAGATCATTACCCTCTACCTTTTACTAATCAAATGCTAGAAAGATTATCTAAGTACACACACTTTTGCTTCCTTGATGGATATTCTGGTTTTTCACAAATACTTGTTTCTCAACCTGATCAAGAAAAGACCACTTTCACTTGTCCCTTTGGAACTTATGCTTATAGACGTATGCCTTTTGGTTTATGCAATGCACCTGCTACCTTTCAAAGATGTATGACTGCTATATTCTCTGACTTTTGTGAAAAGATTGTTGAGGTTTTCATGGATGACTTCTCTGTTTATGGGAAGTCTTTTGATGATTGTTTAAGCAATCTTGATCGAGTTTTGCAGAGATGCGAGCAAACAAATCTTGTCTTGAATTGGGAGAAGTGCCACTTTATGGTTAATGAATGTATTGTTTTAGGCCATAAAATTTTTGAAAGAGGTATTGAAGTGGACAAAGCTAAGGTTGATGCAATTGAGAAAATGCCATGTCCTAAAGATATCAAAGGTATTTGTAGTTTCCTAGGTCATGCTGGTTTCTATAGGAGATTTATCAAAGACTTCTCTAAAATTTCTAGGCCTCTTACAAATCTTTTGCAAAAGGATACTCCTTTTGTTTTTGATGATGATTGTTTAGAAGCCTTTGAAACACTCAAGAAAGCCTTAATTTCTGCACCTATTGTTCAACCACCTGATTGGAACTTGCCTTTTGAAATTATGTGTGATGCTAGTGATTATGCTATTGGTGCTGTTCTAGGACAAAGAGTTGACAAGAAACTGAATGTAATTCATTATGCTAGTAAAACTCTAGACAGTGCACAACGGAATTATGCTACTACTGAAAAGGAATTTCTAGCAGTGGTGTTTGCTTGTGATAAATTTAGATCTTATATTGTTGATTCAAAAGTAATTGCTCACACCGATCATGCTGCTATTAAATATCTTATGGAAAAGAAAGATGCTAAACCTAGACTTATTCGATGGGTTCTCTTGCTACAAGAATTTGATTTACATATCACCGATAGAAAAGGAGCTGAGAACCCCGTAGCTGATAACTTGTCTAGGCTTGAAAATGTGCTTGATGACCCACTACCTATTGATGATAGTTTTCCTGATGAGCAGTTAGCTGCAATAAATGTTTCTAATAACACTCCTTGGTATGCTAACTATGCTAATTACATTGTTGCTAAATATTTACCACCTAGCTTTACATACCAACAAAAGAAAAAAATTCTTCTATGACTTAAGACATTACTTTTGGGATGACCCACATCTTTATAAAGAAGGAGTAGATGGTATTTTTAGACGTTGTGTACCTGAGCATGAACAGGGAAAAATCCTACGGAAATGTCACTCCAAAGCTTATGGAGGGCATCATGCTGGAGACAGAACTGCTCACAAGGTATTGCAATCTGGATTTTATTGGCCTACTCTCTTCAAGGATGCCCGTAAGTTTGTCTTATCTTGTGATGAATGTCAAAGAATAGGTAATATCGGTAAGCGTCAAGAAATGCCTATGAATTATTCACTTGCTGTCGAACCATTTGATGTTTGGGGATTTGATTACATGGGACCTTTTCCTTCCTCTAATGGGTATACACATATTTGCTTGGTGTTGATTATGTTACTAAATGGGTAGAAGCTATTCCAACCAGTAGTGCTGATCACAACACCTCTATTAAAATGCTTAAGGAAGTTATTTTCCCAAGGTTTGGAGTCCCTAGATATTTAATGACTGATGGTGGTTCACATTTTATTCATGGTGCTTTCCGTAAAATGCTTGCCAAGTATGATGTTAACCATAGAATTGCATCACCCTATCATCCTCAGTCTAGTGGTCAAGTTGAACTTAGTAATAGAGAAATAAAATTAATTTTGCAAAAGACTGTCAATAGGTACCGGAAGAATTGGTCTAAGAAATTAGATGATGCACTTTGGGCTTATGGAACAGCATATAAAAATCCTATGGGTATGTCTCCTTATAAAATGGTCTATGGAAAAGCTTGTCATTTGCCTCTTGAGTTAGAACATAAAGCATATTTGGCAGTCAAAGAACTCAATTATGATTTCAAACTTGCCGGTGAAAAGAGGTTATTTGATATTAGCTCACTAGATGAATGGAGAACCCAAGCTTATGAAAATGCCAAATTATTTAAAGAAAAAGTTAAAAGATGGCATGATAAAAGAATCCAAAAGCGTGAGTTCAAAATTGGAGAATATGTTCTTTTGTACAACTCTCGTTTCACATTCTTTGCAGGAAAACTCCTCTCCAAATGGGAAGGACCCTATGTTATCGAGGAGGTTTATCGGTCTGGAGCTATCAAAATAAATAATGCCGATGGTACTAACCCAAAGGTTGTTAATGGGCAACGAATAAAACATTATATCTCAGGTACGCCCATTAATGTTGAAAGTAATATTATCCAAACTTTGACACCGGAAGAACACATAAAAGAGTCCTTCCGGAACACTCCAGAATCATGAAAATAAGGAGGTACGTGATACGATAAGTAAACGGACTCCGAAAAATCCGCAAAAATATTTTTTGTCAGTTTTGGAATATTTAGAAAATTAGGAAAATAAGAAATTCCAGGAAGCGTACCCTGGTGGGCACAAGACACCAGGGCGTGCCTGGCTTGCCAGGCGCGCCCAGGTGGGGTGTGCCCACCTGGGACACCTTCCGGACTCCGTTTTTCTTCCGTTTGCTTGTTTCCCAAGATAAAAAATCTTTATATACTCCCCGAACCTGGTGACCACCGTATCGCAGAGAAATCTTCTGTTTTCTTTTCTTGCTGTTTTCCTGATAGATCTGAAAATATGTCATCCCAAGATTCTGAGGGAGAGAGCTATGTTGCTGATTTCATCGCAGACCCCAAGTCTTATGGGGATGTGGAGCATTATGGCTGGACTTCGGAGGAAGAGGAAGGCTATTATCCTAGGGAGAAGGAGGAAACAAGCTCAGATGAGGACGAACCTCCATTACCTCAACCTGGGGACATGCATGTGGAATTCAAGAAGTCAAGCCTCCCAAACAAACCAAAGAGGCCTAAGATTCAGTTCATACCTTTTCGTATTTTGCAGGAAAATAAGCAAAATCTTTGCAAAAAGGTGCTAGAGCTTGAGCAGGAGGTCGGTGAACTGAAGGAGGAAAATTCCGTCCTCAAGCGTAAGCTAAGGAAGAAGGACAAATCCACTACTTCATCACCACCACCTTCTTCTTAATCACCAAAGGAAAATTGAGTTTCGGGTATGGGCACTCCCCTTGGCTTCCGCCAAGCTTGGGGGAGGTGCCCCGGTATCGTATCATCCCCACTATCTTTTTGCCTTTACTTATTTTAGTTCGATCTTTTGCTTTAGATGAATAAAAGTTTAGTTTGATCCTTTCTTTTCGAGAGCTTGCTTGGTGGTCTATCCTTGTAATCGTGTGCAAGATATATAATAAAGTTTAGTTTGATTTTTGCTTTCTTACTTTCATGTTGCAATAAAAAAAGGGGGGAAAGGAAATAAAAGAAAAAGATCATATGCTAATCTTATGGTAGGTGATGGCACCACATAAGGAAAAGTATCAGTAGAAAATTTAACTAGAGATTGACAAACATAGCATTGGTCAATGATGCGACTCATGAAATAATTAATAAGGGAAGAGAAGATTCACATATAAATATACTATCCTAGAAATCTTTTGTGATTGTGAGCCCCCATCAAATTATTATATGCCAAAATTATTGACGTTGGACAAGGAAGACAACGTAATGATTTATGCTTGTTCATATTCACATAGAAGTTATATTGTTATAGATCCTTCAACCTGTGGTGCTTGCCCCCTATCTTTGCTAGCCAAAAATTCCGCACTAAGTAGAGATACTACTTGTGCATCCAAAAACCCTTAAACCCAAATCTTATTTTCAAGTGTCCACCATACCTACCTAGGGATTGAGCAAGATCCCTCAAGTAAGTTGCCATCGGTGCAATATGGCAATAAAAATTGCTTCTAAAAGTGTGAGATCATTTAGTGTAAAGGAAAATTGAGCGTTGTACGAACTTGTGATGATGAAGAATAAAAGCGACAGACTGCATAATAAAGGTTGCCATCACAAGGGGCAATACAACGTGACGTTCTTTTGCACTAAGGGGTTGAGCATACAAACAAATAAGCGCATGGCAACCTCTGCTTCCCTCTGCGAGGGGCCTATCTTTTACTTTTATGCAAAGAGTCAAAGTTCTTCTCTCTTTTCCTTTTATTTTTATCCTTTGGCAAGCATCATGTGGTGAGGAAAGATCTAGGCACATATGTCTAGTTGAATATGGGTGGCATAAGTTATTATTGTTGACATCGCCCTTGAGGTGAATACGTTGGGAGGCGAAACTATAAGCCCCTATCTTTCTATGTGTCTGGCTGAAACGTTTTGCTCATGTGTATGCGGTGAGTGTTAGCAATCATAGAAGACTATATGATGGTTGAGTATGTGGACTTGCCTAAAGGCTCCGATACGTGACCCTTCCTGAAAAGATAATGAATTGTAGTTGCAAAGTTGACTGAGAACATAGTTTGTTGGTTTCTAATAGAGTTTATGCTTTGTACTCAATTGTGTGATGAACTGCCACTTATTCATGAGAAGTTTATGATAAAAGTTCTATTATAAAAGTCTTATGTTTAAATTTGTTGCTGTTATAATAATCTACATGATGCTTCTATGTCCGTATTTTATTTTTATCGACACCTCTCTCTCTAAGCATGTGGACATGTTTTTCGATTTCGGTTTTCGCTTGAGGACAAGCGAGGTCTAAGCTTGGGGGAGTTGATACGTCCATTTTGCATCATGTTTTCCTACTATTATTTATGATGTTTTTATGCATAATAAGGCTTTTTGGAGTAATTCTAATGCCTTTTCTCTCATAATATGCAAGGTATACACAAAGAGGGAGAATTCCGGCAGCTGGAAATCTGGACATGGAAAAGCTACGTCAGGCCACCTATTCTACACAACTCCAAACAAGCTGAAACTTTACGGAGATTTTTTATGGAATATTTGAAGAATATTGGAGCAAATAAGTACCAGAGGGGGCACACCAGGTGGGCTCAACCCACCTGGGTGTGCAAGGGAGCTCAGGCGCGCCCTGGTGGGTTGTGCTCACCCAGGCCCACCTCCGGTGCCCATCTTCTGGTATATAAGTCATTTTGACCTAGAAAAAATAAGGAGAGGACTTTTGGGACGGAGCGCCGCCGTCTCGAGGCGGAACTTGGGCAGGAGCACTTTTGCCCTCCGGCGGAGCGATTCCGTCGGGGGAACTTCCCTCCTGAAGGGGGAAATCATCGTCATCATCATCACCAACAACTCTCCCATCTTGGGAAGGGCAATCTCCATCAACATCTTCAATAGCACCATCTCATCTCAAACCCTAGTTCATCTCTTGTTTTCAATCTTGTTACCGGAACTATAGATTGGTGCTTGTGGGTGACTAGTAGTGTTGATTACATCTTGTAGTTGATTACTATATGGTTTATTTGGTGGAAGATTATATGTTCAGATCCAATATGCTATTTAATACCCCTCTGATCTTGAGCATGATTATCATTTGTGAGTAGTTACTTTTGTTCTTGAGGTCACGGGAGAAATCATGTTGCAAGTAATCATGTGAACTTGATATGTGTTTGATATTTTGATAGTATGTATGTTGTGATTCCCTTAGTGGTGTCATGTGAACGTCGACTACATGACACTTCACGATATTTGGGCCTAAGGGAATGCATTGTGGAGTAGTAAGTAGATGATGGGTTGCGAGAGTGACAGAAGCTTAAACCCCAGTTTATGCGCTATTTCATAAGGGACCGATTGGATCCAAAAGTTTAATGCTATGGTTAGAATTTATTCTTAATACTTTTCTCGTAGTTGCGGATGCTTGCGAGAGGTTTAATCATAAGTAGGAGGCTTGTTCAAGTAAGAAGAGCACCTAAGCACCGGTCCACCCACATATCAAATTATCAAAGTAGCGAACACAAATCAAACCAACATGGTGAAAGTGACTAGATGAAATTCCCGTGTATCCTCAAGAACGCTTTGCTTATTATAAGAGACCATTTTGGCCTGTCCTTTGCCTCAAAAGGATTGGGCTACCTTGCTTCACTTTTGTTACTACTATCACTACTTGCTCGTTACAAATTATCTTGCTATCAAACTACTCTATTACTTACAATTTCAGCACTTGCAGACATTACCTTGCTGAAAACCACTTGTCATTTCCTTCTGCTCCTCGTTGGGTTCGACACTCTTACTTATCGAAAAGAGCTACAATTGATCCCCTATACTTGTGGGTCATCACCCATCGGAGCTCCTCGTCAGTGGCACGCTAGAGATTATCGACCCACCTCCACACAGCGATGAGGCGCCTAGCGCCTTTGACCTTCCTCGCGAAGTACCCGTCTTCGTACACCTGCTCCGCATGACGACAATCCTGTCCCCAAAGCTCCACCGCCTCCTTTTTCCAGGCAACATCATGGGCTTCACAGGCCGCCTGGTACCTGGCTTCCTCCTTCGCCATCTCCTTCTTGAACGCCACTTGCCTTACTTTCTCAGCCGGCGGCAGCGACTTCCACAGACAAAGATTGTACTGGCCCCAAACCCACACCAAAGTTTCCACAGACAAAGATTGCACTGGCAGCGACTTTCTCAGCCGGGGTCCTACTCGTCGCTGCTCTTCGACTGAGCGTCCTCGGGGGGCGGCGCCTCCTTGTCGGCGTGTGGGCAAATCGGCAGCGCCATGGCAGAGATTAGAGAGAGAGAGAGAGGACGAGCGAGGGGAGGATATAGATGAGAATGCAGGCGGGACGACATGAGGAAGATAGTATTTATTGGTGGCCGAAATCTGGATCGACAGGAACAGTACACACGCCGGTTGCCGGAATTTACGAGTACTGTAGTTTGAATTACACACGATTCCCGTAGCAAAAGCCATGTGTGAACTTAATAGCCGACAGTTTCGAATACAAAACCTTGTCTGATTAAGAATCCGCGCCACTCACCTTCCAAACCACGAGGTGCGAAATAGAGTGCCAATCGTGTGGGGCCCGGTTGTCTTGCCAGATCTTTACATTTTCTTTTTTGAACATCCGATATTTACATCGTCTGATCATTTTTAATTTTTTGGAATTTAAATGCCATGGCACTCAATGCATGTGTCCAAGCCGTGACACCAATATGTTTGAAAATTCGTTCCAATTTACTGCACATGGAATTAACTCGCACACAAGTACACAATTTTTTTTCAAACCGTTATGGTTAGTCGCTGCATGTAGATGTAGTTCAAATTTGGATTACGGTCATTAAATGGCTAGAAAATCACTTAAATATCTTTAAAAAGTTAAATGACCCCTTAAATTTTCCAAATTTTGACATGACAAATGTATTAGTGCATGTTAACTGTAGAAAAATTTTTGAAGCCCATAAGAGGAAGCTATCGTCGATTCGTCATCAAACATGCATTGTTCCCTCTCCAAACCATGAGCCTTCTACTGAGTTGCTCCGGTTTGTGAGGGGTGTGTGTCCAAACTTTCATCAAACATGCCAAATTTTTTACCACATCATCTTGGTTGCATGACATTACATCAAGCAAGGTTTCATGTTTGTCTAATCATTTTTTAGTTTTTTTGGAATTTAAATGCCATGGCACTCCATGCATGTGTCCATGCCATGACAACAAAATATGTTTGAAAATTCCTTCTAATTTACTGCAGATGGAATTAACTCACACACAAGTACACAAATATGATTTTTCAAACCGTTATGGTTAGCCGTTGCATGTAGATATAGTTCAAATTTAAATTACGATCATTAAATGGCTAGAAAATCACTTAAATGTCTTTAAAAGGTCAAATGACCCCTAGAATTTTCCTAATTTTCAAATGACAGTTGTATTAGTGCACGTTAAATGTAGAAATTTTTTGAAGGCCGTAAGAGAAAGCTATCTCCCGTTCGTCATAAAAAATGCATTGTTCCCTTTCGGAACCACGAGCCTTCTAGTGAGTTGCTCCGGTTTGTGAGGGGTGTGTGTCCAAACTTTTGTCAAACATGCCAAATTTTTTACCACATCATCTTGGTGGCATGACATTACATCAAGCAAGGTTTCATGTGTTTCTGATCTTTTTTTATTTTTTTGGAATTTAAATGACATGGCACTCCATGCATGTGTCTAGGCCGTGACACCAATATGTTTGAAAATTCCTTCAATTTACTGCACATGAAATTAACTCATATAAAAGTACAAAAATATGATTTTTCAAACCGTTATGGTTACCTGTTGCATGTAGATGTAATTCAAATTTGAATTACGGTCATTAAATGGCTAGAAAATCACTTAAATATCTTTAAAAGGTCAAATGACCCCTAGAATTTTTCAAATTTTCAAATGACAGTTGTATTAGTGCACGTTAAATGTAGAAAAAATTAAGGTCGTAAGAGGAAGCTATCTCCCGTTCATCATCAAACATGCATTGTTCCCTTTCGGAACCACGAGCATTCTAGTGAGTTGCTCCGGTTTGTGAGGGGTGTGTGTCCATACTTTCGTCAAACATGCCAATTTTTTTACCACATCATCTTGGTGGCATGACATCACATCAAGCAAGGTTTCATGTGTTTCTGATCTTTTTTTAATTTTTTGGAATGTAAATGCCATGGCACTCCATGCTTTGTGTCATAGCCGTGAGACCAATATGTTTGAAAATTCCTTCCAATTTACTGCACATGGAATTAACTCACACAAAAGTACACAAAGATGACTTTTCAAACCGTTATGGTTAGCTGTTGCATGTACATGTAGTTCAAAATTGAATTACGGTCATTAAATGGCTACAAAATCACTTAAATGTCTTAAAAGGTCAAATGACCACTGAAATTTTCCCAAATTTGACATGACAGTTGTATTAGTACTACAAATTTTTTCGTACAATTAAAACACCATCCGTTGCCACTTTACTCCAAATTCATCTTTCACAACTAATAAAAAATATCAACAACAGCACACACAATTTTTTTGTAGGAACCGTTTGCGATGAAAATTCGTGGGTCTATTTAAGTCTTTCTCCTTAAGCTTCGCCGACTTGTCTGGTCCAGTGCCGGCAACCCCCGAATCCACGAATCCCGATCCCCATTCCGCAACCCCTTCTTGCAAAGATGACGCCGTGGAAACGCTTCGTGAGGGCCCGTACGGTGACCGCGTCCTCCCCGAGCGCCACCGCCTGCGCCGAGAGCGCCGCCGCCTACGCCGAGAGTGCCGCCGCATCCGCATTGAGCACGGCCACATCTGCTGAGAGGGTGTCTGCGGCAGCCGACAGGGCAGTTGTAGCAGCTGAGATGGCTGCAGCAGCTGCTGCAATGGCGGCTGCAAACGCGAAGAGTACTACAACCTTGAGGGCGGTGCCGAGGACGAGGTCGAGGACGAGGACGCGGTCGACTTCAGCAAGGGGACGCGGAGTCCACCAATGGCGGCATGTCACTAGGACAAGTCATCGACGTCTCATCTCACCCCGGCGATGCATAGGCCGGCGCGGCGGTGGCTTTGTTAAAATTATGCGTACTTAGGCTTTGTTTTTAATGCTGGTCTTTTGTTAGAGCAATGTTTAGGTCAACTGGCTCTGTTTAATTACTAAAATTGCTTGATTCAGTAAGTGTGGTCTGTGTGCTGTACACTCTTTTGTGTGCCTAAATTAGCAAGCGATGTTAAATTATGCAATGACGTGGATGAACACAGTACCCAGGGAAATTTCCACCAAAATTTGAATTATCAAACTCATCCCATGCGCGTAAAGGAGAAGAATCGTTTGCGATGCACACAATCGTTCAAAGTGAATGGTGTCCGGCGGCACCGTGCGCAAAGTTTCCCTCCACATTTCAAAAATTTTGTCCTACTGCCGAAATATCTACCCCCGTCCCCTTTTCTCCCCGACCACAAGTCACATTTCCCCTGTTTCCTCCTTCCTTCCGAAGCTATAGCCGCTTCCTCGCTTGCTTCCTCACTCTCGCCGTCTCGCATCCTATCGCCGGGTCGCCATGGTCTTCTTCAATGACCTCTCCAGCGGTTCCTCCTCCGACGATGAATTTTTCAGCACCCAGGTAAGCCTCTCTTCTCTCTCTCGGGTTATGACTTGGAATGAAGGATTTTAACCCGACGGTCGATTTGAGTCATTTCTTCCTCTTGTAGCTCCCTAGGACCATCAGTTGCAACGAATGGAGCGGGGTGGCTGAAGATCTGCCTGCTCGTTGTCACCATCAATCTCCATGCGTGAAGCTAGTTGCGTTTGAATCAGTGGATAGTGGGAGGAAGTTTCTGGCATGTGCAGAGAAGGTTAGCCCCACTTTCGTTGTTACAAATCGTTTGTTAGATGTGATTCAGACACTGTCACTGTGCTAGGTTATTCTGGATATTAAGACAGTGTCACAGTTTGTACCTAGTATCTAAAAATGTTGCCATCTCATCAGCGGTGCCATTAGAAAAATATTTGGCACCGCTTCAGTAGTTTGTGCAGCCAACTGTGGTCCACACATCCGAGTAGCCAAACAGTAAAATACTAAATCTTTATGGCATGAAGGAACTGGGCATCAGAGCAACTAGGTGCTCCGGAGTCCGGGTCCCTGATTCTTTCCCGCTGCATCGGCTCGCCAGTGCAGGGCACCGGTGCCAAATGTAGCAACAGTTGTCTTTACACCGGTTTTGGCATACATAGTGGACGGCCTTAGTGCTATTAGTTCTATGTTACTAAATTTGTGCATGTACACACGTGTTAGTATGAATTTGCTGCCATTCAAACACTGTTGATATGCTGTTGCAGTTATATTTAGCTTCCTCATAAAATGTTCAATTTGTTATTTATAGTACATGACTAAGATCTTGTAGCGTTGCTGTAGTTAATTATAACTTCTGATGTTTCAGAATTTGGTTGTTGTCTCAGTAGCAAATTAATTCATTTGCACATTGATCTTTTTGAGAAGATATGTCATAATTAACCTGCTTCTTCAGTTTTTCAAAATATGCATTTGGTGATTTTCTATGTTGCTAGAAACCCATTTCCCCTACAATTGTTACTGATATAGTTTCAAATATTATAGGATGAACGGATACCTGGAGTGGGTTGATCAAGAGTGGCCATAGTCTTTGAAGATATGCCTAGCAAAGCTGTGGAGCATGTATGAGGAAGAGAACAGAGGTAGGCTTAGAGAAAGTGTTGTCAACACTGAAGAATATTTGAAGATGCGGGATAAAAAGAGGAAGATGGAGAATGAGCTCAGATTTTTTAAATTAGAGTTTGCTAAGATGGTGTTCATGAAGGAGGAGGCACTTTCCCAGTTGGCCAGTGCAAAACAGGTTCTTGCTGACCTGAAAGCAGAGGTGGATAAGACGAGCCTGGATGATCTCGATTAGGGAAATGAATATATTGTTCTAATATTGTTCTTATGAAGGTGAACTAGCTATATGCTTTACTGTGCTGTTTTTAGGTAGTTATCGTACTATGATGTTAAAATATATTTATGTGGCTGATATGAAATTGGCAAACAACTGTTCGATATGAAATGTGAATTTGTGTAATACTGGAATTATTAATTATAAACTAATAAATCTGCTAAATGGGTCATGGAACTTTGCAAACGGTTCTAGCAGTAAAAGCGCTTGTGATGGATAGCCCAATGCCATACAATTTTCTTCATCAAATCTCATGTGATGTAGTTGAATAAAAGCAAACGGTTAACCGAGACAGAGCGTGTGTGATAGTTACACCTATCACACACGAGGCTATACATAAAATCGTGTGGGATGTATATACGAACGGAAACGTTTTCCCTGGATTGGCTATGTGGGATGTACATACGAACAGAAACGTTTTCCCCGTGATTGACTGTGTGGGATGTACATAAGAACGGAAACGTATTCCTTGGATTGACTGTGTGGAATGTACATAAACAAACGAAAACGTTTGTTTGGGACTGACTGTGTGGGATGTACTTATGACCGGAACCGATTGGGCCTGTACAACCTTCTTTGATCGCTCGCCCATCGCACACGACCTCATTTTGCCGAGCGTGTGTGACCGGAGGGCCTATCCCCGATGGTTTCTGGGTCGCGTGGGAAGGACCCCCCTATCGCAGTCACTCACTTGGCGACGGTTCAAAACGCCGTCGCGGAAAGGGGTTAAAAACCGTTTGTATAGCACCTCGCTGTACCAGTGCCTCTAGTCAACCATATCGATCCTTTCACCTCCCATGTTTCCAGGAAATCAGTGGGAGAGCAATCAGGGCTATGCAGGAAAGCAACAACAGAGAAACAGGCAAGGCAACTCTCAAGGAAATCAAGGAAAAAATCAGCTGCAGAATAGTGGACAACAGAAAGAGAGACAGAAGAAGGGCCAGGAGAAGAGCAATATTGTAAGTGGTGCTGCTGTGACGGGGTAAATGGTTCAACCCAAAGATTTCACAGATTACCCGCAGGTCACTTGCTATAACTGTGGTGATCCTAGACACCACAAGGCCATGTGTGAGAAACAAAAGAAATGCTTTATCTGCAAGTCTACAACCCACCAAGTGGATGCATGCCCTGTCAAGAAAAGGCCACACCAAATGGCCAAATATATTGGAAGTGCTGCTGCTGGATTAGGTTTTTATCACCTGGAGATGACTGATTTGGGGGTGAACTCTATTGGGATGCTTAAAAACTATGGAGTGGTGTTTATTGAATCTAGGCATGTGAGTAAGGAAGAGCTGGCCAAAGAATTCTCTGTGATATACAAGACCAATTGGCCATGGCAAATTAGAGAAATTGATGAAGATTCTTTTCTGGTCAAATTTCCTCCACATATCTCTGTTGAACAAGTGGCTGGGTATCCTTGTTTTTGGGCTCCCTTCCATGGATGTTACTGTGAATGTGGAGGTTTGGAAAGAAGAGCTGGCTACATTAGATGAATTAAAAGAGGTATGGGTGCAAGTTAGAGGATTGCTGCCAAGATGGTGTGAATGGGCAGTGTTAGACCAATGCACCTCACCTTTTGGTTTGCTGATTGAATTGGACTGGCAAGGGATGTTCCAATGCTTGTTTGAACATGTTAGAGTGAAGATATAGTGTAGGGACCCTTCCAAAATTCCTTCAGAGAGACTATTTGAAATTGGGGGCAGGACCTTCAAAGTTCAACTGACTGTGGAGGTGCCTATAGTCAGGAAAGATGTTGGGCTAGAAAAAACAAGTAACTGTGGGGACAGTGATGGTGATGGAATATAGCAAGGAGAGGGGATGGATACTGATAAGAGACTAGGAGATCCAAGTGACATGAATAACAAAAGAGCTGAGAGAACCCAGGGGGAGTCTGTGAACAAGAGAAATTGTAACAACACTACTGGGAGGCATAATAACTTACTGATGGAGGAACAAAAAGAGGATGGGGCAGAGGATTGTCAGACAGAAAAAGTGGATAAAAGTATCACCTCAGAGCAAGGGCTGGACTGTGGGTCTGTGATGCCAAGAGAAGAACCTGGAAAATAAGTAACCAGATTCATATACACTAAGATGCAGCAAGTGGATGGTGGTGAGGAACAGGAAGTGACTCTGGGGGGAGAGACTTTGGACAGTGACAAAGGGCAAGGGGTCAATGAAACAGGGGATAGCTTTCTCCCTGATGATATCATGCCAGACTTTGGTGCATTGGAGATGCAAGAAGTAGACAAGTTAGTTCCTGAAGGTGGTGATATAGCTGATGGGAAAAGCAAAAAGCAAAAGAAGTGGGGACCTGTCCACGCTGCAAGAAAGAGCACCAGGAATGTAAGGAGTCAACATGTCATGGAAAAAGTCAAGCTGATTCAGATGAAGAAGAACCTAGAAATCCTTTCCATCAAAGGTATAGCTGCTAGTAAACCCTTTAATGTTATTCCTACTGCTGAATTGATGAATATGACACACTGTGCGTGTAGTTGTCTCTGGAAAAAATAAGGGTAGTTTGTTAGATAAGGATGATCCTGGCATAGTAATAGGTAAAAATCCTTCGCAGTTGCATTTAGATGAGCTTAGTGAGGAAGATGAGATGCTAGCTGGGAACTGGTCCCTGGGGACTAAACCTAGATGGGGCAAGCACCCCAACAAAAGGTGCCAATGAAATACATTTTCTGGAACATTAGGGGGGTCCTTGCACCTGGTAGGAGGAAATGTATTGAGGACACCATCTGGCCTCTCAAAGCTAGCATTGTAGGGTTCCAAGAAACCAAACAGAGTGATTTCTCCAAAAACTTCCTTAAAAATTTGATGGGTAACAGGAATTTTGTTTGGAATTTATTACCTTCCATTGGCTCTGCAAGAGGCATTTTGGTTGGTGTAGATTGTGATTTGTATGAGATAACTAGCTGGGAGATAGGAATGTTTACAGTTAGTGTGGTAGTTAAAGAGAAAAGTAATGAGTCTGTATTTAGATTTACAACTGTCTATGGTCCTGCATATGAGGAAGATAAGAATGCTTTTATTTCTGAATTACATGAATTGTGTATTAGTTGGTCTGGGGCTTGAATTATTGGTGGAGACTTTAATGTAGTCAGGGGGCCTGAGGATAAGAATAACAGGAGTGTTAATTACAAATGGGTTGATAAGTTCAATATTTGGGTTGACATGTGGTCTCTATTGGAGATCAGCATGTCAAGTAGGATGTATACCTGGGCTAATAATCAAGAGAACTTGATAATGTCCAGAATAGATAGGTTTTTTCACTCTACAGAATTTGATACTAATAATCCTATGGCTAGTGCTAGAGCTCTACCTAGGATAGGAAGTGACCACACACCCATTGTGTGGGATTCTGGGGATGAGTAGACTAATAGGGGAGGGAGTTTCAAGTTTGAGAAATGGTAGATCACTAGACCTGACTTTAAGGGTGTAGTTGTGAAAGCCTGGACTAGCAGGTGTAATAGCTCAACACTACTAGGGAAATGCTTATAGGTAGGACATCAGTAGTAGCACTGGAAAATAACAAGCGCTACTGCTAATTAGCAGTAGCACTGATCTGTGGCAGCGCTACAAGTAATGCTTTAGTAGTAGCGCTGGAAATGGAGAAAGCGCTACTACTAAGTGGGACCCAATGAGCCCACCGACACTAGTTGTAGTAGCAGCACGGCCCAAAATACATCGCTACTGCTAAGATTTTAGCAGTAGCGCTTGCTTTAACAACACCGCTACTGCTAATGGGCCCCACTTAGTAGTAGCGCTTCTCCTGGCAAGTGCTACTACTAAGCACCATAGCAGTAGCGCTGTCTAGAAAACAGCGCTACTGCTAGGCGTGGCTGGTGCCACCTTTTGAACCCCCTCTCTCCCTCTCCCTCCCCATCCTCCCCCCTTTGCCCGCTCCCCCTCCTTTCCCCTCTCCCCTCTCTAAGTTAGTTCTCCACCATTGTTGCCCTTCTTCTCTCCCCATTAATGCCCCCTCCACCATAATTCTCCTCAATAAATGGCCTCTCATCTCTATCTAGCTACCTCATTTATTTGGCTCTCCCTCCTTCCATACATATAGATCTAGCTAGCTCATCTCTCTCCCTCTCCATTAGTTAGCTAGAGTCATGTCTCCTCCCAACAACTAGATCTAGCTAGCTATTTAGCCATCCACACACTTTCGATCGTCCCTATAGGTAGCGAAGGCCTCATCTAACCGTGCTCGATCTCTCTCAGGAGATAGGTGAGTAAAAAGTTGTGCATTTCAAGAATGGGAATATCTGTGTTTGAGATATGGAGAGATTTGTGTGAGTGACATGCCCCTGAGTTGCTTATGTTTTGCCGAAATGTCAATTTATTTCCGTTTCGGTGAATTCTGAGCAAACTCGATATGTCCTATTTTTAGGCAAGGTCATGCCATATTTTTATATGACTTTGATGCATGCATGCATTTTGTTTATAATCCTTTTGCTTGTCATACCGTGCAGTCGGTCATGAAGGTGAGTGGATGGAAGGTGGAGCGATACTTGCAATCCGCGGTGATGGACATGTATGCAAATAATCGGACTAGGATTAGATGTCCGTGTACAAGATGCAAAGAAGGAGTCCTTTTGGACCCTTTTGATCGTGGCAGTTTGAAGGCGCACCTGCTGATGAATGGTTTCATGGATGGCTATACTCAGTGGATAAGTGAAGATGATGATGAGGACGTCCACATGGCAGGGAATAACGACATGGGGCTAGACGAAGAGATGACCGATCGACACGAAGACGATGGCGCCGGACATGGCGGCGGGGAAGAGTCCAGACATGGCAGCGGCAGAGAAGATTTCGGACACGGCGAAGAAGAGTCTGGACATGGCAGAGAAGAGGCGGCGGTCACGCCGCAGTCTTCGACGCTACTAAGTGCAGTCGTGCAGGACCCTCATGTTCGAGACCTCCTTCGCAAGAGTACGACTAGCGAGAGAGCTGCTTCTAGAGAGGAGGCCAAGATGGCGCAACTTGAAGTAGACTTGAAGACTCCATTGTATGAAGGTTGCGATCCCGAGGTGACCCGCTTGAGTTTCACGCTCGAACTTCTAAAGACGAAGGCCAAAAACAAATGGAAAGACAAAGGCCTCGATGAGCATTTGAAGTATCTACATAATAAAGTTCTTCCTGCGGGGAACCTGTGTCCTACTAGTGTCGAGGAGGCCAAGAAAATCATTTGCCCTTTTGATTTGCCGCACATTAGATACCATGCATGCATCAACGATTGCATCATTTATCGGGGGAGCACGCGGAAAAAACCAGCTGTCTAGTGTGCAATGCTTCTCGATACAAGCAGACAGGAAATAAAGCTCCTCAGAAAATTTTATGGTACTTTCCGATCACTCCCCGTCTGCAGCGGTATTTCATAGATCCTAAGGAAGCAAAGCTAATGTGCTGGTACGCGGAGAGGAAGAAGCCCGACGATGGAGATGATCCGAAGCTGAGACACCTTGCAGATGCTAGCCAGTGGAGAGCATTCAACGCCATATATGGATTTGCTGCAGAAGATCCAAGGAACATCGTGCTTGGTGCGAGTACCGATGGCATGAATCCGTTTGGAAACCAGAACACCAACCACAGCACATGGCCCGTCTTTGTATGGATGTACAACCTCCCCCCATGGAAGTGCATGAAGACAAAGTACATACACATGAGCATGCTGATTCAAGGGCCGAAACAACCGGGAAATAATATTAACCTGTATATGGGGCTTCTGAAAGAGGAGCTAGACACGTTATGGAAAACACCGGCATGGACATGGGACGCCAGCAAAGGAGAGTATTTCTATATGAGAGCCGCGCGGATGACGACGGTGCACGACTATCTCGGTTACGGATACACCTCAGGCCAGGTGTGCCACGGATACTGCAGATGCACGAGGTGCATGGATGATACAACGTCTCAACATCTTACGTCAACGAAAGATGGCGGGTCTGGGAAAATCATGTACATGGGGCATCGTAGATGGCTCGAGAAGGATGACCCGTGGAGAAAACGTGGAGATCTATTGAATGAGTTGGCTGAGCATCGAGGACCTCCATGTAAGAGGAGCGGCGCCGAAATCAACGAGCTACTGAAAAACTGGGAACAGTGCCCCGCGCCGGGAAAGATGAAAAAGGCGTCGGAGCTACTGCTGAAGGTATGGAAAACGAGGTCTGTTTTTTGGGATTTGGAGTACTGGCCCAATCACAACACGCCTCATTGCCTTGATCAAATGCATATCACGAAGAATGTCCTCAAGAGCTTGCTTGGCACACTAATGAACATGCCAGAGAAGACCAAGGATGGGCCAAAGGCAAGGAAAGACTTGGAAGATTTGAAGATCAAGAAAGATCTCCACATGCCGCCCCGTAAAAAGTCGACGGAGGAGACGGAGACAGAGACGGAGGAGGGGGAAAGGGGCAGAAAAGTCAACAAGAAGGAGGAGAATTATTGCCCCCGTTCTTGCTTCACCTTAAGTACGAAAGAGATCGATCAATTCATCAAGTGCCTTGCAGGAATCAAAGTCAGTTCCGGTTACTGTGGGAAGATAAGCAGATTTCTAGACACCAAGAAGAAAAGGTTCAGCGGGATGAAGTCTCATGACTCTCACGTGATGATGATGCAGATACTCCCGGTTGCCATTAGAGGGATAATGGACAAGCACGTTCGTGACACGCTTACTGGTCTCTGCAACTTCTTCGACGTTATCTCTCGAAAGTCCATCAGTGTGAAGCAGCTCCGAAGGCTACAGGAAGAGATCGTTGTCATACTATGTGAGCTTGAGATGTACTTCCCGCCCATGTTCTTTGACGTCATGGTGCATCTATGTGTCCATTTTGTGGATGACATCATCGACCTCGGGCCGACATTCCTTCACAGCATGATGCCGTTCGAGAGGATGAATGGGGTCATCAAATGATTCGTTCGTAACATGTCTCGTTCCGATGGGAGCATCGTCCAGGGGCATCTGACGCATGAGTGCATCTCCTTTTGCGAGAATTATATAGGCGTCGAAGACCCTGTTGTTTGTTTGCCCGTGAAGAAGCACGATGGGAGGCTTGGAGGAGAAGGTCGCAACAACGGCCAGAGGGAATTGCACATGGACTACTCGGATCGACGGAACGACTTTGACAGGCCTAACTTAGTAGTGCTACAACACATAGATGTGGTAGATGATTATGTGACACTGCACAAAGAAACCATCGCAAAAAAGTACCGTGATAAGGGGATGCGCAAGACGGACGACGAAGTTACTGTAGAGCACAACGCCACTTTCTTGCGTTGGTTCAAAGAGCAAGTTCTTGCTAATCCCCCGGAAGAGGGCAGTTCGGACTGATTGCTCATACACGCCTTAGCACATCGCCCCGTGCCCAAACTCGCGACCTATCAGGCATACGATATCAACGGTTACACATTCTACACGGAGGCCAAAGACATTGACAGTGATTACCAGAACTCAGGGTGGCGATTGAATGCGTGACCGATGCCAACGGCACAACTGAAAGATTCTACGGAACGGTCGAAGAGATCTGGGAGCTTGACTATGCTGGAATGCACGATGCGACGATGTTCCGTGTCAGATGGGCTAAGGACGTCGTAAGAGAAAACAAGTATTTCACTACCATGTCTATACCCGACGCGAAGAGCGCTACCGTGAACGTTAACGTCATCGCCAAAACTGAGCCATGGGTACACGCTAAGCACGTGACACAATTCTTCTTCATAACCGACCCGACCAATCCAAGTCGTGTTGTCGTGAGGAGAGGCAAAAGGAGCATCGTCGGAATGGATGGAGTCGCCAATGAGGAAGACTACGACCAATACGGCAACCCGATGAGGGAAGATGACGATGACGATGAAACACATGTGAAAAGAAGAATCAATACTACACTACCTAAGAAAGATCGTACTCCATGGTGCCGGAAAAGTCACAAGGAGGGGCTCAATTATTCGACAACGAACAAGAAAGGGAAGAAGCTCAATGTGAAACATTGTCAACGCAGCTGAGAAACCATCATTTATATAGATGTATCTATTTTGTGTACGCACTTAAGTAACCGTTATCGGTCAAACGATGTATACATCGTATCCCCTTCAATTACCACCACATGCATGGTTTCGGTGATATTCGAGCAGTGTGGGAGGGAGACATTCTCGTCAACTGCGTGCGAGGCCGTCGGGAGAAAAACAAAAAACAAAAACAAATTAAAGTGAGAAAGCAATACAAAAGAAAAAGAAAAAATCAGAAAAGTAAAGGAAAATAATAAAAAGAAAAGATAACTAAAAACTAGAACAGTTAGCAGTAGCGTTGGATCATGAACAAGCGCTATAGCTAACTTAGCTATAGCGCTAGATCCTAATCCAGCGCTACTGCTATGCTATGTGTATTTTAGAATTAAAAAAACTAAAAATTAGAATAGTTAGCAGTAGCGCTGGATTACCACCCAGCGCTATAGCTAGCTATAGCTAACTTAGCTATAGCGCTGGATCCTAACCTAGCGCTACTGCTATTTTTAGTTAACCCGCCGCGCGGGCTCAAAATTTTGCCAAGTCCCATTCCCCCCCCCCCCCCACTCTCCCACCTCCTCCCCCTCCTCTGCTGTCGCGCGCCGCCGTCGCCCCTGCCCGCCCCTCGACCTCGATGCTGGTCCGAGCCCCTGACCGCCCTCGGCCTCGACGCCGGCCCGAGCCCCTGCCCGCCCTCGACCTCGACGCCGGCCCGAGCCCCTGCCCGCCCTCGATCTCACCGCCGCCGCCGACCTCTCCCCTGCCGGCCGTCGACCTCTCTGTCGCCGCCCTCTCCCCTGCCCGCACTCGCCGCCTACCGCGCGAGCCCGTAAGCCTCTCCCTCTCCTCTCCCCTGCCCTCCTCTCTCTCTCTGTGATGAACCCTAGCTACTGTTAGCAAAATTAGGACAGATGAACCCTAGCTACTGTAAGCATCATTAGTGAAATAGACATAACAAAACAGTACCAAATCTTAGGGCAGTACCAAATTTAGCTAAATTAGCAAATATGTTGGTATTTTAGGGCAGTAGCAGAGAGAGAGCATTTAGCAATTTTTGTAGGTATAAATAAAAAATAGTAGCAAATTTTTTAGCTATAAAAAACAGTAGCAAATTATTTGTAGCCAGGCAATTTATCAAAAACAGTAGCTCCCTAAAATTGCAAAATCAGTGGACTTTTTAAGCTATAAATAAAAAATAGTAGCAAATTTTTTTAGGAAATTAGCTAGGCAATTTTTGTAGGTATATAAAATAGCTATAAATAAAAAACTGTAGCTCCCTTCCTAGACTTTTTTAGCTATAAATAAAAAAATAGTGTCAAATGTTTAGTGAGGTCATTTTGCAAAGGTTTTTTGTTTTTTAAAAGACAGCTATTTTGCAATGTTTAGTGAGGACATTTCACTATGTGTACTTGCTTTATATATGTGCTCCTATGATGCTCATAAGTCATTGATGTTATATGATATATGTCATTGATGTTATATGATTTTGCAATGTTGGTTGAATGTCGAAGAATATCCGAGTGGCCTATGTTTTGCCGGAATGTTGATTCATTTCCGTTCCGGCAAATTTCAGGCGCTCCATATGTCCACTTTTTAGCAAAGGTCATGCCGAAAATTTTCGTCATTTTCGGCATGACTTGTGCTAGAAACTAGGACATATGGAGTGCCCAGGATTTGCCGGTAGGGGAATGAATCAACATTCCGACCAAATATAGGCCCCTTTTTTCTCTTCATTATATATTTTATTTACAATTGTTGAATAGGAAACATGTCTAGCCACGCCGAAGCCGGGGGTTCTGGTTGCCGCGAAGAAGACCCCGCCGAGGCAGCAAATCATTATTTAGATTACCTGGACGAACACCAGTTGCGGGTGCAGGGTGGCTGCAGTGGCACAAATCCCGACACCGACGCCGACACCGGCACTGGCACCGGCACCGACACCACCCCCAAGACCGGCAACGATGCTGTCGTAGCCGGTAAAGCACCGAAGCAGAAGAGGACATGAAGACCAAATGAGCTCGGCATCGGACAAATTGTGGTCACGGAGATGCACCCCAAGAAATTAGAGCCAACGGCGCCGGAGGAAGTGCGCTCGTGCTGGGGCAATCAACTAGGATGCATCCTCAGGGAAACCACCAACACCAACGACGAGAAGTTGAAGAAGATACCACATATGGAGCACATTCTCCTAAAGAAGTTGCACAATAGGTTCCTGTTCCCCGGCCGGGATGAAAGCAAACATCCGTGGGACGAATGAACCGTGGTCCATTCACCAACGACTTGTCCGCCTGGAAAGTTAGGGTTAAAAAAGATAAACAGTAAGGCGATGGTGACATTCACCAACGACTTGTCCGCCTGGAAAGTTAGGGTTAAAAAAGCGATTGCGAAGAATGAACCGTGGTCCAAGATTCATGCTGACAATCCGACACTAAAGGAAGAGGACTTCAAAAAATTCAAGGAGACTTGCGCTAAAGAAGAAGTCAAGCAAAGATCAGAGAAAATGAAGGCGCTCCAGGCCAAGAACACGCCTTCCCACCACCTCGGAAGCCGTGGTTACGAGGGAAAGAGTCACGTATGGGCCAAGGAGGACGCCGAACATGAAAGTCACGAATCCTAGACCCCTTGGCAGAGTTCACCGACCCGCTGGAGCGTGACTGGATCAGGGCGCGATACAAGTGGGACCGCGTCAATAAGATCCTTTACACGGACCCGAACACGAGGGAGTTCATGAGATTTCTGGTAATTGTTATATTACCACCTTATTATATTAGCTTCCAATCAATTTGACTACAAGTTTTGTCACATTAGTAAACCATCCACGTTCCTTTTGCAGAAAGAGCAGCACCAAAAGGCAGCCAAAAGCGACGAGTCATCACAGTCGTCAGCGAGGCCCAACTGGGACACCCCTTTCAACCGGGCCCTGAACATACTAAAAAAGGTCCCGGAGGACAAACCGCCGTCCTATGGATGGCGTGAGAGATGGTGCCTCGTGGAAGACGTGCTACCACGAGCAGCCAGAGTAAAGAAGGAAGAGACGGTTGCTTACTCAACAGACCATCGATGAGAAGGTCACGATTGCGGTCAATAAGACCAAAGATGAGAGCAAAGAAGAGTTGCTCGGGGTAGTCAATGCAGCGGTCAATGAAGTGGTAGCTGGCGTCACGGCTAACTTCCAATCTTCAATTATTACCAGCTTGATTCCGGCAATTATCGATTGGTCGAAGAGCAATCCAGATAAAGGGCCAGCGGACTTTCCCCTTCCCAGCCACGTCGGGAGCAATTCGGTGAACATCGCACCACCAGCACCTGCTCAAGCAACCGCAAAAGGTCCCGCTCCTGTTCATAGCAGCCCGACCTCCATCTCTGGCATGCTCGGCGGGGCTTCGTCTATGGCTGAGCTCGACGCCCTCATGATAATTACGCGTCATACCCTTTTCACCAGGATGTCTATAGTCTTCCGTTTTGTTGCCTTTCGGATGTTTGACGTCGCAGACATGTCTTCGTAGGCCGACGATACCCCATGCACCCTACTGTATGACATTAACGGCCAGAAGGTGGCCGTGGGAAAGGCAATGATCATGAAGCCGAAGGACCGCATGTTCCACAACCGAGAGATGCCCCATGGCGTCTTCAAGGTTAACATGGCCAGTGTCAAAGCGGGCTTTGAGGATTTGCCTCCTCTGGTACCAGTCAATGACGAGGAGACCCCTAAACGGATTGGCGCATGCAAGAGCTCGTTCTTGCCTTGGCCGAAGACTCTTCTTCGTGTCGAGGCGCCCGGTATCACACCAACGACAGCTTCTCAAGAAGGTATGAACACCACCCCACCTACCAAATTACCTGCACCTATCGTGGCGGGTGATAGCGGACAACGCGAGGGAGAGCCTCCATTAGTGCCAGATGACATCGCCCCCGTTGAAGAAGCAAATGCTGATGATTTCATGGAGGATGATGATGACCCTCTCAAGAATAACAATACCGCCTATGACGATGGAGGATTGATGGCTCGGGACTATGACTCAGGCTATGAGCGTGGAGATGATGACTTAATGTTGCCTGATTTGCCAGAGCCGGAATGTCCTAAGGCGGAATGCAAAAAGTCTCTCTTCATGCGAGCCTCGCAGGAGACGCCTCCAGATGCCGCCTCTACCCAGCAACAACCCGAAGTCCGTCCACTGATTAGCCTGACGTCACTGGGGGTGGTGGTTAGGGAAGGTATGGTGGGCTCACTACCGCCACCCGCCAAGAAGCAAAGGAGGAGACCGGACAAGAAAGGCCCTAAAGGCGCCAGAGCTGCTTCAAGCAGCCAGCTGCCTCTGAAGCCCTGGAGGTAGACAGAATACCTGTCGAAGGTGCAGAGCGTTTCCATGTCGCCGGCCACCCGATCCTACCTAGGAAAGCGCTAGAGCACATACTGAACAATGATCTAAGGAGACTTCATGAAGATGTGCCAGCCAGAGAGAAAAGCCTTCTCATCTTGGAAAAACCAGGATACCAGCTTTACGCGGCTCAGGTGCTGGGCGGGAAGTTGTACGTCGAGAGATAGCCCTCAGATAAGTTCATATTGCGATTTGACTACATCTACGACATGATCCACATGACCAAGCTGGATTTTCAGTTCATCCGCATGTATGCGCTGTATCTCAACTACATCATCAGGCGCGAGAACATAAAATATATTTGCGTCGCGGACCCGTACTATATGCACGAGAGCTTCTTGGCAGTCTGCAAAGAGCACCGTGACTATGCGAGCAAGTACATCGGCGAGTTCATGATCGCTAATAAGGACAAGGAATCGATTCTCCTGCCTTATCATCCCACGTAAGTCATCCGCGGATATCCTTCATAAGTTTTAATCATTCCTTTGCAAGCATGGAGGCTAATTTGAGGTGTACTTATTTTGCACGGCAGGGGGGGCATCCTCATCTGTCTGTACCCAGAATACTCCCATGCTATGTACTTGGACTCATCGAAGAACATCAAGAAAAAAGGTTACACGCACATAAAGAGTGTTCTCGATAGTGCCCTGTTAACCTTCAGCCTGTCTGGTGGATATATCAAGGTTAAAAAGTATAGGAAGAACGGGCTGGGTTTCGGCCATAAGACCGACTTCTGCTGCATCCAACAACCGTACACCAGTAAGGCTGATGGATTCTACCTCATGCATCACCTGATCGAGTACAGAAGGGATAATCAACACCTTCGTATGTCAGCTACTACCAACGATGCCGAGATTGTCAACTAGGCCACAAGCATAGGAAAGACACCGGATCATCGAATCCGAGCTGAGTTTTATCACGTATAGTGTGAACTTGCCCAAGTGATCATGAAGGAGGTCCTCGAACTAACAGGGATGTTCTACCATGGGCCAATCACACGGGATTATGTCCGAGCACTGCTACTCGCTCAACGTCTGGACCTGAAGCCTTTCAACAAGCTCGGGAGCTTCCTCCCTGACTATGAAGATTGGACCGCCGACATGGAGGACTGATTGTCGATGACAATGTGTCACTACTGTCTTTCTATGGCAAAACTTTGAATTTATGCACGGCGAAACTCTGTGATGTAATTAAACTATCCTCTTGAACTAGCGTAGATCGCTCTAGTTAATTAGTTTGGGTATGAGGAACTTCGTTATTTATGTTTACTATAGGTTGCTTGTATTTTGCAAATTATGCCTCTTTGTGTTTCTCAAGTACATTATGTTGCATATTATCGTTAAATTCATCAACTAACGATGCAGGTACATAGATCAGAGATGGCGAAGGACTGCTACACCGTATTCATTGGGAGGGTTCCAGGACTGTACGACCACTGGCCAGACGCTCAGGCCCAGGTGGACAAGTGCCCGGGCGCTAGCCATAGAGGGTTCGACAGCAGAGCCGAAGCGGAAAATAGTTACTTGAGGTGGACGCTCCGGCAAGAGAGGGAGCAAAACCGGTGCCTCAAGAAGTACTACATAGTCGCGCTCTTGCTCATGCTGATCGCTCTTCTCTTCTACATCATGGTTTAGATAGAGATGATGAAACTTGTGTGTGTTCCATGACCATGCAGTTGCATTTATTCGAGACATGACATGACTTGTGTATCGCTATTTTCGAGATGTGATGATATTTGTGTTGGATGATGATGATGGTATGACGAGACTACTGTATGTGTATGATATGATGAGAATAATGTATGTTTGTTATGATATGATGAAACTACTGTATAGAGCATGCACAAATACATCACAAATACGTAGAGGGGAAATAAAAATATGAAAGAAGCAATATTAGCAGTAGCGCTGGTAGGCGTCTAGCAGCAGCATTTGCTTCGGTGCAGCGCTATAGATAATTAGTAGTAGCGCTGGCTGAAGCATTGCTACTACTAACCATACTTACCAGTAGCGCTGGTTCGAGCAGCGCTACTGCTACAACTTAGCTGTAGCGCGTTAGCAGTAGCGCTGGACCCAGCGCTACTGCTATAGGTATTTCCAGCACTGCTAGTAGGCTTTCTCCTAGTAGTGGAAACCCACTAGATGTTTGGCAGCATAAGGTTAGGACTTTTAGAAGGTTGGCTAAAGGGTGGAGTAGGAATATAGAAGCTTTCCTTAGGAAGAACAAGAATGAATTAATGATGGAATATGATATTTCAGATATTAAGGCTGAGGCTGGTGACCTGACTGATGAGGAAAGAAATAGAATGGCTGACATCTTTTGGGAACTTTCCAATATTTGGCAGGTTGAGGAAATCAAGGCTAGACAAAGGTCTAGGGAGAGAGATTGTAGAAGGAGATAGGAATACAGCTTACTTTAATGCTGTGGCAAACTAGAGGAGAAGGAAAAAAACTATTCATGTGTTAGAAGGGGCTGATGGCCCCACCTCTGACCCTGCGGGGATGCAGAAAATTGTAGTTGATTACTATAAAAAAACTTTTTGAATGGGAACCTAGACCAGATATTAATCTGAGAGATGATTTTTTTCGAAGAAGGGGAAAAAGTGACTAATCTGGAAAACATCAGTCTAGAAGCTAGATTTTCTGAAAAAGAAATTAAAGAGGTTGTTTTTGGCTCTTAGTCTGATGGTGCACCAGGCCCAGGAATACTGGGAGGTTGTTAAAGATGATTTGATTAGGCTTTTGATGTTTGGTTTGAGGGGTGTGTGGATATCTTTAGACTTAATTTTTCTATGATCACACTCATTCCAAAGGAAGATGAGGCCAAGACTATGTGCAAGTTCAGGCCCATCAGCCTCCTGAATTGTAGTTTTATGATTTTTTCCGAAGTGCTCACTAATATACTAGCTCTGATAATTGGTAGACTGATTTCTGGTTGCCAATCTTCGTTTATTAGAGGTAGATATATCCTTGAAAGTGTGGTTACTGCACATGAGATTATTCATGAGGAACATCCTTGCCCGAGATTCGATCGTCGGTATCATCATACCTAGTTCAATCTCGTTACTGGCAAGTCTCTTTACTCGTTCCATAATGCATCATCCTGCAACTAACTCATTAGTCACGTTGCTTGCAAGGCTTCATATGATGTGCATTACCGAGAGGGCCCAGAGATACCTCTCCGATACTCGGAGTGACAAATCCTAATCTCGATTTATGCCAACCCAACAAACACCTTCGGAGACACCTGTAGAGCATCTTTATAATCACCCAATTACGTTGTGATGTTTGATAGCACACAAAGTGTTCCTCCGGTATTCGGGAGTTGCATAATCTCATAGTCAGAGGAATATGTATAAGTCATGAAGAAAGCAATAGCAAGAAAACTTAATGATCATTATGCTAAGCTAACGGATGGGTCTTGTCCATCACATCATTCTCTAATGATGTGATCCTGTTCATCAAATGACAACACATGTCTATGGTCAGGAAACATAACCATCTTTGATAAACAAGCTAGTCAAGTAGAGGCATACTAGGGACGCTCCGTTTGTCTATGTATTCACACATGTACTAAGTTTTCGGTTAATACAATTCTAGCATGAATAATAAACATTTATCATGATATAAGGAAATATAAATAACAACTTTATTATTGCCTCTAGGGCATATTTCCTTCAGTCTCCCACTTGCACTAGAGTCAATAATCTAGATTACACAGTAATGAATCTAACACCCATGGAGTCTTGGTGCTGATCATGTTTTGCTCGTGGAAGAGGCTTAGTCAATGGGTCTACAACATTCAGATCCGTATGTATTTTGCAAATCTCTATGTCTCCCTCCTTGACTTGATCGCGGATGGAATTGAAGTGTCTCTTGATGTGTTTGGTTCTTTTGTGAAATCTGGATTCCTTCGCCAAGGCAATTGCTCCAGTATTGTCACAAAAGATTTTCATTGGACCCGATGCACTAGGTATTACACCTAGATAGGATATGAACTCCTTCATCCAGACACCTTCATTTGCTGCTTTCGAAGCAGCTATGTACTCCGCTTCACACGTAGATCCCACCACGACGCTCTGCTTGGAACTACACCAACTGACAGCTCCACCATTCAATATAAATACGTATCCGGTTTGTGGCTTAGAGTCATCTGGATCAGTGTCAAAGCTTGCATCGACGTAACCATTTACGACAAGCTCTTTGTCACCTCCATAAACGAGAAACATATCCTTAGTCCTTTTTAGGTATTTCAGGATGTTCTTGACCGCTGTCCAGTGATCCACTCCTGGATTACTTTGGTACCTTCCTGCTAAACTTATAGCAAGGCACACATCAGGTCTGGTACACAGCATTGCATACATGATAGAACCTCTGGCTGAAGCATACACTACTAGAAAAAGGGCTATAGCTAATATAGACATTAGTGGCGCACTATGTATGTGGTGCGCCACTGCCAAATAGCAGTGGCGCACCACACATGGGTGCGCCACTAATGTTTATATTACTAATGGCGCACCTTGTGTGTGGTGCGCCACCGCTAAGTTTCTCCTGGGCACACCCCCCTCCCCAGACTTACCAGTGGCGCACCGTGGTTTGGTGCGCCATTACTAGTTTTAACTAGTAATGGCGCACCACACCCACGGTGTGCCACTACTAACAAATTTTTTTTCAATTTTTTTTTTCAAAACTAGTAATGGCGCACTACACACCAGGTGCGCCATTAGTAACCCTGGTTACCAATGGCGCATTCTTAGGAGGTGCGCCATTGGTAACCTGAGAGCAGCTAGATATTTTTGACAGCCACCTACCACACTCACTTTCCCCACTTCATTCTCTCCACCTCTACCAAGCTTGGTCTCGGCTGCCTCCTCCTCCTCACCTCATTTGCACCATAGATTCACCCAAATTAAGTGGTTAAATTTCCTTTTTTTGATAGGTAAGTAAGGGGAAAGCTTTCTTTATGTTCTAGATCTACTTTTTTCTCCCTCCAACAACGTACACACTTTTTATGGCCTAGATCTACATATGTTTGTGGTGTTGCATATGTTTGTGTTTGCAGGTACCGGTATTTGAAATGCGATAGTGGCCAATATTTTGCCGGAATGTTGATTCATTTCCGTTTCGACGAGAATTTGGCACTATGCATTCTTTTTGGTCCTATTTTTAGGCAAAGTCATGCCAAATTTTTTTTGGTTCTAAAATATCATTTTTCTCTACCCCGCAAGCGACCATGGTCCGCACGATGACCGAAGGCATCGTGAATAGGTTTTTGAGCTCCGCGAAGGCCGAGATGCTTCAAAAGAACGAGACGGAGATAAGATGTCCGTGTCGAAGATGCAAGATGAAGAGCCTTATGGACCCGGATTCCAGACAGGTGCGGGACCACCTGCTCTTGCGTGTTTTCATGGATGGCTATCGGTGGCAAGGTGATGAAGATGATTATGAAGTCGTCCATGGGGGCCGGGCAAGAAATAAGGAAGGGCAGCAAGACAATAGCGGCGAGGGCGGGCGAGAAGACGAAGAATCTCCAGGACATGATCACGAAGTAGATGCAGGACACAGTCATCATGTAGAAGATGCCGGACATGATGATGAGGAAGATCAAGACGAAGGGCATGATCATGAAGATGAAGATGCCGGAGCAGACGACGATGGACCATCGATGGGCTGGGTGCAGGACCCTCATATTCAAGAGCTGCTTCTCAAGCAGACTGGTAACGCAAGAGCTGCCGCCCGAGAGAAAGCCAAGCTGGATCAACTGGAGATAGACGCGGTTACTCCATTGTATGAAGGATGCAGGCCCAAGGATACCCGCCTGAAAGTAACACTCATGGCTCTGGAGATGAAGGTAAAACACAAAATGACCGACGCATGCTTCGACGAGAACATGTCATTCTGGCACGAACGTCTTCCCAAGGGGAACAAGTGCCCGACCAGTTTCAAGGAGGCGAAGAAAATCGTGTGTCCTCTGGATTTACCGCACGTGAAATACCATGTGTGCATGAACGATTGCATCATTTATCGGGACGAGCACGCGGAGTCTACCATATGTCCGGTGTGCGGCATCACTCGATAGAAGAAGAGGAAGAAAGCTCCTCGAAAAGTGGTGTGGTACTTTCCAATCACTCCTCGTCTGCAGCGGTATTTCGCGGACCCTAAGCTAGCAAAGCTCCTGCGTTGGCACGCGGATAGGGAGGAGAAGAAGCGAGAAGATGACAGAAATGATCCGGAGATAAATAAAAAAGACAAGATGCTGAGTCACCCTAAGGATGCGAGCCAGTGGCAAGCATTGAACTTTGCACACCCAGAATTTGGGGACGATCCAAGGAACATCGTGCTGGGCGCGAGCACCGATGGAGTCAATCCGTTTGGCAGCCAGAGAAGCACACATAGCACCTGGCCTGTGTTTGTGTGGATGTACAACCTTCCCCCCTGGATGTGCATGAAGAGGAAGTACATTCACATGAGTATGCTAATTGAATGGTGTCATCAAAGGATACGTTCGCAACAGGGCACGTCCAGATGGAAGCATAGCCAAGGGCTTTCTGACCGAAGAGTGCATCTCCTATTGCACGAATTATCTAGGCATCGAGAACCCCGTTGGTCTGCCCGTCAACAGGCACCTCGGCAGGCTCGCTGGATGGGGTCACCGTGAGGGTCGCCGCGAAATGCATGTTGACTTCAAGGGTCGACTCGCCGACTTTGAAAGAGCAAACCTAGTCGCGCTACAACACATAGACGTGGTCGATCCTTGGGTGGTAGAGCACAAAACCTTTATTGAGAAGACGTACAATGACCGAGGCCAACAGAGGACGGACAGAGATATAATCAAAGAGCACAACTCATGTTTCACGCATTGGTTCAAGGAGAAGCTTCTGTCGTACCCTTTACATGAGGATTCTTCCGCGGAAGAAAAACTCATATTCGCCTTGTCACAGGGCGCCGAGCATAACCTGATGACCTATGAGGCGTACGATATCAATGGCTACACATTCTACACCGAGGAAAAGGACATGAAGAGCGATTATCAGAACTCCGGGGTAACGATGGAATCCTACACCGGTAACGACAAGGACAGATACTACGGAAGGATCGAGGAGATCTGGGAGCTGAGCTACGCTTGAGAGAAGTTCCCGATGTTCCATGTCAGATGGGCCAAGAGCGTCCTAAAAGAAGACCGGTATTTCACCACCATGGTTATACCCGAAGCCAAATCCAAGACCGCGGGCGCAAATGTCACCGCGAAAAATGAGCCATGGGTACTGGCTTCCCAAGTGGACCAATGCTTCTTCATTACCGACCCGTCAAAGCCCAGTCGTGTTGTCGTGAGGAGAGGCAAAAGGAACATCATCGGAATGGATGGAGTCGCCAATGAGCAAGACTTCGACAAGTACGGCGACCCGAAGATGGAAGATGACGACGACGATGAAGAAGCAGGACCACCCTACCTAAAGGACGTCCGTTCAAGAGAAGAACTCCATTTGCGAAAAAGAAGGGCAAGAAGATTGTGAAAAGATAGCTAAGATCGAATCACGACGTGTCGGCCGCGTGTGTGTGTGTCAGTGGCAAGCTCAATTATTACATGCAACTAAATTATTACATGTATCACTTGATTTCAACCATGTCATCTAATTCTAAATCTTTGCACAATGGTTTTATCACTCCATTTGCATTTTCCTTTTCTTTTATCTCAAATCTTAAATTATTACATGCAACTAAAAATCCAAAAAAAATAAAAAAAAAGTTAGTAATGGCGCACCAGGAGAAGGTGCGCCATTGCTATCACGGTGTTTACGGCGCACCCCTAAAAGGTGCGCCATTGATATACCCCTTTTTATGGCGCACCCCTAAAAGGTGCGCCATTGCTAACCCGAGTGTAGTAGTAATAGAGGTGTGGCCCAGCCCAACCGGCTAGCCGCGGCCCAGCCCAACTACTAGCCGCCCCTCCCCTCAAAACCTAGCAACCACTCAAAAAAAAACCTAGCAACCTCGCCCTCGCCTCCTCCCTCGTCTCAAACCCTAGCCTCCGCCGCCGCCTCCCCCTCCCCGCCGCCGCATCGCCGTCCCCGTCCACGAGCGCCGCCAGAAGCCAGAAGGTGCTCCTCCTCCTCCTTGCACCTCTTCCTCCTCTCTTAGCACCTCTTCCTCCTCTCTTAGCAGCACCTAGGGTTGGTCTGAAAGAAGTTGTTTCTTTTACAGGAGGATATCGTCGTTGTCGCTGTCCCCGTCCCCGTTCGCGAGCGCCGCCGTCCTTCTCTGCTCTGTCGCCAGAAGCCAGAAGGTGCTCCTCCTCCTCCTACTCTTCCTCCTCCTCTCATTTCTATTTTTACTGATGCTCTATGGTAAAATGACACTATCGGGACTCGGGGCAAGCCATAATACAAAAATAGCATCAGTTATATGTGGCCGCGACGGGGATGGCCACTATGTTGTATGCCACCGCTCAGGCCAAGTTCTGGTGAACTTTCGCCATGGTGTTCCCATGTGTAGTTGTGGATCCCAATTGTTTTAGGTTGTTTGTGGTGGATCCTAGATGTTAGATTTCTGCTACAGATGGAGCAACATCTAGTACATGTAGATGCAACAACATATTGTTTGTTGTAGATGTAGCGGTGGTTCCCTCATGTCTATTTTTGCTTTCTGCTCCCAAATGTCTCTGCAGTTGTTCATGTGTCGAGTAGTCTAGGTCCCTATATGTGTATAATCCATAGATGTGTGGATGTAAATGTTGAATCTAGCTCCTAGTTGTTTGGACTGTTGGTTTGTATGATCCCAGTTGTTTTTGTCTTGGAGTGATTTGGACTGTATTTTATCAGTTAAGCATTAGTGATTTGGACTGCAGTTATAGTTTTTATTAGTCCATCTTACTCTGTAATTTTCATATTATCTGCAAAGGATGAATTCTCTCGCGCTTTAATTTTTTTAGCTACGCACAACACTTGGATATCTCATTTTGCAAAGCAGCAAAACTGTTCCCATTATCTGCAAATGATGAATTCTGTCATGCTTTAACCTTTTAGCTATGCATAACACTTGGATATCTCATTTGGCAAAGTAGATGAACGGAACAGTTTCACTGCAACTAATTTGGGGAGCCCATGCAGAATTGACAATCGGATGTGCTGTTGATAGTAGGTCAAAGATAAATAGTTACCCCTTTCTCCTGAAATGTTGATTAATTTCCGTTTTGGTTGAGAATGGGGCACTCCTAGGTCAAGAAAATTAGCAAAGGTCATGCCCAATTTTCTTGACCTAGAAGCTGCCCGATTCATGTCGACGTCTGAATACAAACACAGTTTTTGCTTAGTTTAACTAGTACATGGCCCCTGGTTTCGACCTTGTTATTACCCAGCCATTGCTGGCTCAGCAATGTGACGAACACCTAGGCGTCCTCACTTGCGTACGTGGCAAAATGCTTTCGCCACCGTCTTACAATTAATCATTCTAGCCTTTTTTCCTATTTAGAGCTAACATGGCCGACAACGATGAGGCCGGCGGTTCGGGCGAGTCATTCTGGGAGCTGTCACAGGAGATGGAGGAAGAACCTCACCGCTATGAGGACGCCGCGGAAGACACCGATCCCGACTACACAACCCCTAGTGGCGTCGAGGATGACACCACTGATGGTGCCGCCGGGGATGCCACCACTGATGATGGCAGCGCACGCACAGATGGCAGCCAACCGAAGAGGCAACGGAAGGACCGGCGCCCGAACGTGCTCGGCACCGTCAAGGAGGAATTTATTGAAGTGTCCTCCAGTGGGCATCCAACGGCGCCCAAAGAATTAGTCAGTGGGTACGCGGGACAACTCGGGTGCATTCTTCGGAGCACCGTCTCGATCAACACCGAGAACCTAAGGCATCGTGACCGAGGGAATTTGCGCAACCTCCTCTTCATGAAGCTGCACGAACGATACAAGTTCCCCGGTGACTTCGCAAACACACGCCTCTCAGGGAATAAAGTGAACAGTGCCGCCCTCACAAAGATGAGCACGGCCCTGGCTACTTGGAGAGCCGCGGTGAAGAGAAGGATTCTAAGTGGTGATAGTTATGAGAAGATCAAGGAGACAAATCCTTCGATCAGCGAAGCTGACTACCTGGAGTTCAAGATCAAGTGCGAGAGCAACACATCCGCGGAATCAAGTCAGTGGGGGAAAGATATGCGAGACTTGAACTTAGGGGTCCACAAACTCGGTCTCGGCGGTTACAGAGTGGCGGAACCTATATGGGACAAGGAGGACGCGGAGCGTGCCGAGCAAGGCCTACCGCCCCTCTTCGATAAATACCATGAAAAGCAGACCAGGAACTATGTCAGGGCCCGGTACAAGGTGGACCCGGTAACAAAGGAGCTTACCACGGATCCGAAGGTGAAGGCGCTTGAGCTTGTTCTGGTAAGGAATACACCCCCGCGTAATTAGCTCCATATGGTTGCATTCTAATTAATGAAGCCAAATTTCTAAATGGTTCATGTTCCTTCCGCAGGAAACTGAAAGCAGTAGCGCGGGGTCTCAGAGCTCCCCGTTTGCCCCTTGGGACACCACTTTAAATAGGGCGTTGAACGTAATGAAACACAAGGATAAGTTCAGTAAGCCGTCGTCAGCTGGTCGTGTGGCCGGCAAACGCTTGTCCACGAAATGGTCAGAATACTATAAGGCTGGGCGAAAGGAGAGAAAGACCAGCTCGGAAAGCCAGGAGCGCGAGGTTAAAGAACTCAAGGCACAAGTGGCGTGGATTCTAGAGATAGTCCAAGAGCAAGTGCGAGACCAACTGGGAGCGACGATCACTGCCATTATGCCTACCTTGCTTGAGGGGCTGCAGGCGTGGATTGCGGGCGGCCAACAGGGGCCGCCCCTGATTCCCAGCTTCACGGGCAGCAACTCGCACAACGCGCCGGCATTGGTGTCTCCGGCGAAGGCGGCATTGGTGTATCCAGCATCGGCGCCGGCATTGGAGCTTAATGCACCCGGGTGTGGGAAGAATACGCCGGCCGGCACCTCGGCAGCAAGCGGCCCCTCCGTCACTTGCACGCCCGCCGTTGGCGGTGCCTCGACATTAGCCGAGCTCGACGCCATCACGGTAACTAAGCCTCGGCCGATGACTTCATCTCCTTGCCTTTGACTGGGCATCCCTGACGCCCTACATGTTTTCGCAGGGCGCCGCCGACGTTCCATGCACTCTCCTGCACTTCGTGGACGGCGAGTTGATCGATGTCGCCAAGGCCAAAATAGTTCAACCGGGCAACCGCGTGTTCCACGGTAATCCGATGCCACCCACCGTGTATAGGGTTCAACTGGTTCGGGTGCTGTGGGGCTGCGACGACTTGTTACCTCCGTTTCGACCCCCTGGGGCCGACGAAGATGATGTGATGACCCTCAGTGCCTGCTTAAGCTGGTCCATGCTTTGGCCGAAGAGCCAGATTCGTTTGGGGGTGGGGGACACCACCCCACAGACAACACCGCCAGTCGTGCCGGCGCCAAGCCATGGCAAGACCGCCGCAACGCTACCGCCGTCAGCTGATCCGGACATGCATATGGCACAGGATCCGGACGACGACGATGGTACATTTTCCAATGTCGATAAGTACTTCAACGAACATGGGTATGGTGACGAATTCTTGGGGCCTCCTTCTCAAGAACCCAACCCTGCAAAAGACGATCGCGATCTAGCTGGTACCGCAGAGAAACCCAATTGCAACAGGCGTCGTCTGGCGTTCAGTTCTCAGGAGACGCCTCCAGCTGCCGCCTTCACCGAGACTCAAATAGCCGAGGTGCGAAATATTATCAGCCCAACACACTCAAGAAGGTGGTCTCTGAGCAGAACTCGATCCCATTACAGCAGAAGAAGCAGAAAGGACGGAAAAGAAAAAATAACAAGGGTGCGAGCCAGCCGGCACCGAGTACGATCCGTGCTCAGGACGGGCCACCAATACCTAAGGATATCTCGAGGAGGGTGCATGTGGTGGGTAGGCCGATGCTACCGACTAATCTGCTCAATGCTGCAACCGGTGCTATGCGGAGTCTGCATGACAGTGTTCTTTCTATGGAGAAGCGGCGTCTCTTCGAGAATGATGTGGCATACCCGGTTTTCGTGGCCAAGGTGCCAGAGGGCAAGGGCTTTGTCGATAGCACCACCGGGCGTATGATCGTCCTTCGGTTTGATGACATCTTCGCTATGTTTAACCTTCATCCGCTGCACTACACCTTCATTCGGCTATTTTTGCTCAGTATGGAGATGCGGATCATTAGAGACAAGACCCCGGACATCGTGATAGCCGACCCCTTCTACATGCGTGCCAAGATCTTGGGCAGCGCTGGGGACCGGCAAGTCGCGAGTTCATACCTCGAAGGCGTCATTCTGGCGAACCCAGATAAGGATAACTTCCTCGTGCCTTACTTTTCCGAGTAAGTCATCCCCTCACCGCCCCGTAACATATGATTTCTTAGATTTCGATCGTTCTTTTTTTTTCTAACATTCCGTGTTTTGTGCAGTGACACACATTGCACACTCATCCTCTTAAGCCTGAAATATTCCATGGCCACGTATTTCGACTCGGACCGTCAGTCAAAGAAAGACTACACAAATATGAAGATAGTTCTTGATGATGCTCTCCCCGGCTACGCCAAATCTGGAGGCACCTTCAGGAGGCCAATTTGTAGGTACGGCAAGCACGTGTTCACCCACATAACGACGTTCCCCTGCGTCAAGCAGCCGCCTAGCAGTCAGAAGGATGCCTACTACGCCCTCCATCACATGCGGGCGATCGTACGGGACCATAATCATCTTATGCTACCAAATAATCTCAAAGATTGGGCCGCACGCTTGTCGGCAATCCAGGACGAGGACATCAGACAAGAATTTTTTCGCATCCAGTCGGAGTTTGCGGAAATCATCTATCAAGATGTCCTTCGTACCTCGGGGCAGTTCTACCTCAAATATCAACCGTCCAATAGTGAAATAGAAACAATGCTACAAATGCAGGCTGACAACGACCGCACATTCATGACCATCACGAAAGACGGTGGCTTCATCCGAGCTCCGGTCCCTTAGTCGAGTCGAAAGTATTGATGCTATGTAGTTCTGAAATGTCGATTAGCTCATGTTGTAATTAAACTTTAATGAACTTGTATGTCTCTTTAGTTTGGACAGTCGTTCAACTTATATGTAATCGATGTTATTTATTAGTAGGACCATGAATCGTGCTATTAATGTGTTGCTTTTCTCTTCCGATCCTTTTGTTGCATACTTATATATTGCTTATATATTATCTGTGAATTGCTACTAACGTTTTGTTTGTCTAGTGCATAGAGATGCCGTCGTATGTCGTGTACAAGGGTAAGGTTCCCGGAGTCTACAACGACTGGGAGGAGTGTCGGAGACAGGTTCACTGTTTCAGCGGTAACAGTTACAAAGGGTACACCACTAGGGCGGAGGCGGAAGCTAGATACTCGCGCTATCTAGCGGGAGAGAGGAGGGAGCGGAGGAGGAACCGGATGAAGACCAGTTTCATCGCGATGATGCTCATCGTGACCGCAGCTCTCTTCTATGTGATGGTAGTTTAGATGATGGATATCGACTTTGTAATGTGACGACAAACTCGGCTAATATGATGAACTTTGCTAATGTCTCGAGACCTAAACTTGGCTAATGTTTGAACTTTGTTCGCTATTTCGAATTTAGAGACTAATATGATGAATTCTATTGTGTGATGTTTATATTCTGTGCTGTAACGTATTTTGTAACCAGTGCAAATACCAGAAAAGCAAAAAATAATAATTCCTAATATTCATAGTAGTGGCGCACCATATTGAAAATTAGTGGCGCACCAAGATAAATACCAGTGGCGCATTATCGGGCATAGTAATGGGGCACTTGGGGCATAGGTGAAGGCAAATATGGCCCCCAGTTGTGGCGTACCATATTGAGCATTAGTGGCGCACCAAGGCTAAATACCAGTGGCGCATTATGGGGCATAGTAATGGCGCACTTGGGGGCATACGTGAAGGTAAATATGGCCCCCTAGGAGGCATAGTAATGGCGCACTGTTGGACATAGTAATGGCGCACTATGTGGTGCGCCACTATTATCTGGGATACTAACGGCGCACCAGAGGTGCACCATTACTATTTGTTATTAGTGGCGTGTTAATAGTGGCGCACCTATAGTGCGCCATTAATAGCAAAAACTGGTGTGCCACTAACAGCCTTTTTTCGACGTGCTTTGCATAAAGGTGGCTGGCGGGTGTCTGTTTCTCCAACTTTAGTTGAATCGAATTTGACTACGGCCAGTCCTTGTTGAAGGTTAAAATAGCAAACTTGATGAAACACCGTTGTGGTTTTGATGCGTAGGTAAGAACGGTTCTTGCTAGAAGCCCGTAGCAGCCACGTAAAACTTGCAACAACAAAGTAGAGGACGTCTAACTTGTTTTTCCAGGGCATGTCGTGATGTGATATGGTCAAGACATGATGTGATATACGTTGTTGTATGAGATGATCATGTTTTGTAAAAGTTATCGGCAACTGGCAGGAGCCTTATGGTTGTCTCTTTATTGTATGAAATGCAAACGCCATGTAATTGCTTTACTTTATCACTATGCGTTAGCGATAGTTGTAGAAGTAATAGTTGGTGAGACGACCACGACGCTACGATGGAGATCAATGTGTCAAGCCGGTGACGATGGAGATCATGACGGTGCTTTGGAGATGGAGATCAAAGGCACAAGATGATGATGGCCATATCATGTCACATATTTTGATTGCATGTGATGTTTATCTTGTTTGCATCTTATTTTGCTTAGTACGGTGGTAGCATTATAAGATGATCCCTTACTAAAATTCCTAGGTATAAGTGTTCTCCCTGAGTATGCACTGTTGCGACAGTTCGTCGTGCTGAGACACCACGTGATGATCGGGTGTGATAGGCTCTACGTTCACATACAACGGGTGCAAGACAGTTTTGCACATGCGGAATACTCAGGTTAAACTTGATGAGCCTAGAATGTACAGACATGGCCTCGGAACACTGGAGACCGAAAGGTCGAACATGAATCATATAGTAGATATGATCAACATAGAGATGTTCACCATTGATGACTACTCCATCTCACGTGATGATCGAACATGGTTTAGTTGATTTGGATCACGTATCATTTAGATGACTTGAGGGATGTCAATCTAAGTGGGAGTTCTTAAGTAATATGATTAATTGAACTTAATTTATCATGAACTTAGTCTTGATAGTATTTGCAAATCTATGTTGTAGATCAATAGCTCGCGATATAGCTCCCCTGTTTAATTTTGATATGTTCCTAGAGAAAACAAAGTTGAAAGTTGATAGTAGCAATGATGCGGACTGGGTCCGTGATCTGAGGATTATCCTCATTGCTGCATAGAAGAATTATGTCCTTGATGCACCGCTAGTTGACAGACCTATTGCAGGAGCAGATGCAGACGTTATAAACGTTTGACATGCTCGATATGATGACTACTTGATAGTTTAGTGCACCATGCTTTACGTCCGGGACTTCAAAATTTTTTTGAACGCCACGGAGCATATGAGATGTTCCAAAGAGCTAAAATTGGTATTTCAGACTCATGCCCGTGTCGAGAGGTATGAGACCTCTGACAAGTACTTTGCCTACAAGATGGAGGACAATAGCTCAGCCAGTGAGCATGTGCTTAGAATGTCTGGGTACTACAATCGCTTGAATCAAGTGGGAGTTAATCTTCCAGATAAGATAGTGATTGACAAAGTTCTCTAGTCACTATCACCTAGCTACTAGAACTTCGTGATGAACTATAATATGCAAGGGATGACAAAAATGATTCCCGAGCTCTTCGCGATACTAAAATCGGCGAAGGTAGAAATAAAGAAAGAGCATCAAGTGTTGATGGTTGACAAGACCACTAGTTTCAAGAAAAAGGGCGAGGGAAAGAAAGGGAACTTCTAAAAGAATGGCAAGCAAGTTGTCACTCCCATGAAGAAGCCCAAAGCTAGACCCAAACCTGAAACTGAGTGCTTCTACTGCAAAGCAAATGGTTACTGGAAGCGGAACTGCCCCAAATACTTGGCGGATAAGAAGGATGGCAAAGTGAACAAAGGTATATTTGATATACATGTTATTGATGTGTATTTTACTAGTGTTCATAGTAGCCCCTGGGTATTTGATACCGGTTCAGTTGCTAAGATTATTAACTCGAAACAGGAGTTGCAAAATGAACAGAGACTAGTTAATGACGAGGTGACGATGTGTGTTGGAAGTGATTCCAAGGTTGATAAGATCACCATCGCACACTCCCTCTACTTTCAGGAATAGTGTTGGACCTAAATAAATAAATGTTATTTGGTGTTTGCGTTGAGCATAAATATGACTGGATCATGTTTATTGCGATACAGTTATTCATTTAAGTCAGAGAAAAATTGTTGTTCTGTTTACATGAATAAAACCTTCTATGGTCATACACTCATTGTAAATGGTTTATTGAATCTCGATCGTAGTGATACACATATTCATAATATTGATGCCAAAACATGCAAAGTTGATAATGATAGTGCAACATATTTGTGGCACTGCCGTTTAGGTCATATTGGTGTAAAGCGCATGAAGAAACTCCATGCAGATGGACTTTTGGAATCACTTGATTATGAATCATTTGATACTTGATTATGAATCATTTGATACTTGCGAACCATGCCTCATGGGCAAGATGACTAAAACTCCGTTCTCCGGAACAATGGAGCGAGCCAATGACTTATTGGAAATAATACATACCGATGTATGCGGTCCGGTGAGTGTTGAGGCACACGGCGGGTATCGTTATTTTCTGACCTTCACAGATGATTTGAGCAGATATAGGTATATCTACTTAATGAAACACAAGTCTGAAACATCTGAAAAGTTCAAGGAATTTCAGAGTGAAGTGGAGAATCATCATAACAAGAAAATATAGTCTCTACGATCTGATCGCGGAGGCAAATATTTGAGTTACGAGTTTGGCCTTCATTTAAAACAATGTGGAATAGTTTCACAACTCACGCCACCTAGAACACCACAGCGTAATGGTGTGTCCGAACGTCGTAACCGTACTTTATTAGATATGGTGCGATCTATGATGTCTCTTACCGATTTACCACTATCGTTTTGGGGTTATGCATTAGAGACAGCTGCATTCACGTTAAATAGGGTACCTTCTAAATCCGTTGAGACGACACCGTATGAACTATGGTTTGGCAAGAAACCTAAGCTGACGTTTCTTAAAGTTTGGAGTTGTGATGCTTATGTGAAAAAGCTTCAGCCTGATAAGATCGAACCCAAATCGGAGAAGTGTGTCTTCATAGGATACCCAAAAGAAACTGTTGGGTACACCTTCTATCACAGATCCGAAGGCAAGATCTTTGTTGCTTAGAATGGATCCTTTCTAGAGAAGGAGTTTCTCTTGAAAGAAGTGAGTGGGAGGAAAGTAGAACTTGATGAGGTAATCGTACCTTCTCTCGAATTGGATAGTAGTTCATCAGAGAAAACCGTTCCCGTGATGCCTACACCAACTAGAGAGGAAGCTAATGATGATGATCATGAAACTTCAGATCAAGTTACTACAGAACCTCGGAGGTCAACCAGAACATGATCCGCACCAGAGTGGTACGGGAATCCTGTACTGGAAGTCATGTTACTAGACCAAGGCGAACATACGAACTATGAAGAAGCTATGATGAGCCCAGATTCCGACAGATGGCTTGAGGCCATGAAATCTGAGATAGGATCCATGTATGAGAACAAAGTGTGGACTTTGGTTGACTTGCCCGATGATCGGCGAGCCATAGAGAATAAATGGATCTTCAAGAAGAAGACTGACACTGATGGTAATGTTACTGTCTAAAAAGCTCGACTTGTCGCAAAAGGTTTTCGACAAGTTCAAGGACTTGACTACGATGAGACCTTCTCACCCGTAGCGATGCTTAAGTCTGTCCGAATCATGTTAGCAATTGCCGCATTTTATGATTATGAAATCTGGCAAATGGACATCAAAACTGCATTCCTTAATGGATTTCTTAAAGAAGAGTTGTATATGATGCAACCAGAAGGTTTTATCGATCCTAAAGGTGCTAACAAAGTGTGCAAGCTCCAGCGATCCATTTATGGACTGGTGCAAGCATCTCGGAGTTGGAATATACGCTTTGATGAGGTGATCAAAGCATATGGTTTTATACAGACATTTGGAGAAGCCTGTATTTACAAGAAAGTGAGTGGGAACCCTGTAGCATTTCTGATATTATATGTGGATGACATATTATTGATTGGAAATGATATAGAATATCTGGATAGCATAAAAGGATACTTTAATAAGAAATTGTCAATGAAAGACCTCGGTGAAGCTACTTATATATTGGGCATCAAGATCTATAGGGATAGATCGAGACGCTTAATAGGACTTTCACAAAAACACATGCATTGACAAGATTTTGAAGAAGTTCAAAATGGATTAGTCAAAGGAAGGGTTCTTGCCTGTGTTGCAAGGTGTGAAGTTGAGTAAGACTCAAAGCCCGACCACGGCAGAAGATAGAGAGAGAATGAAAGTCATTCCCTATGCCTCAGCCATAGGTTCTATAAAGTATGACATGCTATGTACCAGACATATTGTGTGCCTTGCCATGAGTTTGGCAAGGGGGTACAATAGTGATCCAGGAGTAGATCACTAGACAGCGGTCAAAATTATCCTTAGAGGACTAAGGAAATGTTTCTCGGTTATGGAGGTGATAAAGAGTTCGTCGTAAAGAGTTACGTCGATGCAAGCTTTGACACTGATCTAGATGACTCTAAGTCTGAATCTAGATATGTATTGAACGTGAGAGCAATTAGCTAGAGTAGCTCCATGCAGAGCATTGTAGACATAGAAATTTGCAAAATACTTACGGATCTGCATGTGGCAGACCCGTTGACTAAACTTCTCTCACAAGCAAAACATGATCACACCTTAGTACTCTTTGGGTGTTAATCACATAGCGATGTGAACTAGATTATTGACTCTAGTAAACCCTTTGGGTGTTGGTCACATAGCGATGTGAACTATGGGTGTTAATCACATAAAGATGTGAACTATTGGTGTTAAATCACATGGTGATGTGAACTAGATTATTGACTCTAGTGCAAGTGGGAGACTGAAGGAAGTATGCCCTAGAGGCAATAATAAAGTTGTTATTTTATATTTCCTTATATCATGATAAATGTTTATTATTCATGCTAGAATTGTATTAACCGGAAACTTGATACATGTGTGGATACATAGACAAAACACTGTGTCCCTAGTAAGCCTCTACTAGACTAGCTCGTTAATCAAAGATGGTTAAGTTTCCTAACCATAGACATGTGTTGTCATTTGATGAACGGGATCACATCATTAGGAGAATGATGTGATGGACAAGACCCATCCGTTAGCTTAGCATAATGATCGTTCAGTTTTATTGCTACTACTTTCTTCATGTCAAATACATATTCCTTCGACTACGAGATTATGCAACTCCCGGATACCGGAGGAATGCCTTATGTGCTATCAAACGTCACAACGTAACTGGGTGATGATAAAGATGCTCTACAGGTATCTCCGAAGGTGTCTGTTGGGTTGGCATAGATCGAGATTAGGATTTGTCACTCCGAGTATCGGAGAGGTATCTCTGGGCCCTCTTGGTAATGCACATCATAAGAAGCCTTGCAAGCAAAGTGACTTAGTCACAGGATGATGTATTACGGAACGAGTAAAGAGACTTGCCAGTAACGAGATTGAACTAGGTATAAAGATACCGACGATCGAATCTCGGGCAAGTAACATACCGATGGACAAAGGGAATTACGTGTGCTGTCATTACGGTTCGACCGATAAAGATCTTCGTAGAATATATGGGAGCCAATATGAGCATCCAGGTTCCGCTATTGGTTATTGACCGGAGAGGTGTCTCGGTCATGTCTACATAGTTCTCGAACCCGTAGGGTCCGCACGCTTAACGCTCGATGACGATTTTGTATTATATGAGTTATGTGATTTGGTGACCGAATATTGTTCGGAGTCCCGGATGAGATCACGGACATGACGAGGAGTCTCGAAATGTTCGAGAGGTAAAGATTCATATATAGGACGATGATATTCAGACACCGGAAGTGTTTCGGGGGTACCGAGTACATATCGGGTCACCGGAAAGGGGTTCCGGGCACCCCCGGCAAAGATATGGGCCTTATGGGCCAAGAGAGGGACAGACCAGCCGCGGGTGGGCTGGTGCGCCCCCATATAGGCCGAAATAGGAGGAGAAGGAAGGAGGGGAAGGGAGAAGGAAAGGGAAGGATTCGGCCTCCCCCTTTCCTTCTCTCCCCCCTCTCTTTCCTTCCCCCTCCGACACTTATGGAAGAGGGGGAGGCCGACTTGTGGGAGGCGCCCAAGTAGGATTACTCCTACTTGGGGCGCCCCTTGCTGCCCCTCTCCCTCTCCCACCTATATATATGTGAGGGGGGGCACCGCTAGAACACACAACATTGATTCCTAGCCGTGTTCGGCGCCCCCCTCCACAGTTTACGCCTCCGGTCATATCTTCGTAGTGCTTAGGCGAAGCCCTGCGTGGATCACTTCACCATCACCGTCACCACGCCGTCGTGCTGACGGAACTCTCTCTCGACACTTTGCTGGATCAAGAGTTCGAGGGACGTCATCGAGCTGAACGTGTGCAAAACTCGGAGGTGTCGTACGTTCGATGCTTGATCGGTCGGAACGAGAAGAAGTTCGACTACATCAACCACGTTGTCAAACGCTTCCGCTTTCGGTCTACGAGGGTATGTAGACACACTCTCCCCCTCTCGTTGCTATGCATCTCCTAGATAGATCTTGCGTGAGCGTAGGAAAATTTTGAAATTACATGCTACGTTTCCCAACAGGTGGTAGATGTGTTTTCTAGGATGTTAGTCAAAGGTAGCAGGGCTGGGTTGGTTAAAGGGTTGTGTCCTGAGTTAGTGGATGGAGAGGTGATGTGTCTATAGTATGCAGATGATACCCTTTTATTCCTGCAGCCAGATAGCAGAGCAGCCTTGAATCTGAAATGGATCCTCACCTGCTTTGAGCAAGTCTCGGGGATGAGGATTAACTTCCATAAGAGTGCTCTTATCCCCATTAATATAGGGCCAGAAGAAATGAAACCTTTTATTGATATCTTGCAGTGTATGTCTGGCGAATTTCCTATTAAGTATCTAGGCGTGCCGTTACATTACAGTAAACTGAGTAGAGAGGATTTACAGTTCCTAATTGACAAGATTTTAGCCAGGATTACTGGATGGAGGGGGAAACTTCTTTCCTATTTAGAGAAGATCACCTTGATTAAATCATGCCTGGCCAGCATCCCCCATTTAGCAAATTGGCCCTCCATATGTATGAAAAAGGAGTTTGGAGGGATGGGGGTTCTTAACCTACAAGATATGATTGTTTGTCTGATCGGGGCCTGGGTTAAAAGATACATTGTTGGGGAAGGTTCTCTCTAGAGGAGAGTCATAGACAGTAAATATAACACCAGGAACCCTAATGTTCTCTGCTGCCATGACAATAACGCTTCTCCATTCTGGAAGAGTGTCTTGTGGGCCATGCAAGCTGTCAGAGTAGGGTATAAGTGGTCAGTAGGTAATGGTAGATCGATTAGATTTTGGGAAGACATTTGGCATGGCAATGCTCCATTGGCCACTCAATTCTGGGACCTTTATTTCTTAGTAAATGAAAAGAATAAGTCTATTGCTGAGATCTGGGATGGACAGGAGCTTAAATGTTCATTTAGGAGAACATTTTCTGATGAGCTTATGGTCCAGTGGTTTGATTTGGTCAATATCCTCAATATGACTAGATTCAGCCAAGAGGAAGATTTTCTAGTCTGGCAATATGAATCAAAAGGGGTTTACTCTACGAAGTCTATGTATGCTATAGTTAACTTTAGAGGGGTTCAACCTATTTTCCTGCCGGCGGTTTGAAAAATTAAGGTGCCACCAAAAATTCAAGGGTTCCTTTGGCTTTTCTCTCAAAACAAGATTATCACTTGTGATAATTTGAGAAAAAGGGGACTGCCAAAACCTCTTGAATGTATTCATTGCACAGAGATAGAGTCGGTATTTCATCTGTTCTTTGAGTGCGTGGTGGCTATATTGGTGTGGAAGAAGGTTGAAGATTTATTTAACCTGGTCATCACAGACTTTGAATCACTAGCTAGATGGTGGTTGTGTGAGAAGAAGCATTTACATCTGAATGTGATCTCATCGGCAGTCATGTGGGGGCTGTGGAATCGCAGGAATGCTTTGATGTTTAATAGATGTTCTTGGATCTCCATGAAACAGGTCTTCGGCCAAGTCCTACGTTACCTAAAGGACCGGACAAAACCGTTCGAGGATCTCCAAGGAGGGAAGATGCAGGAATTCCAGGAAGCACTGTGGAAGAAACTAAAAAAACCTGGGCCAATGCAAGGACTAGGGAATCTATCATGGGCCAATGCAATTCACGGAGCTGCACACGGCGGGAGGAGCACAATGGAGTTCCCGCGGGGGAACCCTCAAGAAGCTGATGCCATTCATGTGATCTTCGCAGGCTGGGAGTGATTGCTCACAACCCCCTCCCCCCCCAAAAAAGATGATGCTTGCTATGTAATAGCCTTTGATTCGTGTTAGACTAGTCTTAGCCTTGCATTTGTCGCTGGGTGGGGGTATCCACCAGCGCTAGGATTGTTTTTATGGTTGTTTTGGCTTGTGGTACTCGTGGGCTTCTGTTTCTTCAGAAAAATTTGGAGCCGGGGGGAGGCCCCTGATCTTCGGAAAAAATCAAGGCGGCATTATTGCGTTCGTCCAAAGATAATAATGGCATTGCCATATACGGATCACGCTACCCCTACCACTCTAGGAATCCAGACAAATCCACACGGGAACCAATTCAAGCCAATCATGCAGCAAAGTTGAGAGTGTAATAACACTAAGCTTAACTTACCACAGAATCCAATCATACACACATTACTGTTCAGATGCACAACATTCAGACATCTTCACCCTGATGCATTCCTTTGAGCCATTGCGTGATGGAGATATTAAGTTGGTGTCTATTAATTTGTGTGCGCCAAATTGACTGTGATTAACACATACATGGCTTTAGAGGAAAAATTGTAAATCCTAATATGGAGCAGTATCCATTGATATGAAAATTCTATCTAATCGAGCGAGACGTGATCTCTAGACTATATAACTTAACACTGATATGCATCTTAATCCTCATGGCTAGATGACAAATAATAGAATTTTTAGCTAAAACAAAACTGTAATATATGTTGTCGTAGTATTCGCAATATTTCTAGAGATATGTCATGCATGGTGCAAGGATGATGCACTACAGGAAAAACATACTAGGCCGGGTGTACAAACGACCCGGCGAAGGCCGAACTCACCTCGGCAACATCGCCGCAAGGTGTGACACTCGGCCTATGTTCTATGTGTCTTATGTCGGGGGCTCGACATATGGATACGCCGAGGTGAAATCGACAGCGCACGGCAAAAAAAAGAGTGAAGTGCATTGTAGGTCCTTGAACTATTTCAGGGGTGTCACGTAGGTCCTCGAACTATGAAAATCGTCATCTAGGTCCTCGAATTGTAATAAGTATGTCATTTAGGTCCAAAATCTGCCTAACTCCGTCTGACTGGCCAGCCGTTGACCGCGACACGCATGTGATGAACAGTGCGACGTGAACAGTAAAATTGAAGAAAAAAATCCCAACTAGAAAAACCTTTGTCATCGAAACGTGGTCGCCTGAACAGTGAAATAAAAAAAAATTCCCAAATGGAAAAAATAATTCTTTGCCATCAAAGCGTGGTGCGTGAACAGTAAAAGTGAAAAAAATCCCAAAAAAAGAAATGTTCGCGACTTTAAAAATATGTTCACGGATGACAAATTTTAAAAGAATAGAAAATATGTTCGCGAACCATAGATATTGTTCGCGGATATGGAAAAAAATGTTCGTGACTTTACAAATACTGTTACAGTCGTGAACATTTCTTTAAAGTTGCGAACATTTTTTCGATATCGGTGAGCAATATTTGTGGTTCGTGTACATATTTTCTTTTCTTTTAAAATTTATCGTTCGTGAACAGTTTTTTAAAGTTGCGATCATTTTTTCCAAATTCATCGTTCGCGAACATTTTTTCATTTCCATGAACAATATTTGTGGTGCGTGTACATATGTTCTTTTCTTTTAAAATTTATCATTCGCGAACATTTTTTTAAAGTCGCAAACAATTTTTCCAAATTCATCGTTCGCAAACATTTTTTCCATTTCCGCGAACAATATTTGTGGTTCGCGAACATATTTTCAAAATTATTATTTGTGAACATTTTTTAAAGTCCCGAACATTTTGTCCGGAAGGTAAAAGTGGCCGCCGGTGCACTTTTATTTCGTTGGGATTTTTTTTACTGTCCATGGTGCACTGTTCATCACGAGCGTGTGACGGTCAATGGCGCCAGCTGGCTAGTCAGATAGGGTTAGGCAGATTTTGGACCTGAATGACGCACTTACTGCACTTTGAGGACTTGGATGACGATTTTCATAGTTCAAGGACCTATGTGACACCCCTGAAATAGTTTGAGGACCTACAGTGCACTTCACTCAAAAAAAAAGCAACTGATGGCCAACCCACGCTGACGGCGCCAGGAGTAAGCCGAGTGCCCGACACTCGGGTTTCAGCTGTGCCAAAGTCCGCCACGCCGCGGCCATACGGAAGGCCGAGAGCCAGCCGGCGCACATGGCAGAGAGGTATTCCGAGTACCACCACTCAGCGGACACCAACGCCGCGCTGGCAGCGTTCGATGGTAGACCCACCAGTTGCTGGCGCGCCCAAATCATGGCACGTGGCAGGGTATGCCGAGTGGGGCACCCGGCTTACTGGTGTGTACGCCGAGTGCGGCACTCGGCGTACTAGGCACTGTTTTTTTTTTCTTCCTTTGCTTGTTGTACTGCCCACAATGCAGCACATGTACTAGGCGGAACAAATCCAAGTTACAATAACTAGCACATAACAATCTCTTCTTCATACTCGCAGCACATGTCCATAAAGAGCCACACCCAAATAATTAAGCACATGATCAAATCCATAGTTCATACTAGCACATATCCATATATAGTCATAGAAACACATATAGATGGTCCATGCAAGCAACAAGTTATATCCTTACAAGCATACGAAGAAGCATAAGTAAGATAATGAGTCCATGACCAACAAGCACCACACACTCTTGGCTCGAAGATGAGCTCCGTGGACATGAGCTCTAGATATGCCTCGTCATAGCTGGTCATACTTTGGCAGGCCATCCGCAGAACACATGGGAGTAAAAAAATTCATTAGATAATGGTAAAGGGTTATGTATTATTGAAAAGAACTAACATTGGCCCAGATTTGCTAACCTTAGGCTCAATAAAATAATGACGATAAACTGGACAAAGATTATCAATTTCTTCAGCCCACTGAACCCACTCGAACTTGTACCCTTGCCTACTCCAACACTGCTCCTTGCTTTGATGAATAACTTGGAGTATTCATCCTTTGCCTCCTCCCTAGTCGTAAACCCTTCATAGAAGTTGTTCGGGTAATGGTGCGCTTGTTCATGGCATGACTGCCCTAAATCGCATGGACACTTCCCTATGTACACCGCAGACCATGTCATCTACCAAGACAGAAAAAAGGTTTGCATACAAGCAGGAGAAGCAACACAAGTTAGAACAACACATAGAACATAAGTTAAATAAGCATTAAAGATTCATTCACCCACAAACATCGTAGATTCTAGTCAAGTTCTACTCTTAGTCGACATCAAGAGCTACATTGATTGCATAGACATTAAACTATCTAGTTAGGCTACTCCTAGAATGGAGCTCTACTCCGACTGGTAGTCGATGAAGCTAGTGATTGTGGAGTCGGACCAGGTTTCTCTCTCCCCCCAGTGGAAGCGAAAGCACCCTTGACACTATCTGTCGTCGGACTCGGTGGGATGGGGTCATCCCTCTCCTCAGACGACGCTTCTTTCTTATTGAGCTTGCCAAAAAACTTATGCTGCTCGTCACGAAGGCGGACCATCATCTGGTGAATGCCCTTGGCCTTTCGTTCATCCTCGAGGGACTCATAAACCGCTTTATTCCCGGTGAGGATATGCGGGTTCGCCTACCGAGTTTGGCCAAGTAGTCCTCGCTGGCATGCTCAGCCGCAACATGGGCCATGCATGCCACCTCCTCATCGGCTAGGGAGTCGACCGTAAAGGGAGGGGAATCATCGGGCGACGCCATGTCATCGAGGTCCGGGTGCCTTATTCGGCTTCATTTGTATTACTGCCTCAAACACTTCTTTCTTCGTAAACAAAGCAAATAAAATATCATTTTCATCTGTCCTAAGCTGAGGTATATCCCCAACTGCGAGTTCATCGAGCGACACAAAACTGTCCTTGGGAGGCCCGAAAAGCTGTTTATAATAGTTTGAAATGTACAGTTTTAGGTTCTCATGCCCAACCACTGTACCTTCATCCTGTTCAAACTGAATGATTTTCTTCTTTCTATGTTTCCCATTTGCAATCATGTGAAAAATTTGTGTATTGTCATCCCCTGGATGAATTTTAACACTTTAGCTCTTAGAGCCCATTTCATTTCTTCTTCTTTGAGAAGTTCAGGTAATTTCTGCTCGGCCTCGGTTTTAGTTGCCTGCTCGGTCACATGAAGCAGGTTAGTTTCCGCTTTGATATCTAACGCCTCAATCAGTTGTATAAGTCTCTCTTTTTCTCTCTTGTAAATTCCGCTCTCATTTCTGGCCCGTTGCGTGATGGAGATAAAGTGGGTGTCTATTAATTTGTGTGCACCATATGTACTATGATAACACAGACATGGCTTTCGAAGATAAAATTGTAAATCCTAATATGGAGCAGTATCCAATGATATGAAATTTCTACAGAATCAAGTGACATGTCATCTCTAGACTTAGATAACATTAACACTGATATGCACATCTTAATCCTCATGGCTAGATGCCAAACAATTGATTTACCTAAAAGAAAATTGTAATATTTGTTGTCACAGTTCGCAATATTTCCAGCAATATGACATGTGTAGTGCAAGGATGATGTGCCTCTACTAATGTTCACGGCCAGTACAATAGAATATGATAAGGTCAGATAACATGCTAAAAACTTGTACATAAGCTCTAAGTAATAGATGACCAAAAGAAAATGAATTAAGCAAGAATACCAACCAAGTAAACGAATTAACTACATTCATGTAAATATGATGCATGTTCACACCAAACATAGCTGTCCACAAATAATAACGACCGAACAACTATCCACCAAATGTATTTACAACTAGCTAAGGAGGGGATCGCCATCCACCAAATGTATTTAGAACTAGCTAAGGAGGGGATCGATGATGCATGTGCGCGTCCACACTAGGAATAGTATGTGGTAGATATATAGGCCTCTCACACGACCAGGGGATGGACTACGGAGATCTTAAGCTTCTCAGACCCAGTTGATTCCATACACTAGCGAACGAGGATCGATCATCCGCTAGTACTAGACCGTACGTCCAGAGGTCACACTCACAAGGAAACTGGCCGGTGAGCATCACTTGATTAGGAGGTACCAGGAATTACACCCAACCATCATTTAAGACTGTAGATGCGGCCAGGGTGGCCAACCCTTGCCGAACAGCACATTGATGCGGATATGGAGACATTTGACGGAGAGACCGACGCGGTTGAAGGTTTGTAAATTAAGAGTTTGCGAGTGTGTCCTAATAATGTAGTAAATGTTTGTCGGGTATGCCAACACGCAGCCGCCTTCTTTTTCTTTTAAAAAATACAGCTGAATTTTCAGCCGTAGGAGGTACGTGGAGATGCCATGATCTTGTTTGTGTATTTTGTGAATATTGCAAAGCTTGCTTGTATTTGTAAGATTTTTTTTATTACTTGTATTTGATCATTTTAAAATAGTGTCACTGCACTTCTGCTGCGATTTCACTTTTTGTTTGCAATGACAATTTTTGTTTCTAATTAGATTTTTCAGTCAAAAGAAAATTATGATGTCTAATTTTATGCTTTACAAGACACATTTAGGTATTGTACTAACTAATATTTTAGCTACGAATGGATAGGGGCCTAATGTGAACAGAGAAAGGAAAGAGAAAATCAATTGTGATTTCTCTAATTTTCAGGCGACTGAGGGCACTCCCAAGTCCTCCTAATGTTTGCTCCGGAATTCAGAATAGTAAGATTCTAGAGAATAAAGAAGTGAAGGTAGGCGATGCGATGAAGTGAGCCTCAGATGGCTAGGCTACTGAGCTCAAGACTTGACGAGCTCAAAGCCCAAGGGAGAAAAGGCTCGGAGCCAAATCTTATCGTGGCAGTTTCTGTGGTTAGGCCAAAGAGAAGTATAAGAATCTGTACAATAGTGCCCAGTCAGCTGTTTGTAAAGGTTGCCATATAGGAAATTTGGTGATGTGGAGAAAAGGGAAATGGATGAGAGAAAGAGGATATCTGTAGAACTACGAATAGTCTGTTACAATCCGCCTACAGATGGTGATTTTGTTGTTGTATGGATATTGTAGTTCTGACTAAAAATAGACTCTACAGACAGATCACTGTACAACCTATTTATATTATGATCATCTATTAATTTGTGTACACCAAATGGACCATGATTAACGCAGACATGGCTTTAGAAGAAAAGTTGTAAATCCTAATATGAAGTAGTATCCATTGATATGAAATTTCTACAGAATCAAGTGACACGGGATCTCTAGACTAATATAACATTAACACTGGTATGCACATCTTAATCCTCATGGCTAGATGACAAACAATATATTTACCTAAGAGAAAATTGAAATATCTGTTGTCATAGCTCACAATATTTCTAGCGGTGTGTCATGTGTGGAGAAAGGATGATGTGTCTATGTACTAATGTTCACGTCCAGTATAATATAATGTGATAAGGTTAAAGTTCATGCTAAGAACTTGTACATAAGCTCCAAGTAATAGATGATAAAAATAATAATTAAACAAGAATATCAAGCAAGCCAATGACTGAACTGCATTCATGTGAACATGATGCATAAATTCGCACCGAACATAGTTGTTCATAAATAACAACGGCCTGAACAACCATCCACCAAATGTTATACTAGCTAGATAGTAGCCAACGAGGGGATCGATGACGCATTTTCACGTCCACACTGGCAACAGTGTGTGGTAGATATATAGGTCAGTCACACTACCAGGGGATGGACTATGGGGCTCTCAGGATTGTCAGGCCCACTTGATTCGGTACACTAGCGAACGAGCGTCGATTACAGGCTGGTGGTACTAGACCTCCTGAGGTCACACTCACAAGGAAACTTCCGGGTGAGCCGCAATGGATTAGGAGGTACCGGGAATTACACCCAACGTTGGATTTGAACTCGGACTACAGCCAACAAAGTCACCGCACGGAGAGACTGACAAAGTTGGAGAACTGCAAGTGAGGCGACTACGAGTGTGTTTTATCCGGTGCTGTAGTGAATGTTTGCCTGGTGTGCTAGTGTGTTTTATCCGGTGCTGTAGTGAATGTTTGCCTGGTGTGCTAATGCGCATTCAAACTTCTTCTTTCTGTGTTAAAAAAAAATAAAAAAATCTTCTTCTTTCTCTAACACAACACATTCAATTTTCACTGCATAGGATATACGTGGAGATACGTGTGATCTTATTTGTTCTGGAAAAACAAGAAAACAATCAACCTCGACCTCACTCGCTCAAGGCACTAATGTGAGAGTACTTTGTGTATTTTGTGAATATAGCAAAGTTTGCTAGTATTTTTTAAGGTTTTTGAGAATTTGTATTTGATCATTTTAAAATAGTATCACTGCACATTTGGTGCAATTTCACTTTTTTGTGCAATTACATTTCTTATGTTTAATTATACCTTTTTTCATGCAAAATACAAAACAGAACATATTATGTCTGTGCCATTTTTATGTTTTACAAGTGCACATTTAAGTATTTAACTAATTAATTTGTAAGGTTATTCATGTATGACACACTGGGCGTGGAGAATAGGGTAAAGTTCACTCATATGTAGCTAGTCACCCAATTTGCATGGTGCACTCACTTAGTTATGCAAATTCGAAAATGACATCTTTCTAGTGAACCCGGTAAAGAGATCGAAACACTAGCAAACTGAACTTTGACTACTCTTTTTTCTGCTTTTGAAAACGACTTCGGTTCTGCCAATGGTACCAACAAGGGAGTGTTATACATAATTGTTTCCAGGCTTTTTACCTTCACATAAAAAAAAAGAGATCAAGTTTCGTCACCAAATCAATCGCATGGAATGAAATCTTCCGTGCATGAATATTTAAACATACATGGTGTGAACAAATTGGAGAACTTTTTAGTATGTTTTTTCGGCAAGATCATTTGTACTCATGCAAAGGTCACTTCTTGATAGCCAATGCATTAGCTGTCTAGGGTTGGCAGGCACCAAGCATCAATCTTAACAGGAGGTCATTTTGTTGTTACAGGGATCTACATATCCCTACTAGACTTATCTTCCATGCTGTCAACATCATTGACGAGTAATAATGCTGGCCTCATTCATTCATTTGAATATGACCATTGTTTTGTAAATAAAACAATATCATTGACAACTATATAACGGATCCATGGGGGCATGCTAACTCAACACAATATTTCACAAACTGGACAACCACATTTATTTTGTTAGTTAGCATTTGGACCTAGAATTTAGGTTGGGAAGCCCATCACCTGACCTATTTTTCTAGTTAGACATAACTATGTAGAGCTTTTGTTCTTCATGCACGGTGATAAAACTCGGAATTTGCAATCACTGTTACAAGTCTTTATTCTGTAGCCTAGTAATTCACATATTGATTTATTTCATCAATCTGAAAGTATTTGGCACTATATGTGGCAGGTACACCATGTTCAGAACCATATCAAAAGAAGTTATGACAATATATGCATTGGTTGTAGACTAAGCATACTGGTAATGGTCATTAAATCTATATAGTTAATAAATCTATACACTATAAAGTTGTACACTAGTAATGGTCAATAAATCTAAATAGTTGATATGCATAAAGTTGTATCAATGGACTAGCCACCAAGTAGATGCACGCGAAATAATGCGATGTTTAGAATTATATCAAATGCTTGTGAGCTCGTGACATAGAACATATATAGTTCTACCATAAAGCATGAAGATGGCAGACCAGAGATGTAACTGAAAAGAGCACCACATGCACTGGTTGAAGTATCCAGCAGCCTCACAAGCTATTTAAAAGGCAACCTAAGAAGCGCTTTAACGTCCACAATAGCCAACATATACACAATGTTGGGGATATCGCTTATCGGGAACTTATCGATCGACTCATGATAAGGGGTAAATCGGTTAATTTATCGGCATATCGGCTGATTTATCGCCATATCGACTGATTTATCGGCCGATTTATCTTATCGGTCAGACAACGGTAAGCGATAAATCGGCCGATTTATCGGAATATCGGAAGATATCTTGAACAGTGCATATACATATGGTTTTTTCAAAGTTAGTCCCAATCCTATTAGACTCCGGTAATGTTGACCACAAAGATCGTCCATATATTCAGGAGTGTACACCGACTCTAAGTAAACTGCTTAGGCTTGGAAGGCAGCGGGAATATTCTGCACATACTTTACTTACCGGTAAAACCAGCCACTCACGCATCATGAACAAGAAGGCAGAGTGAGAAAAATAATACAGAATACGTAGCACTAAATTGGCCTTTTTCTGGGAGGGAGCGCGGTACAATGGAAACGGGACTATTGAGCTTTCCCTGAGCTGAACTTATCACTCTTCCAGACAGTGTCACAAACAGTGGAGAAGAGTCGCGCCTTCTGCTCCTTGGTGGCATACTCACCAGTGCTGTTGAGCACATCTGTAGGCGCCGCTGTTTATGGAACGAGAGAATTCCTTATTTGACACTCTCTTAAAATTGTGTTCCTTATTTGACACTGGAGAAAATTTTCTTCCCTATATGATCTCTAGTCTTAATTTTTTTTCCCTATATGACACTCTAGTGCATTTTGTACACGTGAAAAGACCATTTTACCCATATGTATAATGTGACCACAAATATGTACAAGATAATTGTTGTTCCAAAAAAAATCAGTCGAGTTATCCATATGTGACATCAGATATGCTGGTATTGTCATGCCAGTCGATTTGCTACTGTTCCGGTTAGATTGTATACCTGCAGTAGCATATCTGTGGAAATGATCCATGCTACATTTTGTTAAATATGGGAGCACGCCAGCATGCATCACCATGCAACTGTGCAACACGAGGAGCACCGTACGTACGTAGGTGCGTACGTGCAAGGTCACGTAAACATTTGACCTCAAGAAAGCATGTGGTTTGGTTTGACCCCCGGCACTTTCGAAGAGTCTGTTGAATTAGGCCGACCGGTAAAAAATCAGGTCAAGTCTACTACGTTTAGGAATTTTCTCCTGGATGAGCGGCGGGGTGGGCGGACAGAGTCAGCCGGCCAGACAGCAACCGCAACACGGCCGGAGCCCGGAGTGGCCACCTCGCCCACACGCACGTACTCGTGGACTTGGTCTCCACCTTGGTTTCTTCCTCTTTTCTCCAACGCTAAGAGGGTCAATGATCAATGTCGATCGACGTCGCACTCACAAACCATACCGCATGAAACTAGACCCACAGCTGAATACATTCTAAATACATTGGATGCATGCGCTCAGGAATACAGAATACACACGCATCCCAAAAAATACCAACGGAGGAGATAACATGCTCAGCTGTGCTCACTCTCAGAAACGAATTTTCCCTAATTAGGCTCAATGCTACATATTTCTGGTCACATTATGTACAGGGGTAAAAAGATCTTTTCACGTGTACAAAATGAACTAGAGTGTCATATAGGGAAAGAAATTAAGACTATAGGTCATATAAGGAAGAAATTTTTTCCAGTGTAAAATAAGGAACATGATTTTAAGGGAGTGTCAAATAAGGAATTCTCTCTTATGGAACACGACACGTTTCTCACTTGGTGTTGGCAGTTGGCTCAGATCACAATGCTGTTACGGAAGTAATTAAGTGCAGAACTTTGCACTAATCCATTGGTACTGTCTGCACATCGCAAGTAAAATCATATTGACCTATTATGAAACACCGCCCCGCTCCAAATGTTATCCAAAGAAGCAGCTATATATATAACATGGCTACCTAGTTTGAACTGTTAGATTGGCGCTATTCATCCCGGTTTCAAGTAGTATAGAATTTAGATCACAATAGCATCTACGACCGGACCTTCACTCCTCCCTAAACGCTCGGGTGGATAGCCCGGACACCACCCGGACCCAAAAATGCCACCCAATCGGACCGCCCAAAGCTAACCCAAACATCCGGGTTGTTCGACACCCCTCATATCCAGCACAAATGCGGGGCGGATATGGGGTGGTCCAGACGCGATGGTCTCCTTTACTCGCCTTGTCAGATCCGCTTCCACTCTCGTCTCCCCGTCTGCTCCCCTCCCCTTCCGCTCCCCTTCCCTTCCTCTCCCCTCCCCTGGCCAAACCACGACTGGATCCGGTAGCGGCTCCTCGCCTGAAGGAGACCCCGTTTATTGAGATGCCCACGTGGCGGCTCCTACGAGCATCTCGCAATCCGGGTTGCCCTCGACTGGTCACGCGTTAATAGGGGTGGCTCCTCCTCCTCCGCACATTCCCCGGTGGCCCGACAGAGCTCCTCCTCCTCCGCGCATGCCAGTGCTGGTTCTTCCCGATCCGTGCCCGCTTCGGTGGCCTGACCGGTCTCTTGGAGCTCCGGGCCATCACCTCCAGCCTCCGCTCCTCCCGGTCGGTGATGGGTGTTGGTGCTGGTACCGCATAGCCCGCGGCCGCAGCTCCCCGAGTCAGAGGTGCAGACAGCCCGTCGAGTGAGGCAGAGGGCGCAACCCAGATTTAGCCGGTCCGGATGCGGGTCGTGCAGATCCGCATCGGCGGTTGCCCTGCTTCCTCGCCCCCCCCCCCCCCCCCCCCGACTCACGGGAGGAGCTCACCCGTGGAGTCATCCGTCGGTCATATTGACCACGGCCGAGACAGACGCATGCCGTTGCCGTCGCAAAAATGCCAAGGCACTCTGAGCGGCTCGCTAAGGAGAAGGTTGCCAACACGGTGAAAGCCATGCGGCTCGCCAAGGAGCAACCCACGCCACCCGACGTCTGGCCTGGCACCCCTCTTCATCCGACGGCGGAACCACTAGCGACAATGACGATGATGCCCCTACAACCACCGACACATATGACGAGGAGTACTACCGCCGCTTCGGAGACGCCAAGGGGAAGGGCACGGCGAGGAAGTGGTGAGCTCCGACGCCTACCTAGTCGTATTTGTATTAGATCGTAGCCAGTTTATTTATGTTGTGTTGAACTATCTTATCTGTTGTGAACTTGTTTTATGTCCACTTGTATAAACTTGCTATCTCCGATGCTATCATAAGTGTTAAATTTAACTACATTGTATTGATCTACGTTGCATGAATTTGGGGAGTTTGGGTATGAGAGGAACGACTGCGGAAGCGGACAAATGAGGGGTGGCCGGACATTGTCTGCGCACATCCGGGGGCTCATATTAGGCAAATCCGGATGTAGATGCTCTAATGATTAGTTTGTTCCTTGAAATTTAACTTCTTAATTACATTTTGCTTTCCATAAGAAGTGTGAACTCGATAGCTTCTCACGGACCATTTACTGACTATTCATTTCAAAGAGTGCATTCTCAACTTCGCAAAATAAGTGTGTCTTCTTAAGGGGAAAAAACACTTTACAAATAACTGCACACCTCTGTAGAAATTACTCACCATCCATATTCACTAAATAAGCTTCACTCTATTGTCTCGGAGTGACTTTACCTAGTAGCCAACAATCATGCACCGCATGCAGGGTAAGCACTAGGCACAGTTCCAGTTTGTAGCCATATCCTTTTTTTTTTTCTGAAAGGGGTAGCTATGTGCATACCTTGTATCACTTCCCTTTTTTTTTTCTTTTTTTGGCGGGTGGTATCACTTCCCTGTTTTAAATGGCCTTATTGGCCATTGATTGTTGTGACCTGGTAAATATCTTCATGTTATAAATGAACTTATTAAGAAACAGTATAATGGAGTGACCTACCAGCCCTCACAGCACTTCAAGGTCTCTGGTCGTCCGATTGTTGCGTGTCCCCCATCTATCTGTTGGGCCGCTGCTCCGCAGAGCTATCTCGACCCGCTGTTGTTTATCGGGCCGGGATTTGCTTATTGGGCCAGCGGACTAGCTCTAGCTGATGAAGTGTAAAAACGTGCACGTAGCCCAGAAAGTAGGTGCGTGCAACGTGCATTCCTCCGTTCATCACCCACAATAACTGTCAGGTAAGGCATTCGATCAATCGACTCCATCACCTTGTTAACTCTACCCCCCCCCCCCCCCCCCCCCCTCTCCCCCCTCTCTCTTTTTTTGCAGGGTAACACTATTCCCCCCTGACACGTTGTGCTCATGCTTTAGTTTCTGCTTTCTACACTTGTTTGAACGAGGGAGTCAATTATCTTGCCGTAAGTCTCAAGATAATTTCTCTTATGTGTCGCTGGAAACACTTTCTTATATAAGCTGTACAATCATTTTATTAACTACCCGATAGAAGATGTAAAGAGGGATCTCAAAAAAACATTTTTCCTGAAGATTGTCGCTCATCATATATGTCTAAAAATATCACTATTATAATTTCCTTTTTTGTGACAATTATTATAATTTCCTTACCTCTGCTTAAATATTTTATGTGTTACTATGTCATAAGAAATGCTATCCTTTGTGAAAATTGTCCTTTCCTGTATATGTCTATGAAAGAAACAAAATATTATATTTTTAGACTAGGATTTTTTATCATATATTTTTAGACTAGGATTTTTTTATCATATATATATATATATAGACACACACACATTATGTACAAATATTATTTTAAATGCTTCGAAATATCTATATAATATTCCATCATTATTTCGAAAAATGGACGACAGCACAAGCTTCCCTCCAAGGTGCGACAAGCACTCTCCTACCAAAGCTACCTTCAAACTCTACATGAAAGGTCTTGAAGAACATGTTGACTTTGGTGCCTCACATATGACAGCAAGATTGGTCAAAGGAGAGATACTGCTAAATGTCTTCGATGCAACAAGAGTGGGCATCATTTGCTGTGTTGACACATAGCCTCATATTCTTGCAAGGCCTACCATATCTTTCTTCTCACTCCCCTAGACAATTTTGTGCACGCTGACAAAAATGGAAGATGCAAATTTATGGCTTCTCCATATTTTCTTTAAATTTAATCTTAGAAGTTATTTTTAGTTCCGTTGCTTCAATTAATATGAATCTTTTGAATGCATGAACATATATATATGCTACCTATTGAGTGTAGCTATTGATGAAGACGTTAAGGTTGACTCAAACCTCAGCTAACACTCAAGACACATACCATCTGATGAAACACGTGTGAATCTATGGTACAACAAATTTTCGGATTGTGTAGAAGGAACATCGATTTAAATACAAGTTAGTTAAGAGCGTATTTGTTAATAAAGCAAGGTTCACTAAGATTTGAGTTGGTCGAGGTTATCTATGGAACGTATGTTGGGTTTGTCTTTATAGACTATCTTGAAACATTTTTCTCAATCATTAGGTGTAAGAATTTTTCCTATATTGGACCACCTGCACGACCGTATTGACAAAAAGACCACCTCTAAACGTAATTAACAAAACTACCATGGCGGCTGGCTTGGCAGACGACACGTGGCACCTGCCGCCACAATCTAGTGGAATAATTTGGTCGCATGCATTCATACGCAGCCTAAGAGCATCTACAGCCGGACTTGGCAAATCCGACTCCCTATACGTCCGCCGACACACCCGGGCACGCCCGCGGACGCATCCGGGCAGGCCCTCATATTTTCCTCCCGGCATCCACGTGTCTCAAATCCGGGCTCTCAAATCCATGCAAATTCATGCACGTCTATCATACAAGCCAATGTCACACGTAAATAGCAAATATTGGTACGAAGCATAGATACTTTGGTCCAAACACCTCCACCATGGTGCGGGCAAACTTGACAGTAGTCTTCAAGCACGTGCTCTCCCCCATCCTGCCATCTCACCAACGGCATCTGCAGCAGTACCAAGTGCAAGCATCCTCAGAGCAACCGTGCACTTCTGCTTGGCCGAGAAAGAGAGTTGGCCGCAGCAATCCCTTGTGAGCTTGAAGTAGTCGTTGAGTGCCTCCACTCCCTCCACAATGCGCAAAAACAATGGTTTCTGCATGCGAAAACGGCGACGAAACCATGGATCATCCGGGAAAGTAGGTTTGGAGCAAAGTAGTCCTTGTGCAGTAGCTTTGCTCCGGACACTCGGTCCCGGTTGATCACTCTTCTCCCTTCGATTGAGTTCTTGAAGTTGAGAATATGCTCCACTTGCCGGTCCATTTCCTCTTGCATGCTCATGAGCATAATCATGTCCACTTCTTCATCCGAATCCGACGAATCGAAGAACTCATCTTGAACTATTTAGTCAAGCTCCCTCGGTCCATACTCCTCGTCCGACGAAGCATCGGAATCCATCGTTTTCCCTAACAAAATAACAAAAAATCCGGTCGGACAATGTGTCGAACACATCAAGTGCAAGGCAGAACCAGAGTGTTGCCGGACGTACCACGGCGGTGAGGACGGGAGAGAGGACTGCTCTTCCGGAGCTGGCGGGCGAGAGCCTAGGAACGGCTGCGGAGCGGGTGCGGCGGCGGAGCGCGAGACGGACGGCGCGGAGGAGGAGGAAGAGAGGAAATAGCAAATGGATCCGGCTGGTCTTGGGGGTGGATTTGGTGCAATTTGGGGTGAGGTCGGGCGGTCGGATCTGACGTGACGGGCGTGCCCGGACGCCCCCATATGTGGATTGGATATGATGGGTGCCGGTCAACCAAGACGTCTAAGGGCCGTCTGGGTCAAAAAATCATAAAGATAATGACCGCCCGTGCATATAAGGCGGATTCGAGGCTCTACAGCTCTAAGGTATGGGCTGCTGCAGCCAACACAGCGGTCTACACCCTCGTGCATGCATGCCGCCGATGCTGCCGCAGTGACAGGCATCAGACTCAACTTCAAAAAGAGAAAAGGAAAGGACAGGCGTCAGGATCAATATTCAACTATGATCACCCCCAAAAGAAAAGAAAAAAGTAAATGGTCCAGGTTGAAATCTGAGAGGTTTTTTGGCTAGCTAGATAGTACTTCACGCACTCGATGCTGCTAGTTCCACGTCACAGGATGCCGCCACGGCACACATGCCGTGGCTGTGCCGTGGCGGCAGTGCCCTCTCTTCTGTTTTTTGTTCCCCAGCAACGTCTGAACCCATTCAGCTCAACATGCCGTCATGGGCTGTGGTGGCAGGTCTTGTCGCCTTCGACTGTGGCGGCCTACCTCCGTGGTAGTTTTGTTAATTGCGTTCAAGGGTGGTCCTTCTGTCAATACAGTCGCGCAGGTCGTCCGCTAAGCAAAAAATTCTGGGTGTAAATCTCATATAATTAATGATTTACAACTTATTGAGCCATAAAAGAACATGGAGTTCATGTCACAAATAAAATCTAACCAGAAAAACAGGCATGTGCATTGAGAATTTAAGAATCGCATGGGCATGCAATCATATAATACGATGCGGGCAAAGCATCTGCATATCAACATTGCCCACCATGCACACATATGATCCAACTTCCCAAGGCTCCCTTCTGCTCCCAATTCCTCTAGTGGCGTTTAATATTGATAATCAAAATGTGTAGAGACAAGAGAACACACATTCAGTTCGGTTGCCTAGCCTCGGTAGGCACCAGGAATAATTTTGGGATCTCCACTTGATGTTACACTAGCAATTTGGTTCCCTTAATTCTAGGATGGGACCGAACGACTACTGGTTCCTTTAGTACAGCAGCAAGTTGATCAGAAGCTGTGGGTCTTGGTCATTCAACGGTACCCTATTACTCCTCAAGGAGAGGCTAATATTGTATTAGCGAAATCTACCCCTTAGTTTGAGAGGGCAATAAAGTTCATATTTTTAAATAACGGTTATCTTGATGTCCTATCTACGTCTGATTTCTAGCGTATACGTGAAACTCCATGGGACATGCATGTGGTCGCTGCTCTTGTTCGAGTTAATGCATCCGGCCCTTGGTCAGTTACACGCATGTCCACCGTTGGTCGAAAGTCAAGAGGGCGGAGTCGTGTGGGGTCTGGTTCACACTACAACGATGCCTTGGTCGAAAGCACGACTGTTCAGCTTCTGTCTGACTGAGCAGTAGTGTACACTTGCTTCTGCCTGACCCCAGCCACCAAGCCAGCTGCGCCAGTGAAACTGGGACTGAAATTAGCGAAAACTCTCGTGTGATCCCGAGCTCCAGTGATCCTGGATGAACAGTAAAATCCGAAAAAATAGTTAACAAATTCAAAAAAATCTGAACTTTTTTGTCAAGAAACTTTGATGTTTTTTCTACATGCGTGCCAATTTTCGTGATGAAATGACATTTGTGGAGGTCTCGGCAAAAAAAAACAAAATCATGCTCCAAAAAAACTGTTTTTGGAAGAATTTTGGAGCATTGATTTTGTTTTTTTTTTTTGCCGAGACCTGCATGAATGTCATTTCGTCATGAATTTTTGCACGCATGTAGGAAAAACATCAAAGTTTCTTACCAAAAAATTTCAGATTTTTTTGAAATTTTTACTATTTTTTTCGGATTTTACTGTTCATCCAGGATCACTGGAGCTCGGGATCACATACTACGCATCCCTGAAATTAGCTCTCTCAAGGTTCGGCATACACCGTACGACCAATCATTTATCATTTAGACTGTCCACACCAAAAAGGAATACAATATGCACCTTCTTGGCGTTCTTGGAATGTTTTAGAAACACGTTATCATCAGTTTCAAGATTGTAAACTTGGTTCTGTGTGTTGTGACTATGTCTGCCCAAAACAGAGTTCAGGGACAAGGCCAACCCATTCTTGATTTTCCTGCCTCGATCAAGCATGCTCTTGGAAAATCTTTCTTGATGGCGCTTAGTCTAATCTTAGGCACACTGAACGATTGTTATAGCATGTGAATTGTATTTTCAAAAAAAAAAAAAAGGAAGCATGTGAATTGTGATGTGATTGACCAGCTTGGATCATGGCGTGTGTGATTTAATACACAAGCCACAAAAAATGGACACCGCAGCGCCAAAGAAGGGGAGTTTTAATACGTGAAGAGTTGCCAGTAATGGTGTCACACATGCATCGCTCTCATGACGTGCCGTTGCATTGGAATTTTTTTTTTCTTTTCTCAGAGATTGCGACGAAAAAATTGCCTGCCCCTGCTTTTTGGAAATGGACATTGGTATTGTTACCACAGAACAGTGATTTCTCGTGCATGCATGTTTGATCAAGGTATCGACGAAGTGTTCAAGCAAACCCTGAACTGGAGAGCTCAATATATATGTAAGAGTTTGAACAAATATTCATCGTAGCCTGATCAAGATCTGGAATGGAAAATTGAATCCTAGTTAAGTGTTTAGTGGCCTCCCTATAAAAGGCCATATGCACAGACATAGGTACATGGGGAGGGGTGTTTTGGCTCCCGGGTCCAGGTGATCCTGTTATCTGGGCCATCCAAGTGGGCTGTGGGATCTGTGCCAGCTATTATTAAATTTGATATACAGGGACAGAATACGATGGAATACGCGTGTACGTATGGTGTCAGACGGCCGGTGGAAACGCCCGTGGAGGCGTCGTTAACGGTGGGAAACGCGGCGTCGTTTCTGTCCCCATGTGCGCCGTGTCATTCTGTCCGTCCAGTCCATCACCTGGACCCACTGGTCAAACCTACCTAAAATGAAATGCATCCCCGTCCACAAGATTTCGGTACTAGACCAGTGAAAGGGGATCATGGGAGAAATGGAGCTGGTGGGCGGCGGCAGCGGTGGTGCGTCGTCTGTGTTCATCGTCTCAGGCACAACTTTCCCAAAATCGCGTGTGCGGCTGTGGGATCCGATTTAGCTGCGGCGACGATGGATTTCACCGTCTCTCCGGTGGGCAGGTAAAGAATCCCTCCTTGCAGGAAAAAAGTGCTTTCGTTCTCATTTGCTATCAATCGTACGCAGGCTTGTTACGGCTTCGTTTGGGATCCACGCAGGTTGCCGATCTTCCCGGATAAGGCCTCTAGCGCGGCGGCGCTGATGGAGTTGGTTGGTGGGGCTGGCCGTGGGGAAGAAGAGTCCGCCGGTGGATCTCGCGAGGCGGTCGTGTGTGGATTTGGGCGAAGCTCGCGTGGTCGGGCTGCTACCAAGTGCTACGAGGAAGCAAGTGTTGCCGCCGGCGGGGCGGCCATGTTCTGTTTCAGCAAGAGCGAGGGCGAGCTGCTATCGGCCTACAAATATCGAACGGTCTCACACCATGATAAGCCACCACGGTTAGCTGTGTGCACACCAACGACCATCCATACAGTCAGTTAGCAGAGAGCCAACAGGTGCTTCAGGCAATGGCGCTATCCATCAGCTGGCCGAGCTCCGGCGTCCTGACGGCCGGCTTGGCGTGGAGCCTAGACAGCGGTGAATGGCTGGCCTGGAGTGGCTTGGCTTGTCTTCGCGCAGGTATGATTTCGATCCCCCATCCCCCTCGTTGTTTCTTGCGTTCTCAAATTAGTTGGCCGTAAGCGGTGAATGGCTGGCCTGCAGTTGCTTGGCTTGTCTGTCGGAGATGTGGCGCACGGATTGGAGGGGGAGAGCTCTGTTCATGGCCAAGATGTCGAAGAGAAATCTGGTTGCTGATGCGGAACCGCTTGCCCTGATAGTGGTAATAGATCAATGATGAAAATTTCACCCCCGATTCGCTTTCTAAATGCAAAAAATTCTGGCATTCGTGATGCAATTGCAGGTGCAACCAGAGTTTGTCCCATCAGGATGCCGATGGGCCGGCGGGCGAGGAAGAGGTGGACGCCAGTGACATCGACATTGAAGTTGTGGACACCCACACGCCGAGCCAGCTGTTGCTGTGGTCGAGCCTGCATTGCTTGACGAGTACGATTAGTCTGTCATGGTCTGGGGCAGTGGCGAACAGAGTGAGGATGAAGATGAGGTGTCAGACCCCAAAGAGGATCGACAAAGATGAATCACTCCCGATAGTGGAGCACCCTCGATGAATTGGGGATTTTTGGTGAAACCCTAGCTACGGAAATAAGAACAGAGTAAACTGGGACTAAAGTTGGTATTTCACTTTCTAGCCCGAGCACTCAGCCGGCTCACTTACATATAGTCTTACAGGCAAGTGAGGTTACAGAGTTACTGTCGAAGGCCGACAAGAGAAAAGTTACAGAGAGGACGGTGAAAGCTAGGCGATGCTGCAACACCGTTAGATCTTGTCGGGTGATGACAGCCGTAGGATCTCCATGACTTAACTGAATCGGTCTCTGTCTGCTGAAGAAATAACACTGCTAGCTGCAGATATCTTCAGGTATCTGACAATGCTCCCCGGGAAGACCACACTTGTCCTCAAGTGTTTTTCTCTGGAAACCAGGACTGAATTGTTTTCTTGAAAAAGGCAGGGAAGACCTGCTTGATGAAGTTAGCGTCCTCCCATGAGGTCTCCTCCGGTGTCAAGTTGGCCCATTGAATCAACCATTGCGTAACCAGCACACCACTTCTAGGCAGAGATCTAGTCTCAATGACCGTGAGTGGTTCCGTTTTAATTTTACCATCCAGTCCCACTAAAGGGAGTTCTTGATCTGGGATAGCATGGGAGCCCTTGTGGCCCTTCAGTTGGCTGACATGAAAAACTGGATGAATTTGCACCTGTGGTGGTAACAGCAACTTGTAAGAAGAGTTGCCCAATTTTTCCATCACTCGAAAAGGCCCATAGAATTTGGTAGTCAGCTTAATGGCGTGTCTGAGTCCGAATGAAGCTCTTCTATATGGTTGCATTTTCAAGTACACCATATCCCCCACTTTGAATGATCTTTCACATCTGTGTTTATCTGCATACTTCTTCATTATGTGTTGAGCTTGCAGTAAGTTTTCCTTGAGGTGTGCCAATGTTCTCTGCTTATCATGGAGGAACTCTTGTGCTTCACTATCAGCAGGACCCGGGACTGCAACTTCACTTATCATTGGAGGAGCATATCCATATAAGGCTTTGAATGGAGTTTCCTTTGTAGTCGTATGATATGAGGTATTATACCACCATTCCGCGAGGGACAGCCATGCAGCCCACTTGTTTGGTTCTTGAAATGTCATACATCGGAGATAAGACTCTAGGCATTGGTTTACCCTCTTGGATTGACCATCTGTTTGAGGATGGTGTGCTGTACTAAGCTTGAGCTGCACATTTAGTGACTTGAAAACCCCTTGCCACATATTACTTGTGAAGATTCTGTCCCGGTCTGTGACGATGCTCACTGGGGGTCCATGTAACTTAAAGACATTATCAATAAATGCTTGAGCTACTGTGTTGACACTGTAGGGGTGGGGTAAAGCAATGAAATGAGCATATTTTGTATTCCTGTCCACCACTACTAGAATGACTTCTTTGCCTTGTGATTTGGGGAGACCCTCAATAAAATCCATTGTTATATCAGACCAAGCTTGTGTCGGGAGAGGCAGGGGATCTAGTAAACCTGGGTAGTGGCAATGCTCTACCTTCGCCCTTTGGCAGACTGCACATTCTGCTATGAACTTGTGGACTTGTTTCTTGAGGCCAGGCCAGTAGAAAATTCTTTTGATTCTCTGGTAATTGGCCACCATGCCTGAGTGTCCCCCTATTGCAGATGTATGGAAGGAGTTGATTATTTGCTCTCTGGTATGCTCATCATTTCCTAGGTAAATTCTGCCCTTGTATCTGAGTATGCCTCCAAACAATGTATATTTAGATGCTGGGTCAGGAGCAATAGATAGCTGTTGGAGTAGTCGTTCGCAGTGGTCATCTAGTTCATAGCTTTTTTCTACTGCCTCAATCCACAAAGGAGTAAATGTGGTAATAGCCATGACTGTGTTGTCCTTTCTACTCAGGGCATCTGCCACTTTGTTTTCCTTCCCCTTTTTGTACTCTATGGAATAATTAAATTCCAACAGCTTGAGGAGAAGTTTGTGTTGTAGTCCTTCAGACACTTTTTGTTCAGTAATGAATTTGAGACTTTTCTGGTCTGTTTTGATTACTAACTCCATTCCATGGAAATAGTGTCTCCACTTTTTCAATGCTTCTAATATTGCCAGAGCCTCCTTTTCATAAGTTGACATAGCAGATGCTTTCACCCCTAGTGTCTTGCTGAAATAAGCTAGAGGTCTTCCATTCTGCATGAGGACAGCCCCAATGCCATAGTCACTGGCATCTGTTTCAAGAACAAACTTTTCTTGGAAATTTGGAAGGGCCAAAACAGGAGCAGTTGTGAGCTTGAGTTTGAGCAAGTTAAATGCCTCTGTTTGTTCCTCAGTCCACTGAAAGGAGTTTTTCTTGAGTATGTTGTGCAGTGGTCTGCATATAAGGCCATAGTTGGGGACAAATCTCCTGTAGTAACCTGCCATGCCCAGGAAGCTTCTCAATTAGGTAATGGTTGTTGGGATGGGCTAGTTTTGGACAGTGAGAACTTTGCCAAGATCTGTAGCTACTCCTTCAGAGGAGATGACGTGCCCCAAATATTCTACCTGTGGTGCAGCAAAGACACATTTGCTAAGTTTAGCATATAACTGTTGTTCTCTCAGTGTTTGCAGCACTATTTTCAGGTGTTGGATGTGCTCCTCAAGTGTTTTGTTGTATATCAAGATGTCATCGAAAAAGACGAGCACAAATTTCCTTGTGTATCTTTTAAAGATGAAGTTCATCAGAGCTTGAAAGGTGGCAGGAGCATTAGTGAGGCCAAAAGGCATCACTAAATATTCAAAATGCCCTAAGAATGTGGTGAAGGCCGTTTTGTGTATGTCCTCCTTCTTCATTCTTATCTGGTAGTAACCAGACCGCAAATCCAACTTGGTGAAATAGCTTGCCCCATGTAATTCATCCAAAAGGTCCTCAATTATCGGAATAGGAAATTTGTTCTTGATTGTTTGATCATTGAGCTTTCTAAAATCTGTGCATAGCCTCCAGGTACCATCTTTTTTCTTCACTAGGAGTGCCGGTGCTGCATAGGGACTGTCAGTTGGTCTGATGATAGAGGCTTCTATTAATTGCTGAATTTGCTTTTCCATTTCTTCTTTTTGGTGATGTGGAACTCTATAAGGTCTCAAGCCAGGGGGTTCCACTCCTTGCTTCAATGGAATAGCGTGATCAAATTCCCTCATAGGTGGTAAGCCATAAGGTGTCTGAAAAACATCCTGGAACTCCTCTAGTACTTCTTGTACTTGTGGATGGACTGCTGGAGTTTCAGATGCTTCTTTTGAGAGAGGAAAAAGGAGGTAGCCCTCTGTCACCTTGCTCTGGATGGACATCAGTTTGTCCACTGTGATGGGAGGGATTCCTTTAGCAAATGTATTATCTTGTAGGGTAATTTTCTTTTCTCTCTTCCAGTTGATTGTCATCTCCCTTTCATCAAAGTCCAGAGAGATTGGACTATGTTCCAAGAGCCAATCACACCCCAGGATAATATCATATCCCTTGAGAGGGAGTAGTTTGAAAGTGTTGGAGAATTCATGATCTTGGATCTTGTATTTAGCAGCAGCTATGTGTGAGCCTGTCTGCAGTTTCCCACCTCCAGCAATGTGCACTGGTTGGAGCTTATTTGCTGAAATGGCACAAGTCATTTTTGTGGCAAACTTCATATCTATGAAGGTGTTAGTACTGCCAGAATCGACCAAAGCGAGCCCCTTTTTCCCTCCAATGTTAACCCACAATGTGAATGTGGCTGCAGTGCTTCTACCTTTAATGGCTTGCATTGAAATCAACATGAGTTGTTCCTCATCAGTTGGGGAGGTTGCTGGCTCCTCTATCTCAGGTGGAGGGTTTGCAGTCTGCAGCTGGTCCTCCCACTCTGTTTCTGACTCCTCAGTTGCCATGAGGTTTAGTGATTTGTATTGGGCACATCTGTGGCCCAAAAACCATCTCTGGCCACAGTATCTACACTACCCTGGTTCTTTGTACTTGACTTCGGGTCTGTTGCCTTGTTTTTCTGGTGGTTTATTACCCATATTGTCAGGTGGCTTTGGTCTATTTGGAAAATTGGTAGGGGTATTATTTCTCGGATACAACCCTGTAGGCTGGTATCTTTTTGCTTGAGCAGCAGCACTGGCTCCTTGTTCCATGTCCCTTGCCATTTCCACTGCATCATATAGAGTGACTGGCTTAAATGGTTTGAGGTAGTGTTTGATTTCCTCCCTTAGTCCATTAATGTAACACTTGACATAATATTGTTCTTTGACCTCAGGATTTTCTTTCTTGTAGGAAGCCATCATTTCTTCAAACCTGTTAGTATACTCTACCACAGAATTTGCTCCTTGCTTGAGAGCATTGAAGTTTGCTACTGCTTCATAAGAGCTGCTGGTAGCAAATCGCTTGCAGAGAGCTTTATAGAAATCTGACCAAGTAAGGTTTGCTTGTAATACTCCTAAATTTCTAAGCCAGGTGTCAGCCCTTCCAGTAATATACATCTGGGCATAATCAAATTTGGCGTTTTCAGGCACATAGACCATTGCAAAGTATTTTTCAGTGAGCCTGAGCCATTCTTGTGGATTGGAGCCGTCAAATCGTGGGAAATCCATTTTTGCTGCCTTAGCAATGGACTTATAAAATTGGGCCTCCTTATCAAACCCCTGCTGTCTATCATCTCTGTAATTGAAGCCACCTCCTCTGTCCTGGAAGGAATTCTGGGGTGTAGGTTGGGGGCAATTTTGTTGTTGTTGGAAGGGAACAACTGGATAATGGGGTTGGGGATAGATAGGTTGTTGCTGTGGTATGTATTGTTGTTGAGGTGGGGGGTATGGGTAGGGTGGTGGCATGTTATAGGGCTGAGAATTAATTGTAGGATGGTTCTGAGGAGTTTGAGGTGGATATGGCTGTGGGTTTGGTGGATAAACCGAAGGTTGTGGGTGTAGTGGTGGGGGGTAGTGGTGGGATTGGTTTGGTGGATACATGGGAGGGGCTAATGGTGTTTGGTTCCAGTATGGTGGTCGACCATTGGTCTGGGGGAAAAATGGTATGTCTTGGTACATATTCTGCTGAGGATCTGCCCAACCATGAGCTTGCCCTCCCTGAGTTTCATAATACTGTTGTTGAAATTCAGGGTAAACAAATTGTTGTTCTTGCTCATCTTGCTTTGGCTGCTCCAGGTCATAAGTGATTTGTTCCTGATATTGCCCACTTTTTCTTCTCCAATGTGGAACTTCTGAGTGCCAGATCAACGGTTCAGAGGGGTTCAGGGTGGGCTGGGATTTTTGTCCCAAAGTCACCTCTTTCCCTTGTTCCTTGGATGTGGCCGGAGTACCTGGCGCCTGCTTCTCCCGTAGCAGTGACTCCATGCGCAGTAGGGTTTCATTCAAGGCCGTGACCTGCTCTTGCATCCCGTCCATCTTGGAGCTCAGCTCCTCCGTCCTAGATCCCATGTGCTCGATGTCCAACTTCATGGCCGCCACTTCCTGGGCGTCGGCCTTTTCCTCCCGAGTCTTCGATTTTGCCATCAGATCAGTGCGTGGGTATGGAATTTCACCACGGAACTAGTCCGGAACCCTTTCCCCGCACAAATCTCAGCCGCCGCCTTGCGTCCACGCCGCCAGAAAGCTCACGGACCTGCCTGGATCACGGAATTTTACCACTGGGGCGTTGTGCCGCAGCAACCGTATCCCCGCTACAGATCTGCGCCCGAACGGTCTACCGCCGCCAGCGCCGCCAAGAAGCTCTATCACCGCCGCCAGAAACGCCTCCAAGGACCTAGGGCTACTGATACCAATTGTCAGACCCCAAAGAGGATCGACAAAGATGAATCACTCCCGATGGTGGAGCACCCTCGATGAATTGGGAATTTTTGGTGAAACCCTAGCTACGAAAATAAGAACAGAGTAAACTGGGACTAAAGTTGGTATTTCACTTTCTAGCCCGAGCACTCAGCCGGCTCACTTACATATAGTCTTACAGGCGAGTGAGGTTACAGAGTTACTGTCGAAGGCCGACAAGAGAAAAGTTACAGAGAGGACGGTGAAAGCTAGGCGATGCCGCAACACCGTTGGATCTTGTCGGGTGATGACAGCCGTAGGATCTCCATGACTTAACTGAATCGGTCTCTGTCTGCTGAAGAAATAACACTGCTAGCTGCAGATATCTTCAGGTATCTGACATGAGGTGTGCTCCTCCAACCTGAAGCGCCGCCGTGTGTGCTAGATGATGATGAATCGTCAATGTCCGAGTTGACCAGGGTGGAAAGCTTAGTGGGCCATGGTGTGTCCGTCGTAGTTTAATTAGTCGCTGAGTAGTTGGTACTAGTTGCTAGGTATGGACGGCCGATGTGTGGCTGCATGTTGTTTTGGATGCCCTGCGTGCGTCCAGTGGCCGAACTTAGACTATTGCGGTGTTGATGATATAAAATTGACGACATGAGCCTGTTAACCCTTCTTTTTTAGGAAGATTAGCCTGTTAACCCTAAAGAGACCCAAACGGGGGGCGTGAATCTGTGGTAGCTGGACGTCCACGTTAGATTTTTTTATGCCCAACTGCCTAATATGGTAGGGTGTGGTTAAAAAAATCCGGCCCTTCTCATCTGGAACAGTGCTCACCCACCCACCCCCCCTCCTCCCGCGTCTGTACCAACCCACCCCGGCTGTACCACGCCGCTGCTAACTGACGTCGTCATATAATAAATGAGCTGCTGGTGGGATTCTGCCAATCGAATACAAGGTTGTGCGCACATCACGAGGCTCCTGGTCGGTCCAGATTCCAGGATCGTCTGGACCCGGGAGCCGAATTGCATTTCTGTAGGTACATGTATATACTTTGGGGGAGTATTTCTATTATTACAATTGGTTTGTTGTTATATTGACGTTAATGGTTAGCGTGTGGCAATAATCTACCTCCATTGACGAGGCATCGACTTACCAATATTTTGTGCAAAGTAGATTTAATTTTTGATGAGAAAAAAATTCCCCACCTCTCTTTGTTGGTTGTTGCTGTCACCCATGAAGTCGCGTTGCAAATAAAAATGGATCCACTAGTTTACGGGGATGATAGTTGCATACAATATCTCGGAAGCAAGTCGAATTCTCCGTCTATTTAGACCTGGAACCACATAGATACCACTTATGTGAAATAATTATAAACAAGTAATATTTGAATATATTTTAATCCAATATTTACAAAAGAAAATATATGTTGTTTTAGGCTTAAAAATGTGCAAACAACTAAATTGCACATTTCTAAACATAAAACTGTTCAAACAATATCAATGCAATTTTCAGGCTTGAAAAGGTCGAAACTAACTAATTGCATATTGCCTACCTTTAATATGCATGAAAAGAACATATGCAATTCATGCTTACAAATGTGCAAACTGTTGAATTGCGTGTTTCTAAACATAAAGAGTGAATAAACCAAACTGCGCATCTTTAAAACACGAAATTAGTAAATACATAAATATAAAATTTGGAAAGTGTAAACACCCATCCACAGTTTTAATTCTAAAAGTTTCACACATTTCAAATGATCGGCTACCAGGCCAACATAAAGACTCACAATAATATGTAAATAACAAAACAAATAATTAATACCCTTGCAAATATAAATGCAAAACATTAGTAGGTCGTGTTTTCAGACCCCAAAGAGTGCAATATAAGTTACGTTTTCCCAAACATTAAATTTTGTATGAATCTCCATGTAACACCTAGTGGTTCACTAACCAGTGTCATTTTTTAGAGAATACAATTGTTGAGGTTTAGCAAAGTCATTAGTTTACCCAACATAGAATTATTTCGTAGGAAAATTAGTCCACCATGGAATATGGTAGGGGAGGACCTGAATTCACTAACTTGGAGTAGCATGAGAAACTGAGAATGGACCCTAATGGCTGAAAAATCCAAAAACCTCCAGGTGGGTGATATGTGGGTTGATTTATCTCAACCCATCACCTTCTTAATACTAACCAAAATACTCTAGGCCCTTATTTGCAAGTGAATTTGATCAAATAAAGCCTCCCTCTACATTTCTCCCTTGTGTTTCTCAGTTGCTTTCCATGTAGATAAATACAAGTCTGATCACAACACGGTACTTCTCAAAAACACATAGTTGGGCAATAGTATGTTGTGCATACATGTTTCCAGGCTTCTAGTTTACAAATAACACAAAAGCTATGAAGTTAAGATTATCAATGAAACCAGTCACATGGGAGCATGGCTTCCATGCATGTACAATTTCGTAACCATGGGTGCATATGTCATACAAGTAATGATACACAACTTATTGAGCTACAGGTGGGTATGGAGTTCATGACACGAATAAAATCTAACCACAAGGAGTGAAGTGTGTGTCGAAGAACTTAGAATCAAAACTCACACGACCATATAATCTCATAAAAACACATGGATCTAGCAAAGTGCTTTCACATCAACAAGTCTCTAATTGCTTTCCGAGCCTCCTTTTTCTCCTAGTCTCTCTAGTGATCATCAACATATATCATGTATATATCCAAATAGAAGAGATTACACATGTGCTTTGGTTTCCTAGGCTTGGAAGGCATCAAGAATTATTTTGGGGCCTTGACCTAGTGTTGCAAGAGCAATTCGGTCATTTAAGTTTCATGATGAACTTGACCACAAGCTATTGGCTTCCTTAGACCATACATGATATTCTAGCACTCCTGAAGACAAGAAACTCTATGAGCATGCACACATGCAGCTATCACTATGTTTTTCTGGTAGATGCAGCCGGCCCTTATTCACTTACACAGGTGTCTTTGACACGCATGGTGTCAAATCAAGAGGGCAAAGCCCCATTGGTTGTTGCTGAAAGTGCAACGAGGTCTTCATCAAAAGTTCCACCACACCACTTCCGACTGAACCAACTCTTATCCACACTTGTCTGCCTCCACCTGAGCCTTCTCGCTCCCTAGCCACCAAAGCATTATGAAGCTAGTGAGATTTGGACATACTCCCTAGCCACCTGAGCTTTCTCTAAGTTCAGACATACTCCGTAAGACTAAATCATCCCTCATTAAATCAACAGTAAAACGGAATACGTTATGCATCTTCTTGGCAATCTTGGAGATGTTTCGAAAAGAAAAGATCACCATTTTGAAATTTTAAATTGTATGCCAAATTTTGGGACTACATTTGTTCAATTGGAGTTTAGGGCTAGGCTCACATTCTTGATTTTCCTTCCATCAAAAAAGCTCTTGCAAAATATTTCTTCGTGGAGATTATGACTTAGTCTGTTTGGACAACTAGAAATGATTTAATATTCAATGGAATTCAATCAAATCTTTTCACATGTAGGGGAAAATGTAAGAAGAAATAGCCATGGTTATCCATACGGCTAGGAGAAAAGAGTATGCTTTCAATCATGGAAAGATAGCTTCAACCTAGCTTAGAATTTCTTTTTCTTCTCATTTAATCATGTCGACTACAAAAACTATAAATATATGTAATAGAAAGCTATTGTTTTTGTTAAAAAACAGAAAATGAAGCACATTTTGGCGTGAGCTCGAGAAAAAAAGAACGAAATGAAGCAAATCAACAAAGTACCTCGCAAATTGTTGTTTTGGTTTATTTTAAATATCAAGATCACCATTTTTTTCACTTTACCACTACTTGTAGAGTACTCCTCATATATATTTTTAAGATGGTACTCCCGTTTATCTGTTTGGAGGTACCATTTCCTGTCGTCCTTTAGACCGACAGAGGTCATATATGTTTCAAGGTACCCTAAAAGAGCTCTTATCCAATTACCGATGGGTCGTTGTGATGTTCTATCTTCATGAGTGAATCCAAGCCATATATTGTACAATTTAAGAAATATGATATGCTGGAATTGAAGTTTCAACACCAGAAGCTATTCTAATGCTGTTATTGACACTAGGTGGCCTTTCCTCTTTAATGCTGTTATTGACAGCATGGACCTGAGGGAGATCACGATGTCTGGTCGTCAGTATACCTGGGCCAATAACCGATCGGTGCCAACCTTTGAAAAACTGGACCGGGTGCTAGTTACCACTGATTGGGAATATAAATATCCCCTATCCTCGGTTCGGGCACTAGAAAGAATTGAGGCCTTATCGGATCACGTCCCGTTGCTAACCGATTTTGGTCATCCAATCCCATGTTCTAACCGTCACCAGTTTAAATTTGAACTGGGATGGCTCACTAGAGAGGGATTTCATGAGCTGGTTAAGAAGCTGTGGGCGCGCCAGCCTCGCGGTAACACACCCATTCAACGATGGAATAATCGAATCCGCGCCTTGCGCTGATTCCTTCGAGGATGGGCCAAACATACCGCTGGCATTTACAAAAAAGAAAAATTGCGATTGTCTACCTTAATTGATGCCCTTGATAAAATAGCGGAGGTGAGGCCTCTGTCTGCTGTTGAGATTGAACAAAAAAGTAATCTTAACGAGCAGATTGCTCGCTTACTACGTGAGGAAGAGATTAAATGGTACCAACGTAGCAAGGCGGACTCGCTGGTGCAAGGTGATGATAATACGAAATACTTTCAAATGCTAGCCAATGGCAGACATAGAAAGAAGCGTATATTCTCCCTTGACCAGGAGGAAGGTCGAATAGAGGGGGACGTACCACTTAGAAATTTTATCACTAAGTATTACAAAGACCTTTTTGGGCCTTCAGCTGAAACTAATTTTCAGTTGGACGAATCTGTTACTCATGACATTACTCAAGTTACAAACGCGGAAAATGAATTCCTAACCTCTCCGTTTTCAGAGGAGGAAATTCGAACTGATGTGTTTCAGATGGAACACAACAAGGCGCCGGGCCCGGATGGCTTCCCCGCAGAGTTCTATCAATGCTTTTGGGACGTGATTAAGGCAGACTTGGTTCAGTTGTTTAACCAACTGCATTCCGAGGACCTTGATATTGCTCGTTTAAACTTTGGGGAAATTATCCTATTGCCTAAGATTAAGGAGGCTAGTCGTATTCAACAATATCGACCGATTTGTCTCCTAAATGTTAGTTTTAAAATTTTTACGAAGGTAGCGACTAATCGGTTGAATGGTGTAGCTGATCATGTCGTAAAACCCACTCAAACAGCATTTATGCAAGGACGAAACATATTAGATGGAGTGGTCGTCCTGCATGAAACTGTTCATGAGCTGCACCAGAAAAAGTTGAACGGTGTCATTCTTAAAATTGATTTTGAAAAAGCATACGACAAAGTTAAGTGGCCCTTCCTGTTGCAAACTTTGCGCATGAAGGGGTTTTCACAAAAATGGTGTCGCTGGGTAGAGAGCTTTGTCTCTGGAGGTAGTGTGGCCATAAAAGTTAACGATGACGTTGGCAACTATTTTCAGACACGGAAGGGGCTTCGTCAAGGCGACCCCGCATCTCCCATCCTGTTTAACATAGTCGCTGACATGCTAGCTACCCTTGTTGAGCGGGCTAAGCTAGATGGTCAAATTAGTGGAGTCATCCCACACTTGGTAGAAGATGGACTATCCATTCTACAATATGCGGATGACACGATTCTATTCATGGATCATGATCTAGATAAGGCTAGAAATCTCAAGCTGCTCTTATGTGCTTTTGAGGAACTTTCTGGTCTCAAAATTAATTTCCATAAAAGCGAACTTTTTTGCTTTGGTGATGCTGCAGAATCAGCACCCGAATATGCCGACATTTTTGGATGCCAGCTTGGGCAGTTTCCGATTCGGTATCTGGGTATTCCCATACACTATCGGCGTTTAACTATCGCTGAGTGGAGGCATGTGGAAGAGAGACTGGAGAAACGATTAGCCAGTTGGAAGGCCAAACTCTTGTCTTATGGGGGCCGACTGATCTTGATCAATTCCGTCCTAAGCAACATGGTTTTATATATGTTGTCATTCTTCCACCTGCCGAAAGGGGTTCTACAGCGGCTAGATTACTTTAGATCCAGATTTTTTTGGCAGTCTGATAACGAAACCAAAAAATATCGACTTGCTAGGTGGAGCGTATTATGCAGACCTAAAAGTCAGGGGGGCCTGGGTATCCAAGACCTTGAGATTAAAAACATCGCTCTTCTCAGCAAGTGGGTCTATAAACTACTCACTGAGAATGGAGTATGGCAGGAAATCATTCGCAACAAGTATGTGGGATCCAATGCCATTTCTCAAATTCATTGGAAACCTGGGGATTCACATTTTTGGAGTGGTGTCATGAAGGCCAAGGAATTCTTCTTCCAATTTGGGACCTTCTCGGTTAGGGATGGTTCTCAAGTTCGTTTCTGGGAAGATACCTGGTTAGGGAACAACTCATTAATGGTGCAATATCCGAGCTTGTACCGGATTGTTAAACATAAATTCGTCACGATCAAACAAGTCTTCGGACAAGAAAACCCCGATATTTCTTTTCGTAGGGATCTTTTGGGCACTCGTCTGGCAGCATGGAATGAATTACTCACTCGCCTAGAGGACATTCAACTGTCAGATGAGCCGGACACTTTTCGATGGAACTTGCATCAGAATGGCAAATTTTCGGTCAAATCCATGTATGATGCAATGGTTCATTGTGATGTTCCAGTTGATAATAGGAAATTGTGGAAGCTAAAAATTCCTCTAAGAGTGAAGATTTTCCTCTGGTTTCTAAACAAAGGAGTCATCCTAACCAGAGATAACCTGGCACGACGAAACTGGCATGGGCCCAAGACATGTGTCTTTTGCCAACATGACGAGACTATTAAACACTTATTTTTCGAGTGTAAGTTTGCTCGGACAGTTTGGGCCATGGTCCAAGTAGCTTCGAATTTATACCCACCACGTAGTGCACGGAATATGTTCGGCAACTGGTTGCGGGGTATTGATAAACAATTTTCTGCACATATTCTCGTGGGAGCGGCGGCCTTATGCTGGGCAATGTGACTTACCAGGAATGATGTGGTTTTTAACAATAAATGTGTCTCATCTCCTATGCAGGTTATCCATGTTTGTACACGTTGGCTCCGTACGTGGTCTATCCTGCAGAAGCCGGAGGACAGGGACCTTTTTATGATGGCGTCTACTCGGCTGGAGCGTACGGCCAGGGAGGTTTTCTACCCACATGGATGGCGGTGTGATTTACGGATAGGATCTACCGCTTCTTAGGCTGGACATGATTTATTGCTTGGCTTTGTATCGAATTATTTTATTTTAGGGTGCTCTGGACTTTTTGGCTGTGTGCATCTAGCTATGCAGAGGCCGGGCTTTCTTTCAATACGATTGTATCACCTCGATATATCTATTCAATGAAAAGTCCTTTATCGAAAAAAAAAGAAGCTATTCTAACAGCTCACATACATAGGTAGATTCACGAGATGGTTGGCTTGGCCTACCACTTCAGCTTTTGTTGTATTTCGCTGAATCATCTTTATCAATCTTCGGCATGCTAAATCTGAATTCGTCGACCAACTGAATCAATTGCATAGAGGAGTAATTTTACAATAACACAAACAAGGGTAATGCTACTGCGTCTAGTTGTCTTTCCATTGTACCAACTCTTGTTTTCCGTGTTCATTACCAGATCTAAGATGCCCATTGGATGTCTTTTCTTCATAAATAAAGTAGTACTGAATGAGAAGGAAAAGATGGTAGAATGGCAAGCAAAGACAATGCAGCGGTTTCTCCAAAGCTGAAGCCAATTGAGAACTCCCATCCCTGAATCAACCCACCAATGGTTTCCTTTGGGGCTCGCATAGTGTTGGTTCTCCAGTTGAGGTGGCCTCCTCTACCATGGGCGGCATTCAAAGCTAGGGATCAAAAACCTTCCCAATGGAGGACTCCATGGTCGTATCCATGTCGTTGTAATGCTGCTCCGAGAAATTTTGCCGCCCGACACCGAGGCCAGCCTTCGGCCCACGCTCACCATGCCGACTCATCGTCCTATCGACCACCACACCGTTGAGCCCAACAACCTTAGTTCATAGTTTTATTTGCTTGTTGAACCTCTAATTGCATCGCTTGATTATACTAGAAATGGGGAGGAGGGCTAGCTCGTAAACCCCATGATCAGTTATTTACCGCATCTAACTATGTGGATTTTCTGGAAGAAGAAAAAGAGGCCAACCGAGTGCGAGTCAATGGAAACGCTCGTGCCGGAAGAGAGCACATCCTTCTTCACTGGTGTGTGCATTGCACACGTAGCAACTCCCACAGAAAATTCAAAAAATATGTAAGCGCAAGTGCAGGCCCAGTGTAAAATTACCCCGATGAGGGAGACATGTTACGGTGGAGGGGTCAGCGGTGTGATCGGGGCAAATTGAATATTTGTGCTCGGTCGATGGAATGCTAAATTGGAATAGGATAATGGTAGTGGCCCATCTTTGCAAGTTGATTTGATCAAACAAAGACTCACTCTAAATTTCTCCTTTCCTTTCCAGTTGCCTAGCATGTAAATAGATACAAATCCAACCACAACATTGAATATCTCATAAACGTAGAGTCGGGCAGTAGTATGATATTGTACATACATGGTTCCAGGCTTTTACTCTGCACATAAATACAAATGGTCGCATATCAAGATTGGACATCAAGCCAATCACATGGGACCATATTTTTCATACATGTACATTTTTCTTAACCATCATGTGCAGATCTCATATAAATAATGACCGGCGACTTATTTGGCCAGGTAGGCGTAGAGTTCATGTTACAAATAAAATCTAACCAGAAAGAGCCACATGTGTGTTGAGAAATTGATAGTCGCAACCATATAATCTGATAAATAGAATGGGGCAAAGTGCCTTCACATCGAGAAATAAGAAAGACAGGAGCTCCCGAGCCTCCTCAGCGATTTGGAAGATCTGGCCGTCCGTTTCGGTTGCTTGATGCGATCTGGGCCGTCCGATCTCGCGCTGAAATGATCTGGGCCGCCGGACCGAACCCGGGACGCTGTAGCAATGAACAGTTTCACCCCGCGTAAATATCCTATGCCACCGCCGTTATTCCCGTGCCCCGCCGAGGGCATTTTCGTCATTTCACTACGTGGTATAAAAACCCAACACCCATAGGGTTTCCCCCAATCGGCTTCTTCTCCCTCTCCCCAATCGGCTTCCTCTCCTCTTCACGCCAGGGAGAGCCGCCGCCGCCCCCTCCCCTTCCACCCTAGCCGCCGTCCCCCATCGTGAGACAGTGAGCCCGCCCTCCCATGCTTCACCACCTGGCCATCTCTCGCTCGAAGGGGCGAAGGACGTCGAGCAGATGAGTCTCGCTGGCGATGGTGCCACTGCTCCGGCGGCGGCCAGATCCGCCGCAACAGAGCCCCCCCAGCCCTCCCTCTCTCTCCCGCGTCTGCTCCACGTACGCCGCTTGATTCCGGCGAGCCCTGGCATCTCCGCCACCACGCAGCACGGCGTCAAGCTCGCCTCGCTCCGCTGCGTCCTCTCGTCCTGCCGGATTCTCCGCTCGCGGCCACCACCGCTCACCCGCGACCCTGCCCCGTGGCCAGGGTTTCGGGCGTCGGCTCCAACACCGGCGGCTATGTCCGGTAAGCTCATCCCCTCCCCCTCCTTCCTCCTCCTCCTCCTCCTCCTCTCTCTCTCTCTCTCTCTCTCTCTCTCTCTTCCTCTCTCTAATCTCTTCTTTTATAGCAGCAGAGGACAAGTTGGTGGGTGAGGGAATGATCATGGCGGTGGACAGATCCGCCATGGCCGCAGCAACTTGCACCTCCTCGCTCCAAGGTCGCCGTGGAGGCCCAGCGACGGGACCCCGACACCATGGAGTTGCTCGTCCAGGGCTGCATCTCCTTCAACCACCTCCCGCAGGACAAGCAGCAGCAGAGGAGAGTTCATCCTCTCCTGGCCCGACACCGGCGGCCTCCAGTCAGTTCATCCCAGCCTGGCCCCCTCTTTCTAATCCCTCTCTTCTTTTGTAGCAGCAGAGGAGAGGAGCCGGGACGAGCCTGCCCTACCCTGCACTGCAGTCGACGCCAACACTGCTCTTCTACTATCTTTCTCTGTCCTACAGCTCCTCATGTGCTTCAATTCCAGCTGTGCTGCTGCTGTAGAGGATAAGATAGGATGGACGAGAGCACATCACACGATTCGATTCTACTCTTAATTGCTCCTTCTCTTCAATGATAAGATAGGTTGTTTGTTCCTGATAAGGAAACCTGAAGAAATCCCTTCAATGATTCTTCAGTTTGGAGTGCTTTGCGACCATTTTTTCATGTAGGCTGCAACTTGTTGGTGTTTTATTTTCATAATTCTTCTCTGCTCATGATGCTTAGCAAGAAGTGACATTATTTGGTGGATGCGCACGTTTGTTGATGTTTGATTTTCACAATTCTTCTTTTCTCATGATGCTTAACAGCGACATTGTTTAGAAAGTGCTAATGTTCATGTTTAGTATTATCTGGATCATGTTTAGTATTTTCATAGTTTCTTCTTTGCTCATATAAGCACTAAGATCTGTCTGAGATAGCAATTAGGGAAGGATGATTTACTTCTATATTGTCTGGATCATGTTTAGTATTTTTCTTCTAAGATTCTTTATTTTTACCCTATTATATACCAAATTTGGCTTTAGGTAACTGCCTGAGGTAGTTTCCATTTCTCTTTCTGTGTGTGATTCTTGCTATAATAGCTCAATTTCTCTTTTCTTTTAGAATTTCTTTAATTCTACATTTAGTTTTTCCTTCTTTCATTTAAATTGTGTTCTGATATTTTCTAGGCGCCCATGGGTTACAATGACTCAGACCAATGTTTTTCTTTACTACTCTTTACGTTTGTAATTGCAACAAAGTAAGTTTTGTAGGCTCAGAGAGAAATCTTCTGGATTTTTTAGACCACATATTTATTTTCTTTCTCAACAATTCATGGTGTACCACGTAGTAATTTTGATTTTTCATTCGGCTGTTATACTCTTTACAAGATCTACAAGTTGCACACAATTCATGTTTTCTGTTTGGTCTTGCCAATTCTCGAAACATTCCCATTTTTGTTCTAAGGAGCTTTTGATGTTGTATCTATACTCATGCTTAATCTAACAGGTGAAACTGTACAGCCTGATGCACCACAGCCACCGGAGGAAATTGTTCACAACATCTACTTCTGGAGCGATGGGTTCACAGTAGACGACGGTCCACTCAGAAGTTTCAACGACCCAGAGCATGCATCCTTTTCGAGGTAAAAAGAACTCTGATGTGTGCAACTGAGTGTATATGCACTACTGGTTGTTATGTCTGTCCTGTGAATTTATATATGATTTTTTCTATTTCTTTTACTTTTATAATGTTTTATGTTCACCCTTCTGTTTACAACATGGAGTGATAGTTCTTTCTTGAACCTTTTGCCGTTACATGCTGATGATTATGTGTGCAATATAGCATAATAATGGTTAATCTTTATACTCATGAAGATCTGAGTTGGTAGCGGTCCATTCACCGCTCAAAAGTTATTAGGAATCATCAAAAGTGTCAACCATTTTATGGAGGATGTACATATGCTTTATTCGACTAATGTATGTTTTGAGATAATGTTTATTAATTTCTTACAAATTCGTGGATTATATGGCACAAGTATTTAAACAACCGACAATATATAGCAAAAAAAAAAAACTGTACCAGCGCATTAGCATTTAGCTAATTGAAATAATGTCTGACTGACCTCTTTCCCTGTTGTTAGACGTAATGTTTTTTAGCTGGTATTTAAGAAACTAACTCAGCTTTGCTTCCATGATGGTGTCTCACGGCTTCTCTTATTTCTTCAATGTCCCAGTTAAATACATATTCCCTCCGTCCCAAAATAAGTGTCTCAACTTTAGTACAACTTTGTACAACACTTATTTTGGGACGGAGGGAGTATAAGCCAGGGTTATGGATGTGTAAGTGGTTGGGCAATTTTTTTTGCCATTAGGGACACATTTTTTCTGTCCAAGAACTTTTTTCGTAGCAAGTTATCATTGTATTGCAGTAGCTTGCCGACTAAAATAAATATACATATCAAGGCATCCAGATTTCTTGATGAAATAGGGAAAGGGGAAAAACTAGGTCGCTTTGTCAGCTATATTTTGTTCGAACTCCTTTGTCTTATATTTACCTTTGTTGTTGCTTATCCCTGATTGGATCTGTTGGTCTTACTCGTAACACTTTCTGTTCGGCTATATTATAAAGTGTGTGGAACATGCATTTGTTCTTTTATTCCATCACATGTTGCTGTTGTTATATCTGCTTGTGCTGAATTGAATGCAAGTACTCCACTTATCTATCTTTTGATTTTTCTGTTTCTCTAGAGCATCATGAAGTCTCAATGCCCAACTGAGCTTGCGCCGGCTGATGGGATGTCTAAGGTGAACGTAAATCTTGTCCGTAAAGAAGAAAAATGTCCTGTGAGTATCATGTAATTCTGTAGTGCTTCATATGTTTCTTAAATGGTCGCCGTCGCAATAATCATCGATACCTGAACACAGGAGCCAGTCAAGCGCCCTGCCCCATTTCAAGGAGGGGGAAGAATTCTCGCGGCACCATCTGAAAACTCTGCTCCTTCGGATATCGCTCTTGCGGCTGCTGCTTCTAGCACTGCGACCACCACCGTGCGCAAGGCTATCACAGTGGATGATTCTTTGCCGTCAATCTTCCTCCAGATCAGGTTTGCAGACGGCAGCCGTGTGGTTGTGCGCTTCAACACAAGCCACACGATCAATGACGTGCGAGCTCATCGACACGACAAGGCCAGGAGAAACAAGTGACTACACGCTGCAGGTCGGGTTCCCCCCTAAGCCGCTCGACAACGCGACCAAGACCATCGAGGAAGCCAGCGTCGCCAACTTGGTGATCATCCAGAGAGTCTAATCTCAACAGGCTGTTGACCCCACGTCATTGAACGCACCATCCATCCGTCCCAATCGTGCACATTTCCTTGCCCTTTTGTCCATCCCTGAGCTCTCTTGGATGCCCCTCAGGTATTAAGATTGTAAAAATCGGCGAGATCTGGGTGCCCGTCTTATTAATCTGCTGTAGCGTAAGTATACTTGGCTTGCACTTGGGCTTCCTGTCCGGTCTTCATGGCGTTTCGTGTACTGGCAGTCCTTTTGATCGTGTCTAACGGCCTCTTTGGTACGGGCATGGGACAGGGAAGGGTAGCTGCAACGGATGCCCATTATTCATGTTTTGTTGTTTTCATCGATGAATGTCCTGACGACGATTGTAATTTGCGAGCAACCGGGGTGGGTTATTAGCAGGCAGTGTCTCCAGCACTAAACCATATTTCCTACTAACTTATCATTACCTGCTTGATCAAAACATTGGGACCGGCATCCTCGCGCCAAGGCGCGATTCCGATCTAGTCAATAATATGTATGTCCTAGCTTTCCAAACCTCGCTCCTCCGTGCTTCTGGTTCCTCTAGTGACCATCAACATAGATCATATATATCCAAAGAGAAGAGATCAAGCATGTGGTTGTGTTGGATAGGCCTAGAAGGTATTGGGAATTATTTTGGGTCCTCAGCCTAGTTTTCCATGTGAAATTCAGTTCCCTCAATTTTTGGCGGATACGTGGAAACATCAATGATCTTCGTTTGCTGTTTTACGGTTTCGCCCGAGGTAACTCCAAGGGAAACCTCAGATTCTCTAGGGGATTGGACGATGACTACGCTGTTCAGTGGCTCCTCTTGGGGCATCATTTTAAGAGTGGCTGCCGGCTGGAGGGGCCAGTGGTAGGTGGTGGTCGGTGTTGTTGGTGCTTGGCAGATGCGATCCGAGTTCTTGATTTTGTGGTGGACAGGCCTGACGTTTTCATTTGAAGCCGGGTTAGCGAGTAGTGACCATCCTCAGATTACCTCGTTCCCATATGACACTCGGGTGGTAACCAGATGGCCAATGCTAATGGCGTCTGCCTTGCTTGGCCAGATGATGATAGAAGCCGAAGACCTACTTCCCCTTGTCGAGCCTTCGCGATCCGTGAAGCCGAGATTCTTAGTCACCTAGGGTGTGGGCTTGTTGTGGTGTGGTGTGGGCTTGTTGTGGTGTGGTGTGGTGTTTGTTGGTGTGCTGTTGTGTGTTTGTGAGCTCTATCTGAGCTTTGTAATGTGTTCTTCTTCATCGTCAATGAAATGCAACACATGTTGCTTTTCAGCAAAAGAAAAAGCAATCCTTTATGACGAGAGATTCTATGACCATGCACGCATGTGGCTACCTCTTTTTTCTAGTGGATGTAGATCTCTCTCGATCACGTGCACGTCGCATGAATGTAGTCCAGTCAAGATCACAGAGTCGCACCGGTTCTGCCAGGAACTGCAGCCATGGCTTGGTCAAAAGGCCACTGCTTAGCTCCCGCTTGACCGACCTGTAATTATCTGTATGGTCTGCCTCTGCCTAAACCCTCGTGCTCCATGTCCACCAAGGCCCGCCGGTGCCGGTGAATTTGGGACCGTGAAATACCCTGTCAATTCGCACCACCAGTGGATTTGTCTTTTGTAGCGTGCACCGGTAGCAGTTTATGGAAATACATGGCTGCAAATATTTTTAGAGAAATGACTGCATGTATTTGTTGTTGTAGATTTTTTTTAAGGGTTATACCAAGCTTTATTACTCAAATTTCACATGGCATGCGATACAAAAAGGATCATGGGAATCGCCCAACCAGACGTGACACCCCAGATCGATTCGGGGCAACTAGGGCACCTGTTAATGAAGTATGCTGGTACTGGCCTACTGAGTGCAAACAACATCAATGAAGCAAAGTAATATTGAATATCATCATATTTAAAAGTATTTCTTATCTTGAAGAAATTTCAAACTGACTATTGTTCCATGTTGAAGATGATGTATTCTACAATTTCTTTAAGTATTCAGTTTTCATGATTTCTAGAAGATGATTGGGGCTCATAAATACTCACTCCGTCCCAAAATAAATGTCTTTAATTTAGTATAACTTTGTACTAAAGTAGTACTAAACGACACTTATTTTAGGATGGGAGGAGTATCGGTACGCCAAACTACCCAATTGCATGCATTCTGACCTATGGGCATGAATATTTTATCTAGAAAAGTCATGGCATGTCTCACTATGCTTCTCTCTTGGACCGTTATGGAATGAAAGGAATGCATGCGGGTCTTCTGGCACAAGAGGGCGCTGCCACCGACAGTCCTCAACATCATCTAGGAGGCAGCGAAGTTATGGGTCGCCGCGGGTGCAGAGAAGATATGGGAAATTGTATTGTGAGAGTAATTTTCATGCGGTGTCGTAAGGGATGATCGTAGAACTGTATTCTTCTCTTAAATAATAGACGGGCAAATCTTTTGTCTCTATTTCAAAAAAATAATATCCTTACATGTGCATATAGACAGAGATATCTGGGTTCTCAATACAATGTTACACAATTCCGGATCTGCTAGCCAGCGTTTTCAACCCACATGCGTCAATTATGGCCAATCGGAGAGCAACACCGAATTATGAGAAGCCTTGGGCCCTCTTCGCCCCAAAAGACTAGCCTGATAGGAGGGGACACCCGCGTCCTTATAAGTCGTGTTCTGCCTCCCCCCACAACCAATGTAGGGCTAAACTCAACAATCTCACCCCACCCTTGTAAGTCGTGTTTTGCCTCCCCCACAATCGATGTGGGACTAAACCCAATATTTTCCTCTTAGACATCGGTCACCCTGGGCCCGTTAACACCAGTGTTTCCAGCTCACCAACCATGACCGACCACCCGTAAGTCCACCAAAATTTATTCCGGGCATCTAGGCTCCGGTACCACATGTTACGCAATCCCGGGTCCACTAACCAGCGTTTCAACCCACATGCATCAACCAGGCCCAACCGGAGAGCAACACCGACTTATGAGAGGCCTTGGACCCTCTCCCCCCAAAAGACTAGCCTGATAGGAGGCTACACCCCGCCCTTTATAACTCATGTTCTGCTTCCCCCCACAACCAATGTGGGACTAAACCCAACATACAATATATTTCTTTTTATTTTGCTCTTGCTAAGTCGGTACATAGTTGCTATTTGTTATTTTGTAAATAAGTAATGCTATGATGTTTGTTCAAAGCCAAGATTACTGCCCAAAATGTTAAATAAATAGATTGCAAGATTGATACATGCAAGATGACTTAGACCCTATTTTGCTGGTTTATGGCTTCAACCAAAAGCGGGTGAGCAATTTATTTCAAAGCTTGTATCGTTCAAATTGAAACAATCGAACGTTTCGTCACTGCCATCCGTCTATGGTAATCATGCACATCCATCTTCTGTTCTTGATTGGCCACATGGATGTACAGTCCTACAACTTGAGTTCAGGTTCACATATACCTGAACTTTGGTTCCTATTCCATCTCTGTTAATTCCACATGTAGTTTATGGGACATATTTTCTTCAAAAGAGTATTTCATCTTCCGTTTACTATAATGGTCTATTTTCATAAGATGACAGATAATTATTTGCCTGAAACGTTCACAATAACCATGAAACTTTCACTGTTTATGTGTTCTGTTTCTAGTCACTAGCCCATGCAACCACACGGGTTTATGACTAGTTAATACTAATAACATACCCTCCAGAATCTACATGATTTGGAGTTGTGTTCAAGTGTGCCACATAGCCATGCAGGTGATTGACTATCTTGTCTTTGCCACTGCAAATTGTTAGTTTTAATCTTGTTACAGGTCATTAGTTCATGTCATGCATGCATATTAGTTAGAGGTTAATTAGTCTGCATGGACCATACACGTGATGGTTGCGTACGTGTGTGTTTTGAGTCATTGTATGTACACATAAGTTGTAGCCAGATATGTGCCTGTTCACGTTGCGGCGCGTGGGTCAGTTAGGCCATGATGGGATGGCACGAGATGGATGGATCGTGTCGTTTGCTTCGGCCGAGTCGTCCGGCTGTTATCGTTGTAATCTCTCACTTAGTTATCAGAGAAATAATAAGAAGAGAAGAAAGCAAGAAAAGGGGCAAGCAGTTGCGCCTCGCAAAAACTACCGGTGTCACTGTATTCGTCTTCCTCCCTCATTCGTTTGTCTCCACCGTGTTCGTGTGTGTAGCCTCGCGTTTTGTTCCAACACAAATGGTGAACCGATGATTAGCAATTTGCTGTGCTAGAACTGAAGTGTCATGCTAGACGTGGCAGACAACTCTCTGTTTCCACATTATTTTGTTGTCGTTGTCTGATACGTCTGCATCGTATCTACGTTTTCAAACTCTTTTGCTCTTGTTTTAGATTCTAATTTGCATGATTTGAATGGAACTAACCCGGACTGACGATGTTTTCAGCAGAATTGTCATGGTGTTATTTTTGTGCAGAAATAAAAATTCTCAGAATGACCTAAAACTTCACGAAGAATACTCTTGGGATTAATAAAAAATATTTGCGAAAGAATCAACAGAGGGAGACCCACCCCCTGTCCACAAGGGTGGGGGGTGCGCCCTACTCCCCTGGGCGCGCCCCCCTGTCTTGTGGGTCCCACGAAGCTCCACCGACCTCAACTCCAACTCCATATATTCACGTTCCGGGAGAAAAAAATTGGAGAGAAGGATTCATCGCGTTTTACAATACGGAGCCGCCGTCGCCTCCTGTTCTTCCTCAGGAGGCCAGATTTGGAGTCCGTTCGGGGCTCCGGAGAGGGAAAATCGTAGCCATCATCATCACCAACCTTCCTCCATCACCAATTTCATGATGCTCACCCCCGTGCGTGAGTAATTCCATCGTAGGCTTGCTGAATGGTGATGGGTTGGATGAGATCTATCATGTAATCGAGTTAGTTTTGTTAAGGTTTGATCCCTAGTATCCACTATGTTCTAAGATTGATGTTGCTATGACTTTGCTATGTCTAATGCTTGTCACTAGGGCCCGAGTGTCATGATTTCAGATCTGAACCTATTATGTTTTCATAAATATATTTGTGTTCTTGATCCTATCTTGCAAGTTATAGTCACCTACTACGTGTTATGATCCGGCAACTCCGGAGTGACAATAGTCGGGACACTTCCCGGTGATGAACGTAGTTTGAGGAGTTCATGTATTCACTAAGTGCTAATGCTTTGGTCCGGTACTTTATTAAAATGAGGCCTTAATATCCCTTAGTTTCCAATAGGACCCCGCTACCACGGGAGGGTAGGACAAAAGATGACATGCAAGTTCTTTTCCATAAGCATGTATGACTATATTCGGAATACATGTCTACATTATATTGGTGAATTGGAGCTAGTTCTGTGTCACCCTAGGTTATAATTGTTGCATGATGAATGCCATCCGACATAATTATCCATCATTGATCCATTGCCTACGAGCTTTTCACATATTGATCTTTGCTAAGTTACTTTTCCGTTGCCACTGTTACGATTACTACAAAACTGCTACTGTTACTTTTGTCACTTTTACCGTTACTTCCATACTACTTTGCTACTAAATACTTTGCTGCAGATATTAAGTCTTTCAGGTGTGGTTGAATTGACAACTCAGCTGCTAATACTTGAGAATATTCTTTGGCTCCCCTTGTGTCGAATCAATAAATTTGGGTTGAATACTCTGCCCTCGAAAACTGTTGCGATCCCCTATACTTGTGGGTTATCATTGTCTTGCTTGATAGTGGATTTTAGGTTGTTTGCACTCAGTAGGTCAGTACCAGACTTGATCAAGCTTGCACTGTCAAATAATTTTGTTATGATGTAGAGGCTGGTTGAGAAATATATCTGAGAAGAAGAATGTATGTTCGCTCTTGAAGAACAAACAGAAATAATTTTGTTAAGAGCATCTCCAACAGGCGCGCTAGTTTTGGCGTGCGTGGGAAAAGATTCCGGTTTTGCGCGCGTGAGCCCGGTTGGCGCGCTCCAATAGGCGCGCGAAAGTCCGGCACGCTAAACAAACTTGCGCGCGCGCGAAAAAAGCGGCAATGCGCGTGGCAGTTTTGGCGCCCGGCGACCAAAGCACTCTATAAAACCCGCACGCGAGCCCGCCAACCTCCATCTGCATCGCCTCTCTCTCCCTTCTTCTCCTCGCTTCTATCGGTGCCCCGCCGCAGCCGCGCCCTTCTTCCTCGCCTCCAACGCCCCGCCGACGCCTCCAGTTCCTTTTCCCTCACCGCCGACATGCCGCTGCGCGCCCGGAGCAGCTCCGGCTACCGTGCCCGCCCCTCCGGCATGTATTACCGAAGCGGAACTCTGAATACACGCCTCGGTCTCGGAACGTGCAAGACCGCCCATGAGGCCGCCCGCACGTACGACGCGGCGGCGTGGTGCCTCTCGAGGCCACATTCGCAGATGAATTTTTGGACGTGTGGACGCGCCAGCAGGCACAGGAGCTCACGCCTCCGCCGCGGTTGATCACCGAGGAGGACCGCCACATCCAGCGGAGGCTGGAGCGCCGCCTCCTCATTGCCGAGGCGGATGAGCACGCCATGGCAGCGTGGCGCGAGCGCTTCCCACAGGATGTCGCCACTGAGAACGAGTTCTGGGCGCAGAGGAGGCCGTAGCGAGCCGCGGATCGGGCGGACAGGCGTGAGCGGAAGGCACTGGCGATAGCGCAGTGCGAACTGGGTTCTTCGTCGACCTTTGACGACAACGGTCCTAGGTGGGATGACGCGTTTCTGTCGTCGGACTACACCACTGAGGAGGACGACAACGAGGAGTAGTTAATTATCTAGTTTAATCCTCGACGTAAAATCAATTATATTTGCATCGTAGTATCGTTTTTATGTCTATTTATTTGTATCGTATGAACTAGCTTGTGGTGTTGGGCTTGAACTATGCTATGAATACTTCTTTCATATTTATTTGTATATGTTGTTTCATATTTTTCGTATGTGTTGCATCGTAGTACCGGTTGCTCGTGCGCGCTGGATTTTGCAGCGCCTGCTGGAGCTACTGTGCCACGCCTTATTTTGCAGCGCCTGCTGGAGAAAGCGTCCGGCTGCGCGCAAAAAAAAAGCTATTTTGGCACTGTAAAATAAATTTAGCGCGCCACGCGGTTGCGCGCCTCTTGGAGATGCTCTAAGAATGTATGCTCTCTCTCTCTCTCTGCAAAATATTCTGAAATACTGATATTGCATGTAAGGAAATCAGCATGGAACAATCCAACAGATGTGATTGCATCCAATGAATCTTCTATATAGTAGTCAGTTAAGAAGACACATGGAATCTTATGAAAGGCATGTGAGTCTATGACACAACAAAATGTGGTTAGGTGTAGAAGAAATAACTATTTAAATGCGGGTTGGATCGATCTTTATTGACTTTATTGGTTATTGGGTCGACGTCTAGCTGTGTGGCGGCTGCGTACGGGTCTCCTCGTGGCGGCGGCCTTCAACGGCGGCGGGGCGGCACGTTCGCGGCATCCGGCGAGGGGTGGGGACGCGGCCGCGGTGGCTTCAGAGGCTGCGGCGTGTGCCCTCAGGGAGGATGGATATCCTCGCCCAGATCCGTCGGCGGCATGGCGGCGGAGGTCGCAGTGGCCGGTTGGCGCCGGCGGAACAAGGCCGGTGGCAGCGGCGATGTTCTGTCTGGATCCCGGGGCGGCGGCCCTGGATGGTGGTGGCGGGTGAAGCTCGGGCTTCCCGCGGCGGCATGGCGTGGTGCAGTCCCTGTCCAAGGCGGATCTGTGACGGCGATCTGATTGTGGATTGGTTCGGATCAGAGACGGTGACGAGCGCGCGGGATCCATCTCGGCGGCTCTCGCGGTTTGGCGAGGTGGGGGTGGGAGCCCTCCTCCCAGGCTCCACTGGTGGCACACTCTGGCAGTGGCCGGTGCGCCAGGACTCCTATGGTGGCACTGCTGTTGCGGTTGGTCGCCGGATCTAGGTGGCTAGATCTGGGGCTTTGAAGGCGGTCGAGACAGTGCACAGGTTGTCGGGTGGATTCCTTGGGACGGATCCGGGTGAAAACCTGGTTTTCGGTCATTGGCCGGAACCGGTGATGACGATGCCCTTATCATCGTTTCCTTCATGAAGGCATCATCGAGGTGAAACTCCCAACCCCACCTAATACCTCCGGGGGAAACCCTAGATCGGTTGATCGGATGACGGCGGCATTCATGTGTCGTTACCCCCTTGAGAGCGGCATTCTTGGAGATGCACTCGGGCTCGAGGAACCAGCGGTTGGCTTCTTCGGTGGAGCGGTGTTTCTTTCTACATATTCATGGCGGAGGTTTTTGGCGGCATGGAGCAGCGGAGGCTTGGCGTCAGATGTGTGGCGATGGACACGCGCAGGAGGTCGACGCTGTCTGGCGTCGTGGTGGCGTCGGCAGCAGCTAGACCGGGCAAGGTAGATGCAGCAGTACAGCTCTGAAGATAGATTGGTGGCAAGTGGCTGCAGCGGCCTCATACCCGGCAGGCGTCCTGGTTGAGGAACACGCCGGACTGGTGGGTGCCCATACCCGGCAGACGTCCTGGTTGGGACCTCAGGTCTTAGATGTTTAGGTTTGGCTGCGAGGTCTGTTTGGTATTAGGCCCAGACTATCAGCATCCCTTCATCAATTGGATAGGAGTAGCGACAGTTTGTTGCCTAGACGGTGGCTTCAGTCTTACTGTTGTATGACTTTGTAAGCTCTTGTGTGAATAATTAATAAAATGGCTGCATGCATCGTCCAGATGCAGAGGCCGGGGGTCCTCCTCCATTTCTAAAAAAAAAATTAGTTTTCACATTTTTCTTAGTAACCATTAGATGCAGATCTCATATAATTAATGTCACACAATGACTTGAGCCATGTGTGGTCCTAGTGTTCCTGAATAAAAGCTAGCCAAAACAAAGCTACATATTCGAGAATCGCATAGCCTCGAGACCATGTATAATCTGATAAATACAGTGAATCGGGCAAAACGTCTTCACATCAACGTGCTAGCATGCCAGCGCAGGTCCTAGCTTCCCAAGGCTTGTTTTTCATCCCACTCTCTAGTGAGAACCACCATATGACACACATGCAGACGGGTTGCATGGGACTAGAAGGCACCGGGAATTATTTTGAGGCCTTAGCACGTTGTTCACGAGCAAAAGGAGTTGAACCCAGTCGCACCACTGCAAGTACCGGTGCCGAAGGGTGTTCGCCGAGAGATGACCGGCATGAGAAGCCAAACGGCCATATCGCGCACCCCTCCTCCAATGTCACACCTGTAGGAGTCCAAGACAAGGAGGCCGGCTCTCATCAAATCAGTTCGCACCAGATTCACCTCACCACTACCAAAGACGAGACACGTTGTGAGCCATACGCTCCTGACGAGCAAGACGAGAAAAGCATCATGTCGTCGGCCGACTAGATCCCCGCCGCCAGCTGCTGTTGGCCAGTGCAGGGCCAGATATGTCGCCAGCTCCACATTACCCCTGCAACCATAGCCCATAGCAGCACGACTGCCGCCATGGCGTTCGGACCCCGCCCAAGCATGCACTGTTTAGGGTTGCCGCTGCGCTCGAGCCGAAGGGCTCATAGCAACACCAGGAGATGAGCCCGCTGTAGTCGTCAGGTAGAGACTTCGCTTGTAAGCTTCCTCCGACCACGGAGACGAGACCGGGGCGGTCCGAGCGGCCAGTTTTTGGTAGTACCTGTCTAGTTGATATAATAACACTTTTTCTAAAATTCAGACGTTTGTTTTTAATTTGGCATTAGGTCGTTTCTGCTGACTCTGTAATAAAAGTCTTACAAGCCACGTATACATTGGCATGACAAAACTGAAATGACAACTCTAATCTTTGCAGACCATCAGCAAAGAAGTAAAAATACAATCGAGACAGAAGAATCCCCTGAGCTTGGTAACGCCTGTCACCTATCTTCGGCACCACCGTAGCAGCCACCAAATGAAAATATGAAGATTCTGAGGGCGAATTCCAATACTGCATTGGGCTCCATCACCAACTCCTCTTCAGCATGTTCATATACTACTCTCCACTATTTCCTGTATGACAAATGAGGTGGTCCTAACACTTTGAGGCTCTAGAGATGCATTGCTTGAAGTTGTGTTCAAGGGTGCCATATATGTACCCATGCAGGTGAGTGGCTATCTCGTCTTTCTCGATGCAAATGGTGACCCCGTGGTTAGCGTTTTACTGATGTGGAATTCAACTATTAAAGTGTCATGCTAGCCGTGGCAGGCAACTACCTGTTTCCACTTTATTTTTGTTGTTGTTGTCGTTGTCCTGCTTCACAGTGGATCTCAGGATAGCAAATGTGTCAGCCCGTTTCAGAAATAACCAACTAGCTTGGCCCTTTGCTTCACTCAGGCTCTTTGAAGTTTAAAATCAGTAGGCCAGTACCCTGGCTTTCTCCACGGAGTTATGCGATATCTGCCTTAAACTGGTGCATGGTTCGGGAGAGTGCCCCATTCTCCTGGGACCAAAGCCGGTTGTCATGATTTATGGTGTTTGCTGTCCTGATCTTATGTTTTTTGAATCACCTAACATTGACACGCCCACACCTATGATGGACAGTTTGATAACGGGGTGGTGAAGGTGAGAAATGGATCGATGACAGAGGCACAAATAGTGCAGCAGCTACGTGAGCTTGCCCCAGGCAATTTTCAGTTGGATCTTGTGAAGCTTGAGGACCAGACTTATAAGGTAGATTTCCCTACGAGGGAGGATCTAAATCGACTCATCAAGTTCGATATGTGCAGAGTGCCTAGATGCAATTGTGTTCTTGAATTTGATGCGTGGAAGCAGAAGGAGCCACAGGGAACACCTCTCTCACAGATCTGGGTTCGATTTTCAGGGGCACCGCCTAAGCCTCTAAAGAATTTCCTGGTTACCTGGAGTCTGGGATCACTCATTGGCAAGACAGAGTGTGTTGATAAGCCGTTTACTCACGCACATGGTGTGGCGCGGTTACTTGTCACTGTGGTGGATATTGAGTTTGTTCCGGGTGTGGTGAGATGGACACATGCGGGTGTCATCTATGACCTGGATATTGAGGTTGAGGACTCCCCGATAGTTCAGGAGGTGGATGGAAACCGTGATGTCGATATGACTAGGGGAGATATGGCAATGGCAAGCAGGATAAGAGTGTTGAGCACAGTAGGCGTGATGGCGCTAAGAGGTCTGGGGGACCGTCCGCTCAGGAACCTGAGACTGCCATGGGAGCAGCACCCCCGTCTACACCGATGAATATGCCGAGGTTCGGTTCGTTTGCTGCATCATCTGCTCCCACTCGCCTATTGGGCCACAGGGTCGAGCTTGATGATCCTGTGGAGCAGGACTTGCCATCATTGCCAACGGCGATTTTACCGGAGGAGCTTCTGATAGTGCCTTCTTCGACGGCGACGGATGGAGCCCTGAGACAGGAGGTGATACGTCTCCAACGTATTTATAATTTTTGATTGTTCCATGCTATTATATTATCCATCCTGAATGTTTTATATGCATTAATATGCTATTTTATATCATTTTTGGAACTAACCTATTAACCTAGTGCCCAGTGCCAGTTACTGTTTTTTCCTTATTTTTGTCTTTTACAGAAAATCAATACCAAACGGAGTCCAAACGGAACGAAACTTTTTGAGGATTTTTCTTGGACCAGAAGACAACCACGAAGCTTCAGGAGGAAGCTAGAGGAGCCACGAGAGGGCCACAAGCCCTAGGGGCGCGACCCCAAGGCTTGTGGGCCCCTCGTAGCTCCCCCAACCCTAATCTCAGCTCTATAAATGCCCCAATATTCCCCGTACACCAGAGGCACACCAAAAATACTTTTCCGCCACCGCAAGCTTCTATTCTCGTGAGATCCCATCTTGGGGCCTTTTCTGGCACTTTGCCGGAGGGGGGTTCCATCACGGAGGGCCTCTACACCAACCTTGTTGCCCTTCCGATGATGCGTGAGTAGTTTATCACGGACCTAAGGGTCCATAGCTAGTAGCTAGATAGCTTCTTCTCTCTCTTTAATCTTCAATACAATGTTCTACTCGATGTTCTTGGAGATCTATTCGATGTAATCTTCTTCTGCGGTGCGTTTGTTGAGATCCGATGAATTGTGGGTTTATGATCAGATTATCTATGAATATTATTTGAGTCTTCTCTGAACTTTTTTATGCATGATTAAGATAGCTTTGTATTTCTCTCCGATCTATTGATTTGGTTTGGCCAACTAGATTGATCTATCTTGCAATGGGAGAGGTGCTTTCTGATGGGTTCAATCTTGCGGTGTCCTCACCTAGTGACAGTAGGGGTAGCGAGGCACGTATTTGTATTGTTGCCATTAAGGATAAAAAGATGGGGTTTTTACCATATTGTTTGGATCTATCTATCTACATCATGTCATCTTGCTTAAGGCGTTACTCCGTTCTTGTTAACTTAATACCCTAGATGCGTGCTGGATAGCGGTCGATGTGTGGAGTAATAGTAGTAGATGCAGAATTGTTTCGGTCTACTTGTAACGGACGTGATGCCTATATTCATGATCACTGCCTTATATATCGTCATAACTATGCGCTTTTCTATCAATTGCTCAACAGTAATTTGTTCACCCACCGTATGCTTTCTTCAAAAGAGAAGCCTCTAGTGAAACCTATGGCCCCCGGGTCTATTTCCTATCATATTATTTTCAGATCTATAAAACCAAAAATCCAAAAATACCTTGCTGCAATATATTTACTTTTACTTTTATTTATCTTTTATACCTATCTCTATCAGATTTCACTCTTGCTAGTGATCATGAAGGGATTAACAACCCCTTTTTTGCGTTGTGTGCAAGTGTTTGTTAGTTTGTACAGGTGCATCTATTGGGGACTTGCTTGTGCCTCCTACTAGATTGATATCTTGGTTCTTAACTGAGGGAAATACTTATCTCTACTTTGCTGCATCACCTTTTCCTCTTCAAGGGAAAAATCAACGCAAGCTCAAGAAGTAGCAGGAAGAATTTCTGGCACCGTTGCCGGGGAGGTTCTACATCGAGCCTACCAAGTACCTATCATAAACTCTCATCTCTTGCACTTACATTATTTGCCATTTGCCTCTCGTTTTCCTCTTCCCCACTTCTAAAATATTTTCAGAAAAACACCAAAACATTGCCTTTTTTATTCGCCTTCTTTCCGTTCGTCTTTTCGTTTGCTTATTGTTTGCTTGTGTGCTAGATTGCTTGGTTTGCTATCATGGCTAGTCCTTCTATCGTAGTTGGCACCTCGGAAAGTGAGGTTCTTAATTTTAAACAAAGGGGGGATTTAAAGGATGCTTGGTATAGAATTTGTGATGCTCAGAATAGATCTACCCGTAAGCAATCCACTACAGTACTTCTTCAAAATATTTATGTGGGTGTTACTACTTGGTATATATATGTGCTAGACACTATCACTGGGGGTAATTTCTTGGGTAGTCACCATATAGATGCTTACAATGCTATGGTAAATTTGGTGGGATCTCCACCAATCATGATTAATGAAACAACTTTACTTTTGGAACATGTGATGCAAAGGCTTGATATTATTGAGAATAAAATTTCTACCGTAGAGCTCACTGAAAATTTGGATAAAAAGATACATAATCATATTACTCAATTTGGATCAAAGGTAGGAATTACATTAAAACCCCTAAAGGAGAATGAACCTATAATTGATGAGAGGGTAGAACAAGGTTCCGCTAGAATTGATAAGTTAGAGGATATTATTACCAATTTGGGTTCTGCCTTTGCCGCTGTTAAAACTACTCCAAAATTTCCTCCTAATAAAACTACTAAGTTTATTTATGTTCCTAAAAATAAGGGTGGATCATCTAGTAAAGGAAACTAAGATCTTAAGATGATAAGTATTTGCCCTAGATTTATCAATATTATTAAGGAACCAATTCCTACGAATGAATTTCTTGATTTCCTACCTAGGAGTGTGGTCATCGAAAAACATAATGGAATCCCTAGGAAGAATGGATGTGTAATTGAGGAATTGCATACCAAAGATGACAATACCTAGATCTATGCATTATGCCTAGCTAGGGGCGTTAAACAATAGCGCTTGTTGGGAGGCAACCCAAGTTTATTTTGTGTTTTTTGTTTTTGCTTCTATTCTTGAATAAATACACAATATTACTTCTGTAATAATTGTGTTTTAGTGTTTTAATTAGTGTTTGAGCCAAGTAAGACCTTTGGGATGATCTATGGTGACAGTTGATTTGATTTTGCTGAAAAACAGAACTTTTGCGTCCAATAGAAGAATTGTTAAAATTCACTGGAGCGCGTTAAAATTCTGAATTTTTACACAAGATTGATAAAAAAATTCCTATTTTTTCCTAATTTTTTAGAATGTTTAGAGTTACAGAAGTTTGGCTAAAGTCCAGATTACTACAGACTATTCTATTTTTGACAGATTCTGTTTTCATTGTGTTGTTTGCTTATTTTGATGAATCTATGGGTAGTATTGGGGGGTATGAACCATGGAGAAGTTAGAATACAGTAGATATAACACCAATATAAAATTGGAATGAGTTTACAACAGTACCTAAAAGTGGTTATTTGCTTTGTTTCACTAACGGATCTCACGAGTTTTCTGTTGAGTTTTGTGTTGTGAAGTTTTCAAGTTTTGAGTAAAGTTTTGATGGACTACGGAATAAGGAGTGGCAAGAGCCTAAGCTTGGGGATGCCCAAGGCACCCCAAGGTAATATTCAAGGACAACCAAGCATCTAAGCTTGGGGATGCCCCGGATGGCATCCCCTCTTTTGTCTTCAATCCATCGGTAAAACTACTTGAGGCTATATTTTTATTCACCACGTAATATGTGTTTTGCTTGGAGTGTCTTGTATTATATGAGTCTTTGCTTTTTAGTTTGCCACAATCATCCTTGCTGTACACACCTTTTGATAGGGACACACATTAATCATGAATTTATTAGAATACTCTATGTGCTTCACTTATATCTTTTGAGCTAGGCAGTTGCTCTAGTGCTTCACTTATATCTTTTTAGAGCATGGGGGTGGTTTTATTTTGAAGAAATTGATGAACTCTCATGCTTCACTTATATTATTTTGAGAGTCTTATAAATAGTATGGCAATTTGCTTAGGTTATGAATTTAGTCCTAATATGATGGGTATTCAAGAGGGGTACAATAAAAACTTTCTTGTAGATCATTGAATATATGAGAAGTTTGATTCCTTGCAATTGTTTTGAGATATAAAGATGGTGATATTAGAATCATGCTAGTTGGTAATTGTGGGTTGATAGAAATACTTGTGTTAAGGTTTGTGATTCCCGAAGCATGCAAGCTAGTATGGTCCTACGTTATGTGATGAAGTTGGAGCATGATTTATTTTTAATTGTCTTCCTTATGAGTGGCGGTCGGGGATGAGCGATGGTCTTTTCTTACCAATCAATCCCCCTAGGAGCATGCATATTAGTACTTTGTTTTGAGGTCTAATAAATTTTTGCAATAAGTATGTGAGTTCTTTTATGACTAATGTTGAGTCCATGGATTATACGCACTCTCACCCTTCCACCTTTGCTAGCCACTCTAGTACCGCGCAACTTTCGCCGGTGCATTAAACCACCCTATACCATTCCTCAAAACAGCCACCATACCTACCTATTATGGCATTTCCATAGCCATTCCGAGATATATTGCCATGCAACTTCCACAGTTCCGTTTATTATGACACATACCATCATTGTCATATTGCTTTGCATGATCATATAGTTGACATAGTATTTGTGGCTTGGCCACCGTTCATATTTTTTTATACATGTCACGCTAGATCATTGCACATCCCGGTACACCGCCGGAGGCATTCGTATAGAGTCATATCTTTGTTCTAGTATCGAGTTGTAAGTAAATAAAAGTGTGATGATCATCATTATTAGAGCATTTTCCCATGTGAGGAAAGGATGATGGAGGTTATGATTCTCCCACAAGTTGGGATGAGACTCGGGACTTAAAATAAAAAGAGGCCAAAGAGCCCAAATAAAAAAATATAAAAAGAGGCCAAAGAGCCCCCAAAAAATGAGAGAAAAAGAGAGAAGGGATAATGCTACTATCGTTTTCCACACTTGTGCTTCAGAGTAGCACCATGTTATTCATGATAGAGAGTCTCCTATGTTGTCACTTTCATATATTACTAGTGGGAATTTTTCATTATAGAATTTGGCTTGTATATTCCAATGATGGGCTTCCTTAAATTGCCCTAGGTCTTCGTGAGCAAGCAAGTTTGATACACACCCACTTAGTTTTCTTTTGAGCTTTCATACACTTATAGCTCTAGTGCATCCGTTGCATGGCAACCCCTACTCACTTACACCAATATCAATTGATGGGCATCTCCATAGCCTATTAATTTGCCTAGTTGGTGTGAGAATTTCTTTCTCCCTTTTTGTCTACTACCACCTTCTATTCCACCCATAGTGTTATATCCATGGCTCACGCTCATGTATTGCGTGAAAGTTGAAAAAGCTTTAGAATATCAAAAGTATGAAACAATTGCTTGGCTTGTCATCGGGGTCGTGCATGATAAATACTTTGTGTGATGAAGATAGAGCATGCCAAGACCATATAATTTTGTAGGGATAACTTTCTTTAGCCATGATATTTTGAAAAGCCATGATTGCTTTATTAGTATGCTTGAAGTATTATTGTTTTTATGTCAATATTAAACTTTTGTTTTGAACCTTATGGATCTGAATATTCATACCACAATAAGAAAGATTACTCGATAAACATGTTAGGTAGCATTCCACATCAAAAATTATGTTTTTATTGTTTACCTACTCGAGGACGAGCAGGAATTAAGCTTGGGGATGCTTGATACGTCTCAAACGTATCTATAATTTTTTATTGTTCCATGCTATTATATTATCCATCTTGTATGTTTTACATGCATTAATATGCTATTTTATATCATTTTTTGGGACTAACCTATTAACCTAGTGCCCAGTGCCAGTTGTTGTTTTTTCCTTGTTTTTATCTTTTACAGAAAATCAATACCAAACAGAGTCCAAATGGAACGAAACTTTTTGAGGATTTTTCTTGGACCAGAAGACAACCACGAAGCTTCGGGAGGAGGCCATTGGAGCCACGAGAGGGCCACAAGCCCTAGGGGCGCTCCTAGGGGAGCCCAAGGCTTGTGGGCCCCTCGTAGCTCCCCCAACCCTAATCTCAGCTCTATAAATACCCAAATATTCCCCGTACACCAGGGGGCACACCAAAAATACTTTTCTGCCGCTGCAAGCTTCTGTTCTCGTGAGATCCCATCTTGGGGCCTTTTCTGGCACTCTGCCGGAGGGGGATTCAATCACGGAGGGCCTCTACACCAACCTTGTTGCCCTTCCGATGATGCGTGAGTAGTTTACCACGGACCTAAGGGTGCATAGCTAGTAGCTAGTTGGCTTCTTCTCTCTCTTTAATCTTCAATACAATGTTGTCCTTGATGTTCTTGGAGATCTATTCGATGTAATCTTCTTTTGCGGTGCGTTTGTTGAGATCCAATGAATTGTGGCTATATGATCAGATTATCTATGAATATTATTTGAGTCTTCTCTGAACTCTTTTATGCATGATTAAGATAGTTTTGTATTTCTCTTCGATCTATTGATTTGGTTTGGCCAACTAGATTGATCTATTTTGCAATGTGAGAGGTGCTTTGTGATGGGTTCAATCTTGCGGTGTCGTCGCTCTGAGAAAAGGTCGTAATCTTCAATCGGAGCGCAATGAGCCAATAGGTTAGGTTTATAAAAAATAATTTCGGTACTAAAACTGGCCGGTCGCCAATCGCAAGTACGGGCCGAACCATGGGCCTACAATCATCTTGGGCCATTAGTTAGGTCTAGTCCTAATCTGGCCCACTATTAGTTTCGGGCCTTTAAAAGGCCGAGTAAACCGCTTGCCTTAATTGGGCCGGAAAATTAAATAGGCTTTTAACAGGTTGAGAACTAGATTGAGCCTTAATTGTGGCGAACAAATCACGGGCCGACAGTATGCTGTAATATACATCGGCCCATTATTGGCCCATTTGTGTGATGGGCCATTAATAGGCTAAAATATTTTTGGGCCTTGGCTGACCCAATTATATGACGGGCTAGAAGCAGGCCGGATGTATAACGGGCCAAAATTAGGCCCAACACTCTCAAGGGCCTTTAACGGGCCGATAGGCAGTTTGGGCTAGAATGTATCCACGAAGACTACGGGCCGTTAAGAGGCCGAAAGTAACTACGGACCAGAATTAGGCCCAGGTGCAACTCAGGCCTTTAAATGGCCGAAAGTGAAACCGGGCCGAAAGAGGCCCATATGTAGACAGGGCCGCTGATAGGCCGAAACTAATATCGGGCCGAACTGTTAAACGGGCCATTAAGAGGCCGAAGAGCAAATCAGGCCCCCAATGGGCTCGATGGCACAGTAGCTGTTAAAGGGCCGTATCTGTTATGGGCCGTAATTTGGCCCAAGATATGAAAGTCAGTTAACGGGCCGGATCAGGTATGGACCGTAATTTGGACCAAACTATTGCAGGCTGTTAACGGGTCAGATCTGATATGGGCCGTAAACTGGCCCAGAACATTGCAGTCCTTTAACGGCTCGTATCTGATGTGGACCATAATTTGGTCCAGAAAATGTTAGGCTGTTAATGGGCCGGCCCATTAGATCTGACGAAATCTTGTGGGCCTGTTCCTGGGCCGGCTTTTAAACCTATATGGGCCTCTATTGGGCCGTCCCACGTGTCAATGCTTCATTGGCGATTCTTGTCCAATGGACGGTTGACATCTGTCCCAACGCTGAGCTGACACGTGGATCATCGGCGAATGAGAATTTTACACGTGGAAAATCGCCATTGGTCCGGGCTGTTAACGGGTTATCGGATCCAAACCGGAACCTGATAGCTTAACGGCGACCCGTTATGGTGGATGCCATGTGTCGGTTACCCTTGACGAAAGCACTTCCATGACGCGCCATTTATCGTCATGGAAGTGGACACTTCGTGATGATAATTTTGGTAATGTCATGGAACACTTCTACGACAGCACAGGTATGGCTATCTTGATTCTGTCATAAAATCGTCATGGATGTACATGCATGATAGAAAACATGACCTACTGTGACAAACACGTATCATCATGGAAGTGTATTTTTTTGTAGTGAATGCTACTACTAAAATGATGCCACATTTAACTAATGCCGCACTCGGTCTAATGCATACCACCGACAAATTTAAGCAATGCCATTTAATGTCACTGGATTATTTCAGGGTTAGCTGTTGATTGTGGAAGTATTAAAGATATTTCAGCTAAGGCATTCTAATGCTATTGCACAGCCAGTACACCAACGATGAAACTTGTTACTACCTTCAGATTTTTGCACTGTTAATGCTTATAGATTATATACCTCACTTTCATGACACTACTAGGAAAAGGGCTATAGCTGATATGGACATTAATGGTGCACCATGTATGTGGTGCGCCACTGCTATATAGCAGTGGCGCACCAGATACAGGTGCGCCATTAGTGTCCTCATTACTAATGGCGCACCAGACACACGGTGCGCCATTACTAGCAATTTTTTTTTCCAAAACTATTAATGGCGCACCAGGGCACGGTGCGCCACTAGTAATGGCGCACCACACACTCCGTGCGCCACTACTAACAATTTTTTTTACTTTTTTTTTTCAAAACTATTAATGGCGCACCTGGGTATAGTGCGCCACTACTAAACATTTTTTTTTTGCAAAACTAGTAATGGCGCACCACGTAACAGGTGCACCATTAGTAACCAGGGTTACTAATGGCGCACCTGTTACGTGGTGCGCCATTACTAACTTTCTGAGTCTTACAATTTATTCACCAAATGCACCCCCCCCCCGTGGACCGCCTTTTCAGTTTCAAAAAAAAAAGAAAATGATAGAAATGTCAAAAAAAATAAAAAAAAATAAGATTCCCATGTGATATGTGGTCTAGTTGTTAGCAAAATTTACAAACATGAATTTTCGACTTTTTTGCAAAATCTCTCGAGAATTTGTAAAATGGGCATAACTTTTGCATACGAACTCCGATGAAAAAGTTTTTTATATGAAAAATCATCTACTCGAAAAGTTACATCCGAATTTAACGGGGAGTACCCCGTTAAACATTTTCAGAATCCCCAAAAACCTAACAGAACGAAAGATACGGAGCTTTTGAGATCTAGAGGGGAAAAAATGGAAAAAATTCAAACTTACTTGTGGCGCACCATTTGCTAGGTGCGCCACTAGTAACAGAAAAAAAAATTGGTTTCGAATTTTTTTTTGTAATTTTTTTTCAAAATATGATATGTAATATGACCGGGAAGTTTGAAATATTTTTTCAAAATTTCATCACACTAATGAACATGAACAAAGTCCTAGACATCAACAAGGTTTAATAGGATTGATATCATAGATATATCAACAAGTGCTTGTTAAGTGAGGTGGTGCTGGGGTTGGATAGAACTGCGAAGTTAAGCGTGCTCGGGCTGGAGTAGTGTGAGGATGGGTGACCTTTCGGGAAGTTTGACCACTTAGTGCGATTTGACTTGAGATTAAGCATATTGACCCGAGATTAAGCCATAGTGACCCGAGATTAAGAAAAAAGCGAAAAAAAAATTTGAAAAAAAAATTTGAAAAAAATTTATTAGTAATGGCGCACTTCTATGTGGTGCGCCATTACTATCTGACTTAGTAATGGCGCACCACATAATATGGCCCCCTGGGAGGCATACTAATGGCGCACCAGGGGACATACTAATGGCGCACTTCCTGGTGCGCCACTACTGTCTGGTATACTAATGGCGCACCAGGGGTGCGCCATTAGTATTAGTTACTAATGGCGTGATGATAGTGGCGCACCTGTAGTGCGCCATTAATGGCCAAAACAGGTGCGCCACTAGTAGGCCTTTTCCTAGTAGTGTGAGATAAGTCAATTTTTTTTTGTACAGTGTCCCCAAAATGCCAAGGCGTTGATGTCATTTTATTTTGGTTAAACTGCACAAAAAATTATGAAGAGAAGAGGAAAGGTCAAGAGTGGGCACCTCCTCCTCCGGCTGTTTTCTTGATTCGTTTGATCAAGTTTTTATGTTTGATCGATTATCAAGATTGGGATAGCAATTTTTAGGTCCCCTTGAGTTCGAAATGATATTTACCTTGAAGGTACATGGTTTGCAAATTTTTTATACTATCATTAGTTAATAATGCTAGTTACCTTCAGACTTTTGTATTTGGTTTAATGCTGTTGCACAGCTAGTATACCAATGCTGAAACTTGTTACCTTTACATTTTGTATAGTTAATGCTTATAGAAATCTTCCAGTGCTAGCTTATGGAAATATGTTCAGTAAAACCATTGTACTGTACCCTGTAATAAAAAAAAACTACTCTACTGTTGCACTAACCACTGGATTAGTGTATATTTGTACTATTCGAATGGTGTTGCATTAGTGTATGGACATATATAAGGTGTGGCAAGCTTTCCCAGATATGTGCTCAAGAAAACTACTACCTGTTTTTCTAAATACTAGACGTTTGGGTACTTTAAATTGAACTGCGAAAACGTCTTATATTAAGGAACAGAGGGTGTAGAGTTCACTCAAATTATGCCGGTAAAGCTAGTCACACCTTTGTTAAAATTAATGTTCATTATGTTATCGGAGGAGGTCTGCATGTTTGTCTCTAATGCCTGTCAATTACATACCTGACATCATGATGTAATGGTGAGTCATTACTTTTTGTACAGTGTCACTGAATTGTCAAGGCGGTGATGGCATTTTATTTTAGTTGAACACACAAAATATTCTTAAAAGAAGAGGAAAGGTCAGGAATGGTTCAATCTTTCAGAAAATACTATGTATGCCTTCCTGACATCAGCCGTTGTTGCCTTATTTATTCCTTCAAACAGGTGGTTAGAAACAGTCTTGCTACCTTTTCCCATTAAGAAATTGGAATGCATATATTTGTGAGTCTATGCTTCAACTAGTGCCACTTTTATAGTAATCACACTTTCAATATCTGTGTAAACAGGGATGCTCGATTTTAGTGGAACTGAACAAAAAGTCCAAATGGTTCAACATTATGAGCATGTTTTCTTCCAAACCATTATATCCAATTGGTGGCACTATGAGCTGTTCGTTACGAAGGTACATGGTTTGCTACTATCTTGCTACTCTTTTTGTACTGTCATTAGATAGTAATATTAGTGGTTCGCATATGAATTTATTGGCAGGGTGGACCTACATTGGAGGTGCAGGACATGATTCAATGATTGGATGCTCAATTTCGGTTGTATCGATTTCACCTCTTTCATCACTGCGAACATGGATATCCTTGGTCTGATGAAGAATAGGCGCTATATTTCTTCTCTGTACCAGCAAATCAATTCAGTACGAAATTGTCCAGGGCAAAACATGACAGTATCAAATTGTCCAGTGCAAAACATGACAGATGCTAAGCGGAAACGACTAGCAGAGATGTGTTTAAACCAAAAATACAAGGTGGGGTATATGTTTACTAGCTGCTTGATATTTGTGCAAACAGATGTCTGCCCGTTGCTATTTGGCAAACAAACAAAGTGACCTCAATTTCGGTGGAACTGCACAAGAGAATAGTATAGTCACTGCATGCAGTGCCATTTGAAAATAGACACAGAAAGATTGGATAGTCACTTCATGGACTGCACAAAAGTAGTACTGTACTATTTATTGGCCAACACTAGGTGCTTCAAGATACGTACATTTTGCATCATGATTATCTACTGTTATTTACTATGTTTTATGCATAATAATGCTTTTTGGAGTAATTCTAATGCCTTTTCTCTTATAATATGCAAGGTTTATACAAAGAGGGAGAATACCGGCAGCTGGAATTCTAGACCTGGAAAAGCTATGTCAGAGTTACCTATTCTGCACATCTTCAAATGAGCTGAAAAATTACAGAGAATTGTTTTGGAATATATGAAGAATATTGGAGCAAATAAGTACCAGAGAGGGCCCACCAGGTGGGCACAACCCACCTGGGCGTGCCAGGGAGCCCAGGCGCGCCTTGGTGGGTTCTGCCCTCCTCGGCCCACCTCCAGTGCCCTTCTTCTGGTATATAAGTCATTTTGACCTAGAAAAATATAAGGAGAGGACTTTCGGGACGAAGCCCCGCCGTCTCGAGGCGGAACTTGGGCAGGAGCACTTTTGCCCTCCAGCGAAGTGATTCCGCCGGGGGGGCTTCCCTCCCGGAGGGGGAAATCATCGCCATCGTCATCACCAACAACTCTCCCATCTTTGGGAGGGCAATCTCCATCAACATCTTCAACAGCACCATCTCCTCTCAAACCCTAGTTCATCTCTTGTGTTCAATCTTTGTACCGGAACCTTAGATTGGTACTTGTGGGTGACTAGTAGCGTTGATTACATCTTGTAGTTGATTACTATATGGTTTATTTGGTGGAAGATTATATGTTCAGATCCATTATGCTATTTAATACCCCTCTGATCTTGAGCATGATTATCATTTGTGAGTAGGTACTTTTGTTCTTGAGGTCACGGGAGAAATCTTGTTGCAAGTAATCATGTGAACTTGATATGTGTTCGATATTTTGATGATATGTATGTTGTGATTCCCTTAGTGGTGTCATATGAACGTCGACTACATGGCACTTCACCATATTTGGGCCTAAGGGAATGCATTGTGGAGTAGTTATTAGATGATGGGTTGCTAGAGTGACAGAAGCTTAAACCCTAGTTTATGCGCTATTCCGTAAGGGACCGATTTGGACCCAAAAGTTTAATGCTATAGTTTGATTTTATCTTAATACTTTTCTCGTAGTTGTGGATGCTTGCGAGGGGGTTAATCATAAGTAGAAGGTTTGTTCAAGTAAGAACAGCACCTAAGCACCGGTCCACCCACATATCAAATTATCAAAGTAGCGAACACGAACCAAACCAACATGATGAAAGTGACAAGATGAAATTCCCGTGTACCCTCAAGAATGCTTTGCTTATTATAAGAGACCCTTTTGGCCTGTCCTTTGCCACAAAAGGATTGGGCTACCTTGCTGCACTTTTTTACCATTACAGTTACTTGCTCGTTACAAATTATCTTGCTATCAAACTACCTGTTACCGACTATTTCAGTGCTTGCAGAAAATACCTTGCTGAAAACCACTTGTCATTTCCTTCTGCTCCTCGTTGGGTTTGACACTCTTTCTTATCGGAAGGACTATGATTGATCCCCTATACTTGTGGGTCATCAAGGCTCTTTTCTGGCGCCGTTGTCGGGGAGTGAAGCGCTCTTGGTAAGGAAAAATTATTACTACGTGCTGAAATTTATTGTCACTTGTTACTATGGAGAACAATCCTTTGAGGGATTTGTTCAGGGTATCTTCACCTCGACCGGAAGCACAATTAGTTGCCCCTCAACCTACTGCACCTACTGAAAATATTGGTTATGAAATTCCTTCGGGTATGATAGAACAACTGCTAGCTAATCCTTATGCATGAGATGGAACTGAACATCCTGATATGCACTTGATATATGTGGATGAAATTTGTGGATTATTTAAGCTTGCAGGTTTACCTGGAGATGAAGTTAACAAGAAGGATTTCCCTTTATCTTCGAAGGGAAAAGCATTGGCATGGTATAGGCTATGCGATGATATTGGATCTTGGAACTGGAATAGATTGAAATTGGAATTTCACCAAAAAAATTATCCTATGCATCTAGTTCATCGTGATCGGAATTATATATATAATTTTTGGCCTCGTGAAGGAGAAAGTATCGCTCTAGCTTGGGGGAGGCTTAAGTCAATGTTATATTCATGCCCCAATCATGAGCTCTCAAGAGAAATTATCATTCAGAATTTTTATGCTCGGCTTTCTCGTGATGATCAATCCATGCTTGATACTTCTTGTACTCGTTCTTTTATGAAGAAGACTATTGAATTCTGGCGGGATCTTTTAGAAAGAATTAAACGAAACTCTGAAGATTGGACTTGACGAAGGTAAAGAGTCAGGTATTAAGCTTAAGTTTGATTGTGTTAAATCTTTTATGAATACCGATGCTTTTCACAAGTTTAGCACTAAATATGGACTTGACTCTGAGATAGTAGCCTCTTTCTGTGAATCATTTGCTACTCATGTTGATCTCCCTAAGGAGAAGTGGTTCAAATATCACCCACCTATTAAAGAAGAAACTAAAGAACCGGTAGTAGCTAAAGAAGAAACTATCGTTTACAATGTTGATCCAGTTGTTCCTACTGCTTATATTGAAAAACCACCTTTCCCTGTAAGGATAAAGGACTAAGGTTTCAGCTGTGGTTCGCAAAAGTAATATTAGAGCACCTAGACCACCAGAACAAATCAAAGTAGAACCTAGTGTTGCTATGGTTAAAGATCTCTTGGTAGAAAATATTGATGGGCATGTTATTTACTTCTGTGATGAAGCTGCTAGAATTGCCAAACCCGATGAAAAAGATAAACATAGACCCGTTGTTGGCATGCCTGTTGTCTCAGTCAAAATAGGAGATCACTGTTATCATGGTTTATGTGACATAGGTGCTAGCGTGAGTGCTATTCCTTTTACCTTATATCAAGAAATTATGGATGATATAGCACCCGCTGAAATAGAAGACATAGATGATACTATTAAACTTGCTAATAGAGACACCATCACACCACTTGGAATTGTTAGAGATGTTGAAGTCTTGTGTGGGAAAGTAAAATATCCTACTGATTTCCTAGTTCTTGGTTCCCCACAAGATGACTTCTGTCCCATTATTTTTGGTAGACCTTTCTTGAACACCGTTAATGCTAAAATAGATTGTGAGAAACAAACTATCGGTGTTAGTTTTGGTGATGAGTCTCATGAGTTTAATTTTTCTAAGTTTAGTAGAAAGCATCATAAGAAAGAATTACCTAGTAAGGATGAAATAATTGGTCTTGCTTCTATTGCCGTGCCTCCTACTGATCCACTAGAACAATATTTGCTAGATCATGAAAATGATATACATATGTATGAAAGAAATGAAATAGATAAAAATTTCTTTGAACAATGAGCACTGCTGAAACACAATTTGCCTATTGAAACTCTAGGAGGTCCTCCTCCACCTAAAGGTGATCCTGTGTTTGAATTAAAACAATTGCCTGACACTTTGAAATATGCTTATCTTGATGAGAAAAAGATATATCCTGTTATTATTAGTGCTAACCTTTCAGAACATGAAGAAGAAAGATTATTGAAAATTCTGAAGAAGCACCGTGCTGCTATTGGATATACTCTTGATGATCTTAAGGGCATTAGTCCCACTCTCTGTCAGCACAAGATTAATGTGGAACCTGATGCTAAACCCGTTGTTGATCATCAACGATGATTGAATACTAAGATGAAAGAAGTGGTAAGAACTGAAATATTAAAGCTTCTGGAAGCAGGTATAATTTATCCCATAGCTGATAGTAGATGGGTAAGCCCTGTTCATTGTGTCCCTAAGAAAGGAGGTATTACTGTTGTTCCTAATGATAAAAATGAACTCATTCCACAAAGAATTGTTACTGGCTACAGAATGGTAATTGATTTTAGAAAATTAAATAAAGCAACTAGAAAAGATCATTACCCTTTACATTTTATTGATCAAATGCTAGAAAGACTATCTAAGCACACACACACTTTTGCTTCCTTGATGGATATTCTGGTTTTTCTCAAATACCTGTTTCACAACCTGATCAAGAGAAAACCAGCTTTACTTGCCCTTTTGGAAATTATGCTTATAGACGTATGCCTTTTGGTTTATGCAATGCACCTGCTACTTTTCAAAGATGTATGGCTGCTATATTCTCTGATTTTTGTGAAAAGATTGTTGAGGTTTTCATGGATGATTTTTCTGTTTATGGAACTTCTTTTGATGATTGCTTGAGCAACCTTGATCAAGTTTTGCAGAGACGTGAGCAAACTAATCTTGTCTTGAATTGGGAGAAGTGCCACTTTATCGTTAATGAAGGTATTGTCTTGGGGCATAAAATTTCTGAACGAGGTATTGAGGTGGATAAAGCTAAAGTTGATGCAATTGAGAAAATGCCATGTCCTAAAGATATTAAAGGTATTCATAGTTTCCTCGGTCATGCTGGCTTCTATAGGAGGTTTATTAAAGACTTCTTTAAAATTTCTAGGCCTCTTACAAATCTTTTACAAAAGGATGTTCCATTTGTTTTTGATGATGATTGTGTAGAAGCCTTTGAAACACTTAAGAAAGCCTTAACTTCTCCACCTATTGTTCAACCACCTGATTGGAACTTACCTTTTGAAATTATGTGTGATGCTAGTGATTACGTTGTTGGTGTTGTTCTAGGACAAAGAGTTGATAAAAAATTAAATGTTATCCATTATGCTAGTAAAACTCTAGACAGTGCTTAACGTAATTATGCTACTACTGAAAAGGAATTTTTAGCAGTTGTGTTTGCTTGTGATAAACTCAGATCTTATATTGTTGATTCCAAAGTAATTGTTCACACTGATCATGCTGCTATAAAATACCTCATGGAAAAGAAAGATGCTAAACCTAGACTTATTAGGTGGGTTCTCTTGCTACAAGAATTTGATTTACACATCACTGATAGAAAAGGAGCCGAGAACCCCATAGCTGATAACTTATCTAGGTTAGAGAATATCCTTGATGACCCACTACCTATTGATGATAGCTTTCCTGATGAGCAACTGGATGCAATAAATGTTTCTCATAATACTCCTTGGTATGCTGACTATGCTAATTATATTATTGCTAAATATATACCACCTAGTTTCACATACCAACAAAAGAAAAAAATTCTTCTATGATTTAAGACATTACTTTTGGGATGACCCACATCTTTATAAAGAAGGAGTAGATGGTATTATTAGACGTTGTGTACCTGAGCATGAACAGGAACAAATCCTATGGAAATGTCACTCCAAAGCTTATGGAGGACATCATGCGGGAGATAGAACTGCTCACAAGGTATTGCAATCTGGTTTTTATTGGCCTACTCTCTTCAAAGATGCCCGTAAGTTTGTTTTATCTTGTGATGAATGTCAATGAATTGGTAATATCGGTAAGCGTCAAGAAATGCCTATGAATTATTCACTTGCTATCGAACCATTTGATGTTTGGGGTTTTGATTATATGGGACATTTTCCTTCCTCTAATGGGTATACACATATTTTGGTTGCTGTTGATTATGTTACTAAGTGGGTAGAAGCTATTCCAACTAGTAGTGTTGATCATAACACTTCCATTAAAATGCTTAAAGAAGTTATTTTCCTGAGGTTTGGAGTCCCTAGATATTTAATGACTGATGGTGGTTCACACTTTATTCATGGTGCTTTCCGAAAAATGCTTGCTAAATATGATGTTAACCATAGAATTGCATCACCCTATCATCCTCAGTCTAGTGGTCAAGTTGAACTTAGCAATAGAGAAATAACATTAATTTTACAAAAAACTATCAATAGGTCCCCGAAAGAATTGGTCTAAGAAATTAGATGATGCACTTTGGGCCTACAGAACAGCATATAAAAATCCTATGGGTATGTCTCCCTATAAAATGGTTTATGGAAAAGCTTGTCATTTGCCTCTAGAGTTAGAACACAAAGCATATTGGGCAATTAAAGAACTCAACTATGATTTCAAACTTGCCGGTGAAAAGAGGTTATTTGATATTAGCTCACTAGATAAATGGAGAACCCAAGCCTATGAAAATGACAAGTTATTTAAAGCAAAAGTTAAAAGATGGCATGACAAAAGAATCCAAAAGCGGGAATTCAAAGTTGGAGAATATGTTCTTTTGTACAACTCTCATTTCAGATTCTTTGCAGGAAAACTTCTCTCTAAATGGGAAGGACCATATATCATCGAGGAGGTTTACCGCTCTAGAGCTATCAAAATAAATAATGCCAAATGTACTAACCCGAAGGTGGTCAATGGGCAAAGAAGTAAACACTATATCTCGGGTACGCCTATTAATGTTGAAAGCAATATTATTCAAACCATGACACCGGAGGAACACATAAAGGAAACCTACCGGAACACTCCAGAATACTAAAAAAAGAGGAGGTACGTGATACGGTAATTAAACGGACTCCGAAAAACCCGCAAAAATATTTTTCTGTCAGTTTTGGAATATTACAAAAATTAGGAAAATAAGAAACAAACAGGAAGGCACCCGAGGGGGGCACAAGACACATGGGCACGCCTGGGCCCCCTGGCGCGCCCAGGTGGGTTGTGCCCACCTCAGGAACCTTTCGGACTCCGTTTTTCTCCCGTTTGCTTGGTTCCCAAGATAAAAAAAATTCTTTATATACCCCCCGAACCTATTGACCACCGTGTCGCGGAGAAATCTTCTATTCTTCTTTCTTGCTGTTTCTCTGGCAGATCTGAAAATATGTCATCTCAAGATTCGGAGGGTGAGAGCTATGTTGCTGACTATATCGCTAACCCCAAGGTTTATGGAGATGTGGAACATTATGGTTGGACCACGGAGGAAGAAGAAGACTATGATCCTAAAGGGAAGGAAGAGACAAGCTCAGATGAAGATGAAGTTCCACTGCCCCAACCTGGGGACATGCATGTGGAATTCAAGAAGTCAAGTCTCCCCAATAAAGCAAAGAAACCTAAGATCCAGTTTATCCCTTTTCGTCTTCTGCAGGAAAACAAGCAAGAATTACGCAAAAAGATATTAACACTGGAGCAGGAGATTGATGACTTAAGGGAGGAAAATTCCATCCTCAAGCGTAAGCTAAGGAGGAAGGATAAGCTCGCTACTACCTCATCACCACCACCACCTTCTTCATCACCAAAGGAGACTTGAGTTCATGGTATGGGCACTCCCCTTGGCTTGTGCCAAGCTTGGGGGAGGTGCCCTGGTATCGTATCACACCACCTCTTTTGCCTTTATTTATCTTAGTTTGATCTTTAGTTATCTTTTGAATTAGTTGAATAAAAGTATAGTTCGATCCTTTTCGAGTCTTTTGCTTAGTGATCTATCTATCTTTGTAATCATGTGCGAGATATATAATAAAGTTTAGTTCGAGTTTTGCTTTCTTTACCTTTTTGTTCCAATCAAAATAAAGAAAAGGAATAATGAAAAAGATCATATGCTAATCTTATGGTAAGTAATGACATCACATAAGGAAAAGTGTAAGTGGTAAAATTTATTGGAGATTGACAAACATAGCATTGGTCAATGATGCAATTCATGAAAAAATTAACAAGGGAAGAGAAGATTCACATGCAAATATACTATCTTGGACATCTTTTATGATTGTGAGCCCCCATCAAAATATTTTATGCCAAATTTGTTGACGTTGGACAAGGAAGACAAAGTAATGATTTATGATTGTTCATATTCACATAGAAGTTATATTGTCATAGATCCTTTAACATGTGGTGCTTGCCCCCTATCCTTGCTAACCAAAAATTCTGCACTAAGTAGAGATACTACTTGTGCATCCAAAAACCCTTAAACCCAAATCTTGTTTTGAGAGTCCACCATACCTACCTATGGATTGAGTAAGATCCTTCAAGTAAGTTGTCATCGGTGCAATAAGGCAATAAAAATTGCTTCTAAATGTGTTGGATCATTTAGTGTAAGAGAAAATTGAGCGTTGTACGAACTTGTTATGGCAAAATAATAAAGGCGACAGACTGCATAATAAAGGTTGCTATCATAAGGGGAAATACAACCTGACGTTCTTTTGCACTAAGAGATTGAGCATACAAACCAAAAAGCGCATGACAACCTCTGCTTCCCTCTGCGAAGGGCCTATCTTTTACTTTCATGTATTTACTTTTATGCAAGAGTCAAAGTATTCTTCCCTATTCCTTTTTATTTTCTCTTTTGCAAGCATCATGTGGTAAGGAAAGATCTAGGCACATATATCCAGTTGGATATGGGTGAGCATGAGTTATTATTGTTGACATCACCCTTGAGGTGAATACGTTGGGAGGCGAAACTATAAGCCCCTATCTTCCTATGTGTTTGGTTGAAACTTTTTGCTCATGGGTATGCGGTGAGTGTTAGCAATCATAGAAGACTATATGATGGTTGAGCATGTGGACTTGCCAAAAGGCTCCGATGTGTGACCCTTCCTGAAAATATGATGAATTGTAGTTGCAAAGTTGACTGAGAACATAGTTTGTTGGTTTTCAATAGAGTTTATGCTTTATACTTCGATGTTGTGATGAATTGTTACTTATTCATGAGAAGTTTATGATAAAAGTTATGTGTTAAAAGTTCTATGATAAAGTTTGTTGTTGTTAGAATAATGTGCATGATGCTTCTATGTCCGTATTTTATTTTATTCGACACCTCTCTCTCTCTAAGCATGTGGACATGTTTTTCGATATCGGTTTTTCGCTTGAGGACAAGCGAGGTCTAAGCTTGGGGGAGTTGATACGTCCATTTTGCATCATGTTTACCTACTATTATTTACTATGTTTTTATGCATAATAATGCTTTTTGGAGTAATTCTAATGCCTTTTCTCTTATAATATGCAAGGTTTATACAAAGAGGGAGAACACCGGCAGCTGGAATTCTGGACCTGGAAAACCTACGTCAGAGTTACCTATTCTGCACATCTCCAAATGAGCTGAAAATTTATGGAGAATTGTTTTGGAATATATGAAGAATATTGGAGCAAATAACTACCAGAGGGGGCCCACCAGGTGGGCACAACCCACCTGGGCGCTAGGGAGCCCAGGCGCACCATGGTGGGTTGTGCCCTCCTCGGCCCACCTCCGGTGCCCCTCTTCTGGTATATAAGTCAGTTTGACCTAGAAAAAAAATAAGGAGAGGACTTTCGGGATGAAGCACCACCGTCTCGAGGCGGAACTTGGGCAGGAGCACTTTTGCCCTCCGGCGGAGCGATTCCGCCGGGGGAACTTCCCTCCCGGAGGGGGAAATCATCGCCATCGTCATCACCAACAACTCTCCCATCTTTGGGAGGGCAATCTTCATCAACATCTTCAACATCACCATCTCCTCTCAAACCCTAGTTCATCTCTTATGGTCAATCTTTGTACCGAAACCTTAGATTGGTACTTGTGGGTGACTAGTAGTGTTGATTACATCTTGTAGTTGATTACTATATGGTTTATTTGGTGGAAGATTATATGTTCAGATCCATTATGCTATTTAATACCCCTCTGATCTTGAGCATGATTATCATTTGTGAGTAGTTACTTTTGTTCTTGAGGTCACGGGAGAAATCTTGTTGCAAGTAATCATGTGAACTTGATATGTGTTTGATATTTTGATGATATGTATGTTGTGATTCCCTTAGTGGTGTCATGTGAACGTCGACTAGATAGCACTTCACCATATTTGGGCCTAAGGGAATGCATTGTGGAGTAGTTATTATATGATGGATTGCTAGAGTGACAGAAGCTTAAACCCTAGTTTATGCGCTATTCCGCAAGGGACCAATTTGGACCCAAAAGTTTAATGCTATGGTTAGATTTTATCTTAATACCTTTCTCGTAGTTGCGGATGCTTGCAAGGGGGTTAATCATAAGTAGGAGGTTTGTTCAAGTAAGAACAGCACCTAAGCACCGGTCCACCCACATATCAAATTATCAAAGTAGCGAACACGAATCAAACCAACATGATGAAAGTGACTAGATGAAATTCCCGTGTACCCTCAACAACACTTTGCTTATTATAAGAGACCGTTTTGGCCTGTCCTTTGCCACAAAAGGATTGGGCTACCTTGCTGCACTTTATTTACCGTTACCGTTACTTGCTCGTTACAAATTATCTTGCTATCAAACTACCTGTTACCGACTATTTCAGTGCTTGCAGAAAATACCTTGCTGAAAACCACTTGCCATTTCCTTCTGCTCCTCGTTGGGTTCGATACTATTACTTATCGAAAGGACTACAATTGATCCCCTATACTTGTGGGTCATCACTTCATTGCTTTGGTCTGATTATACAATGGCCATCATTTTGCCTAAGTTAAAGTTTGTATTCCGAAAATAGTCTCGCCTTGTGATCGAGAGAAGACCAAATCATATTGCAGTGGATGTTCCTCCATCATGTGTGGTTCATTCTCATGGTTCTAGCTGTTGGTGAAACCACTTACGTTTGCAAGAGGAAATGTAGACTTCACAAACAAATTTGTCTTTCACTCTGTACTGAATGTTGGCCCAGAGAAGCATCCATGTTAGTAGCAAGAACAGATGTTTTTTCTAGATCTTTGCTTTTGGAGCTACATATTTGTATATGATCTGTGAATCATTGAGATGCATTAACATGTTGATCTTATGTATGGGAATCGTACAAGTTGGTTGTGAATTTGGGCTACTAATGTGAACATATTACAATGCCAGGCATGTGAGTCTCGTGTGAACATTTCGAACGGATCGGCTCTTACTACTGTGCACATCATGATCCTTATTTCTGTGTGCTCAGTGTTTACAAGTTACTAGCAGTTCCTTATTTCTGTTCGCTCAGTGTTTACAAGTTACTGATCGATCACTAGCTAGCCTACTAATACGCTCCTGACAGTTTTAGTTGCGATGCAAGATCCGAAGGTGACAGTTTTTTGAATAAAAATACCTACCTCTGAAGAAACTGACATGTTGTTCTGAAGAAAATGCCATGCAAATCTGAAGAAACTGCCAGCAAAAACGTTCGCAAATGCCTTATCTCCCAGCGAACGTTGATCAGCTATTGTGATCCTACACCTACACTATCCGACCGACTCGATCCTACGCGAATAACCAGCGGATCACGCACGTACCTTATCTGGATGAATCGAGTGCACTCGTTTGACCGTCATGCCGATGTGCGACCCAGCACGGACGAGACGCACCACTGACGGGATGGCACAGTCATAATTTCAGTTTTTCTAGTTTTCCATGGCAAGCAGGCATGCTAAGGCATGCCTGCTTATGCATTGGGTTCCGATGACCGCGATGACCGTCGCGTTTCCCGTGACACGCTGATTCACCTACCTTCCGCCTATAATTACTGGTTCCCGGCGTTCTCCGGTGGCACCATCACCCAACTCGCCCTATCCTCATAAGCCCCCACCGGCCCGACGTCGCTCGCCACTTGCTCTCGCCACATCTGTCATGCCCCCGCCCGTCCGCAATAGGCGACGCCGGAGGCGGTCACCGCCGGGACTAGTGTTCGGTTTTTCACCGGAAGGCAGACGGAGGGAGGAGGCATTCTATCGGTCTTTAGATGGCAATGCGGAGTATGAGGACTTGTTGGAGCGCGACCGCCTGGTGGAGGAGCAGCGTATCGCTGATTTGCGCCGCCAGCGGGGCATGGAGCAGCAGCGCACCAACGCCCTGAGTCGCGAGCAGAGCGCCCGCAACTAGGCCAACTACGTGGAGGCCAGCGCCCGGCAAATAGCCCTGGAGTCTGTCAGGCAGGCACGTGTTCGCGACGCCAAATTTTACTACCAGCTCATCAAGTGGGTTTCCCTCTTAGAAGCCGAAGCTTCGGTGGACCACGCCGGCATGGAAAGGGCCAACGCGCACGAGCAACGCACCCTATCGCACCTCTGGCAAGTCCGAGGCGAGGAGGAGGATGTCGGTGGCGGCATTTAGCATGTACCGCAGATGGTGGCGCCGACCGGCATCGTCTAGTTAGCTAAGAGTAATTTAGTACTTGTGCACCACTAGAGTATTAGTGGGAGTAGTTAGTTAACTTGGCTATGATGGTTGTCAACGTGGAAGTTCAGTACTCTATATCTGGATCAGACCTGTTACTTTGCTCTGAATGTTGAACTTTTCGTTTGAACGTATGGAATGGGCTGTTATTTTTTTAAATGGGCTGTATTTGTCCACCACGGGTTTAGAGGTTGGCGCGTACACAATCAGGAGATGATTGTACGTGGAGAGGATGACAGCAGGGACCCACCAGGGTCATGGCAGTAAGCAAGCAAGTGCCTTCTTATTTCAAGCCAAAAAAATGGTTCCTCCTAATGGATTTCTGACATCTGGGTCCCATGCCATTGTCAACGTAGTCAATAAACGAGCGAATTGCACAACAAGTGGCTGACACCAGGGACCCAGCAGCTCGCCCAGTTCTTTTTGTTTTTGAGACGGAAGCAGGGTGTCAACTGGGCTGTGCGGGGCACTCTGGCCTGTCTAGCCAGCCTTTTATTTTATGTTTACCATAAGACAAGCCCAGTAGTTTTTTTTCTTTCTGAAAATGCCGAGCTCAGTTTTTTTTTCTTTTGCAGAATACCCAACCGAGCCTACTTGATTTTGTCAGCCCTGCTGGGCTGCAAATCTTTCAAGACGAGGAGAGTTTCATTCGGCTTGCCCAGAAAATGGGCTATCAGTAATGAGAAATGGGATGTACATTTTTAAAACACATCAAACCGGCAATTAGTTTCAAATTTCTTTTTTTTTCATTTCGAGATTTTAAATTCCATTGATTTTTATGCGTGGACAATTATTTGGATTTTATATTGATATAAATTTATTTTTCAAATTAGTTTGAGTGTGACTCAAAATTTCGGGATTAAAAACAGTTTGGGCGGCACCGAAATATGCAAAATTTCGTAGAATTTTTTAACCGTGACCACAATATGGGTTGTATGCTAACAAAAAGAATATGGGCTCCAAAAAAATCCTTTAGAATTAGCAAATGGGCTGTAAATTATTAGAAATAATGGCAGATGGGTTGTATGCTGTTTTTCATATATTTGAGGCTGACTTGTGCGCCTACTATAGGTTGACGCGTACGCTTTCCTAAAAAAAAGGTTGACGCGTATGCTTTCCTAAAAAAAAGGTTGACGCGCACGTAAGGCCGTGTCAACTTAGTCAACACACAAGAGGAGTGTCAGTTGCATGTCCATCCAACGGCAGTCATGCTTTTTCAATCTCTGCTCTTCCTGCTCCAGCCGCTCAAACCAGCGCCGGCGGGACTGCCTGCTCCCTCCTTTCGTGGCCGGCTTTGCTGCCGCGCAGGCCTCACCGGCCCACCCTACTCCCATCGCTAGCCAGGCCATCCCTCTACCCACCCGCAACTCCTGTTATTTTCCGGCGACGGCAGCCTCACCCCGCAACTGACCAGTCAGCCCTCGTACTCCCCTCAGCATGGGCATCCACTGTTGTCGCTTCGCCGGCTCTGGGTCATTCCCTTCCTAGGCCTCGCCGTCATCCACCGTGTTGGTGCTCTTGGTGCGGCATGGTCAACATGGTCAACAAATGACAGCCATCGAAAGAGGGATGTAAGTGGAGAGGCTGACAGTAGGGACCCACACAAGCAAGTGCCTCCTTATTACGCTGACTTGTGGGCCTTCTAAGCTGACGCATACGCAGGGCTTTGTCAACTTAGTCAACAAATGATTCTAGCAGCTGGACCGTTGGATGTTAATCCAACAGCCGTGCTTCTTCTTCAACCTCTGATCTTCTTGGTCCAGCCGCCCAAACCAGCGTCGGCGGGACCGCCTGCTCCTGCCTCCCGTGGGCGGCAGTGCTGCCGCGCAGGCCTCACCACCCCACCCTAATACCACTGCCGGCCAGGCCTTCCCTCTACTCACCCACACCCCGTGTTATTCTTCGATGATGGCAGCCTCACACCGCAGCCAAACCAGTCAACCCTCGTACTCCTCTCCGCGTGGGCATCCACTGCCGCGTCTTCCCCGGCTCCTTGCCGTCCCCTTCCTAGGCCTTGCCGTCGTCCATCGCCTTGGTGCTCTCGGCGCGGCGTGGTCAACGTGGTCAAGGAACGACTTCCATCAGAAGAGGACTGTACGTGGAAAGGTTGACAGCTGGGTCCACGGCCGCAGCAAGGAAGTGCCTCCTTATTACACTACAAAAAAAAGACACATCCGTGACATCTTGGGCCGAACGAATTTTTTTTCTGTCATGCTTATGACACTTCTATGACGATAATTGTGACAAAACCCGGTATCATCATAGATGTGGTGGGCTCCTACTTCTATGACAAAAAAACATGACAGAAAATGGGCTTTTCGTCCTGGGCGGGCTAGAGACGCACATGCATGACATTCTTTGGGCCGTCCATGACGGAAAAAATCGTGGTAGAAGCGAGGGCGAGGAAAATTTCGGGGAGTTCCCGGTTACGGTGGGTGGTCGGGGCCGAGCGATGCATGGAGGGATTGCGCGTTTCTCTCGTACATGTACGCGCGTGGGTGCGAGGCGTTGGGCTCTAACTGAACCCGAGCAAGGCGTTCGCCTACCGAACCCGAGCGATTGCACTGGCTACGCATTACTGAACCCGAGCGATCGATCGATCCCTGGCTGTTAACTAAACCCGATCGAGGGATTCCTTCGCTACTGCTGCTAACTGAAGCCGATCGAACCTGCTGCCTCTTGATGAACAGTGAACGTGGGGGTTGGTTGAACGAGTCGAGACGTACGTGGTTTGGGTAGGATGAATAGTTCTCGGTGGGGTTTGGATGAACAGGACCCCGTGGTAGTAGTAGTAGGCCGTTGCCGCTGGATGAACAGGACCCCGAGAGGAGGGCCGCCACAGCCAAGCTGGTTGGGGGTGGATGAATAGGACCCCGTGGAGGGCTAGTTGAACAGTAGCCGGTGGAGGGCTGGATGAACAGTAGCCCGTGGATGAACAGTAGCTGGTGGAGGCAGGAGGAAGACGCGGTGGATGAACAGTGCAGGTGGAGGCTGAAGGAAGTCGACGGTGGGTGAACAGTAGCCCGTGGAGTCCCGTTTTGCGGTACACCACACCCCTTCGATGAATAGGACCCCTGTTTCGACCGTAGCGCTGCAACACAAGTCCGTTTCCTCCGTTTTGCGGTACGCCACACCCCTCCCGATGAACAGGACCCCCGTTTCGACCGTAGCGCTCCAACACAAGTCCGTTTCTTCCGTTTTGCGGTACGCCACACCCCTCCCGATGAACAGGACCCCCGTTTGGACCGTAGCAGGTCGAATAGAAGGTCATTTCCTCCGTACTGCGGTACGCCAGACCCCGTTTCGGCTGTTTCGTCCAAGCCGGTTGGCTCCCGTTGAACAGGACGCATTCCGACACAGTCTTTTGCCTCCCGATGAACAGGACACTGTTTCTCCGTTTCAACCCAGCCGGTTGGCTGCCCGATGAACAGGACGCCGTTGCTGCCATCCGTTGCCTCTCCATGTACACGAGCCCTGGCCGTACGTATGCGCGAGTAGGCGTTCGAGACCCCGCCCGTATGTACGTATGTGGCCGTATTTTTTGGCATATGGTTGTACGTACGTGTACACGGTTTAGAAGGGACTGCCTGAACTGCTACGTCGAGGGCTCTACTACTACATGTGCCGCTGCTTGCTCGGCCACGGTTCATCGTTGCAGAGAGACCGATCGACCAGTATGTACGTGCACGTTCGCGACAACGCTACGTACGCTTCGACCAGGTGGGTCCCGGCTGTCAGGGAGAATAAGGAGGCACTTCCTTGCGTGCGAAGTTATTGATGGTGGGTCCGAGCTGTCAGGGGGAGGATTCATTTTTTTCCGCGCCTAATATGGAGGCACTTCCTTGCATGCGAAGATGTAGCTGGTGGGTCCATTTATCAGCCTCACCACGTACACTACTCTTTCGATGGCTGTCGTTTGTTGACCATGTTGACCACGCCATGCGGATAGCACCCAGGCGATGGACGACGGCGAGGCCTAGGAAGGGAACGACGCTGAGCCAGGGAAGACGAGGCAGGTGGATGCCCACGCGGAGGGGAGTACAAGGGTTCACTGGTTCGGCTGCGGTGTAAGGCTTCCGTCGCCGGAGAATAACAAGGGATGTGGGTGAGTAGAGGGAAGGCCTGGCCAGTAGTAGTATGGTCGGGTGGTGAGGCCTGCGCGGCAGCACAGTCGGCCACGGGAGGCTGGAGCAGGCGGTACGACGGGCGCAGGTTTGGGCGGCTGGAGCAAGAAGACCAGAGGTTGAAGATGCAGCTTGGCCGTTAGATTAAATTCCAACGGTCAGTGCAGCTAGAATCGTTTATTGACTAAGTTGTGCGTACGCGTTAACTTAGTAGGCCCACAAGTCAGCCTCCAAATCTGGTGGGTCCCAGCTAGCAGGGGGAATCAATTTTTTTTCGCGTAATAAGGTGGCACTTCCTTGCGTGCGAAGATGTTTTCTGGTTTTTTTAATTTCTTCTTTTTTGAGTTAGAATAAAAAGAAAACAATTTAGCATCTTCGGTACAATCTATATTTTCACGAAAAGGATCATAATAAAGCTGGTGGGTCCCAGCTGTCAGGGAGAGGAAACTTTTTAATTCCGCGTAATAAAGGAAGCACTTCCTTGCGTGCGAAGATGTAGCTGGTGGGTCAAACCTGTCAGGGGGAGAAATTATTTGTTTTCGCATAATACGGGGGCACATGCTGCGTGCGGCCATGGGCCATGTGGGTCCCTACTATCAGCCACTCCACGTACATGCCTCATCCGATGGCTGTCGTTTGTTGACAAAGTTGACCACGCCGCGCTGAGAGAACCAACGCAGTGAACGATGGCGAGTCCTACGAAGGGAACGACCTAGAGCCGGCAAAGACACAGCAGTGGATGCCCACTTGGAGGGGAGTACGAGGGTTCACTGGTTCGGCTGCGGTGTGAGGCTGCCGTCGCTGGAGAAGAATAGGAGGTGTTGGTGAGTAGAGGAATGGCTTGGACGGCATTTGGGAGTAGGGTGGGCCGGTGAAGCATGCGCGGCAGCACAGCAGGCCACGTGAGGCGGTAGCAGGCGGTACCGCCGGCGGTGGTTTGGGCGACTGAAGCAAGAATATCCGAGATTGAAGAAGCACTACAGCCGTTGGATGGACATCCAACGGCCACTGCTGCTAGAATCGTGTCTTGACTATAAGTTGACAAAGTCTTCCGTACGCCTTAGTAGGCCCACAAGCCTTCTGTACGCATCACTGACTATAACTCTCAAAAAAATAGTAGGCCCACAAGTGAGCATCACATCTGTGGCAGAGAACATATAACCCATTTGCGATTTGTAATAATGTACAGCCCATTTTTGAATTCTAATGGAATTTACTACAACCCATTTACAGTCTGTTAAAATTACAACCCATTTTCTAGCCAGGACAACGATTAATAATTTCAACCAACCTCTTAAAACAGAATTCAACCAAAAATCCCACATTTTGATGGAATCCGAAATATTTTTATCCCGAAATTCGAGTCAGATTAAATATAATTTCAAAAAGAATTTGTATTAGGTAAAAATCTAATGAAATATTGCGCGCGCAATAAGTAATGAAATTAAAATTTCCAAATTCAAAAAATAATATTTTTGAAACTAATTACCTGTTTGGTGCGTTTTTGTATATTTACTGCCCAGTTTTTATAATTACATCCCATTTATTATTTCTTAAACCCCATTTTCTTGTTAGGCCTAATGCATCCCTCATAGGAAAGATTTACAGCCCAGCGGGGCGGAGAATAACAAGTTGACCTGGGTTAGGTATTCCGCAAAAAAAAGTATAGCTGGGCTAGCCATTTTCACCTTGAAAAAATAATATCTGGGCTGGATATTTGATCGACATAAAATAATAGCCTGGACTAGACGGGCCATAGCACGCCCAGTTGATACCCTGCTCCTCTGAACAACAACAAAAACATCGCTCAAGAAAAACTCCGCTTACACCTAAAAAAACAAATAGTGCTCGAGCTGTTGGGTCCCAGCCGTCGGCCGCTCCTTGTGTAATTCTCTCGTTTATTGACTATATAGGTTGACGATGGTGTGGGACCGTGATGTCAGTAAACCAGGAGGAAGCAAAAAAATTATAGTTGTATATAATAAGGAGGAACTTGCGTACGTACGGCTATGGCCCTGGTGGGTCCCTACTGTCATCCTCTCCAAGTAAAGTCATCTCCTGATTCCTCATGTTCATTGACCATGTTGACAATGCTCGGCGCCACGGAGAGCGCAACAACTCGAAGGACGACGAAGAGGGCCTCGCGGGCCCTACGGATGGTCTGATACAGCGCCCGCTGCTCATTCAGGAAGCCATGATCATCGGACACCTATGAGCACCTTTGAGAGACTGAGCCGACATGAAACGGTAAGGCCGCGCTTGGGAGCTCTGGATTGTTTCACACATGTATTAAGATACAAGTGTAATTTACTCGTCACCAGAAACAACACATAAAATACATGCGTAATGAAACCGGCGGCCCGAGGTCTGTAACGAAAACCGGCGAGTTACGCGTGTAATTTGAGAGACCAGTGTATATTTTACTAGTCCAAATCGACCAACCAAGCGCTTCAGCCAAGACCATCTGCTTTTATTTACATGCGTCAGTTTTACAAGCGGTTTTGGTTGGAAAACGACGATCCAATCATGGCCTAAGATGATGAGTTGGTCGGAAGATCATATGGTTTCACCTCTAACCTACCCGAGTTGTCGTATAGGCTATGAATGAAACATAAGACGATGAACTTCTTAAGCACAGAAACAACAGAAGAGGATGATCTTCTTAACATGCAAATCACTGGCATTAGATCAACATGCAAAACAATATGAAGCATTATTCCCAGGAGGCATGGTGAACAGCTCGTGATGCCGCATGCCACAGCATTCCAAGCTCAACTTTGCAATCAAACTCACAAGGCCTGGCATTACATAGACAACATTCAGAACAAACTCTTAAAATACCTTACATAAGTCAACATTCATGTGACTATGCATCTCAGCAGAGTAAATATTTACTTTTGAACTGAACACAGGAATAAGAAAAAATGATCGACGCTGCTCATAGCAAAGGGCATCCCACTCAAAAATATCAAATGCATGTCTTCTGGCTAACATCAATGAGCAAAATTTGACAAGGTTTTCCAATTCCAATATATTAAACTAATGTCTTCTTGCTAACATCAATGATTAAACTTTGACAAGCTTTTCCCATTCAAGATATGTAATGCCTATGATTGTGGAACGGGCAGGGTTTGCCATCAGTTTGCACATTGAAATGGCACATGGAGCCGGATTAACCAGCATATATTTTTGTGCAGTTCAACTGAAATCAAAAAATGTCTTGTGTAGCATGGTGGATTTCGTATTTATATGCTGCAAGAAAACAAAGACACATCAGCACACACATGAATATTGGCCCCAGTGTCAACCCACCAATCGGTGGACTGACAAACTGAAAGTACGGTAAACAGATTACCATACCCAGATGCCCCATCATTGTTGTTAGAGTGACATTGACAGACTTGGAGTCCTGTCCTGGCTTCTTTTACTTGTTAAGACAATGTCTTGCGTAGCATGGTGGATTTCGTATTTATATGTTGCAGGGCTTTGAACACATTGGCAGCTCCATTCAAGTAGATAGTCCGGTGGCTCAAGGTGACGACGAATGATTAGAGAACCATTCGATGTATTGTGCATGATGAAGTATTATGGAGGACACGAACCATCTGAACATTTTGTGCAGTTCCACTAAAATCAAGCTGAGCATCCCTGTCTGCATAAATACATAAAAAGCGTGATGAATATAATAGTGGTACTAGTTGATTAAACATACGCTTACAACTATAATCATCTTCATTATCTTAACAGGAAAAGATAGCAATACAATAGCTTGAATTAAACATTTATTCAAAACAATACAACAATATAATTAGCACAACATAACAAAGCACAATCATGTGGATGAAGGCCGATACTGACCTCGTTTGTTACAGCTGCGTTGGCAACTGACTTGGTCATACCTTTCCTTGTGGAGTGAATTTTGCACTCCATGTGTTGTTGAGTTGCTTATGCTCTCTGTAGACTACTCATGTCACCAGCGTCTACTAATACTCTGTAAAGATTCCCAATCATTCCTTGTGTAATGTAGCGCAAACAGTGACTGCTTCTTTCTGCAAAGTGGAAAGACCAACTGGGCCCAATAATGCAACAGTTTGCCTTAAACACATTGGCTCCTTTTGTGCAGTTCAACTAAAATCAAAGTCAAAATAGAACCGAGCAAAAGTTTTGATATCCCTGTATGCAACAATAGGTATAAGGGAAACAATTACTGAGAAATAACGGTTGATGACTTATACTCCCAGAAGAAAAAACATCTACCTTATCTTAATGGGAAACAAAGCAGGTGAGTAGCAATTCTCAAACAGTGTGATTCATTCATATTAACTGAGACATTATCTTAACAATGCCTTGTTTCAACATGAATAAAAATGACAAAGCAGAAAAGTACCATTCCTAAAACAATGCGACTGATTCATATTAACAGAGACATTATCTTAACAATACCTTGGTTAAACATGTAGAAAGAACTACAAAGCAGGATAGTACCATTTGTAAAACACTGTAACTGATATATAATAACAGAGACATTATCTCAACAATACATTTCTTAAACATGTACTCCGGCCGATCCCTAACAGAAATGGTACTCCCGCCGATCCATAACAAGTGTTGCAGTTTTGAACTAAGATTCAGTAGTTAATTCTGAGAGTGGCATTGCTTAATTTTACCAACGGCATTAGATTAACAAAAAGCATAAACAGTTCTAGGGGAGAGTGGGCGTAACAACACCATGTGCTTCCATCTACTTATAAAGGGGGTGATGCAGAGTTTGTTGTAACAAAGCAACAAGCATCATGTCTGGGTTGGTCCCATTTTTGTTCACTTAATGGGAAAAGACAGCAATTCAATAGCTTCAATTCAACAATTATTTAAAACAGTACCAATACAAGTAGCACAGCATCTCAAAGCACACTGCACGATCATGTGGATGAAGGCAGGTACTGACCTTTCATGACGCAGTCAAGATCACCTACGAATCTGCCAACACGAATAGAAAATCCAATCTTGTTTTGTGTAGTTCAACTAAATCAAGCAAAGTCGCCGGTGTGACATTTAAGTTCGCTATAGCAACAAGTTGAATAGATATCCCTGTTTTAACAGAGGCAAAAAAGGAAACAATTACTGGCCAATAAAGGAGGATGAAACATACGGCGACAAAAAGAAGCATCTAACTTATCTTGATGGAAAACAAAGTAGGATAGTAGCATTTCTAAAACGGTTGCATTGATTCATATTAACAGACATTCTCTTAAAACAACATTCGTTAAAAATGTAATTTACTTTTAACAGTGGCATTGCTTCAATTTTCCAGCGGCATTCTTAGATTAACAACAGCAAAATAGTTGTATGGGACATGCCAGCACCATGTGCGTCCACACGTATAAATGGGTGATGCAGAGTATGTTGCCAAGCAGCATATCTGCGTTGGTCCCATATTTGTTCTCTTTGAACCTTTTTCCTATGTGAGGGCAACAAATCTAGTCCTGCACAAACTACCCGACCCCCCAGTTTCTTTCCTTTTTCAACAAAGAGATCGGTTCCTTACATATGTGTGTACTGGGTTACCCCCTTTTTCCCTTTTCGACCAACAAAGCGGCTGGATAGCCAGTCTATACTACTTTCCCTCCCTCCTTTCCTCATTGAACCACGTCCTAGATTCATGCTCCACCCCACCCCACCCTTCTTTCTTCTTTGAACCAAGACCTAGATTCGACTACAGAATCAAAAAAGATCCGCATGCAGCTAGAGCAATGACAGTTGCAAAGAAAGTTATACCTTAGGGTCGTCGGGATGTGGCTAGGCGTGCGGCGGGAGGCCGGATCTGCCCACACTACGTACGGCAGCGAGGAAGAAGGGGTCGGTGGCCCTCCCGCACAGGCGCTGGGTGAAAGAGAACAGCGCAGCCAGCAGTGGATTGCCTCCCTCGCCGAAGGCGACAGAGTGAACGCTGCACCTCCTCCCCTTCCCGGTGCGACGGGATCCGGACGGCTCCTTCACCAGTTGTGAGGGGGGAGAGAGAGACAGAGGCCAGCGCAGTCTTGTTTAGATCTGGTGAAGAGGGTGAGAGACTGTGAATATAGCAAACCCTAGCAAAGGAACGCTGAGCCTCCAGCGTGTATATATATATGTAGTGCGACGAGAGTGTGGAGAGTGCAAACCCTAGCGAACAAGCGCTGAGGCTCCAACTTATATAGTACTCGTGTATACTACTAATATATAGTGGAGTGGTTTTCTTTTTCTCTCCATAACAATCATTTTAAATTGTGTAAGTACGAAACGAAACTCTTTATTTAACGTACCAGTGAAGAAAACTACTTACGATCAACTAACGATCCACGCGTCCTGGTCGCACTTCCTGTCCTTCACGTGTGGTACACTACCCTCTGTTAAGTGAACAACCCCACACGCACCAAATTATCGGAAAGGTGTGAGAGTGTGTACAAATAAAGAATTTTAATTTCAATTATCAGAAAGGTTTGAGAGTATGTAAAGTTTGCCCTCTCTCAATAATTATGGTTTGTTGTGTTCGGCCTAAACTTGGTCAAACTTTACAAAGTTTGACTTCAGTCAAATCTAATATGCAGAGTAAATAAAAACGGAGGGCTACTACGTCCATCCGGGTTTTTAGTCCACACCATATTTTTAATCAAAGTCTGACCACATATTTAGTTAATAGCTGGACAAATAAAATTACAGGGGAGCTGAAGACAAAGTTGTGAGAAGGCTTAGAAATCAATACAAAACTTATGCTCTTAGTACCAACGTCGATGCTTCTTCGAGGAAACATCTGGTTCATAGCCAATTGTGTGATAAAATTGCACCAACGTGAAAGACGACTGCGTCTCCAACACAACCAAGGTGAACTGATGAAGGATATCATCTTTGTGGGTAACAAGCAAAGAGCACTGATGGAAGACAGCTTGTTTTTCGTTGAAAATCGATCAGCTTCACCAGCCGATGCAACCATGAGACGCAACCATGAGCATCGATAGGTCATCGTGGTGATGCATCATCCATTTGGCATCAAGTTTGGGTGAGGCACCAATGAAGTTCGACAAATCCTCACTGTGGTCTGTTTCTTCTCGGTAATCAAGCTCGAGGAAGGAAGAACCACGTGGCAGAGGACAGTGAGGCGGAATAACAATGGCCATCCAATTTTGTGCAGTTCCACTAAAATTGAGGAAGACATGCCCGGGTATGGAGATACGCATCACTGTTTGCAAAAATATAAAAAAGGGATATAGTGTTGTTACTTTGTTTTGGCAGTGGTACAAGATTAACAGCGACATCTCAATTGTCAATAAGAATTAATGAAAAGTACACCAACAAACAGAAGCATCATGATTATCTTGATGGGAACTAAACCAGGATACCCGAGAAAAAAAGCAGGACAGAAGCATTTATCGACGCCTCTGGATTGACATCAGCATTACTTAAAAGGGACGTCAGTTTACCATGGGCATTGCTTCATTTAACCAGTGATAGTATTAGATTAGCAGCAGCAATAGGAGCATATGGACAATGACCGCACAACCACCATGTACTTTTTGTCGAAAAAACATGTATACCTCCACCGAGGCATAAACCAGGACAACTTTTCGAGTGGCCTTTCCTCTATAATAGTAAAAAATAGGTGATGTTGGACCAGCCGACGAACCCTAGCTACTATACATGGGGAGCTGGGGAGCAGTGGCATAGAAGAAAACCCGCATGCAGCGACCTGGGGAGCTGGACCAGTACAATGAAGCATGAAATCCAAAACAAGTTATACCTCGGGTGGGCGAGATGTCGCTTAGGCGGGCGGGCGGGATCTGCCCACACGACGGCAGCGAACAAGGGCGCGGAGGACCTTCGTCCGCGCCAGCGCCGGCTCAGAGAGGACGGTGCGCATCGGCTTCCTCCATCGCCGACGGCGACAACGTCAACGCTGCACCTCCTCACCTCCCGCAGCGGACGGGATTCGGCCAGATCTGTGACCACCGGTGAGGAGAGAGATAGAGTGGACACTGTCATCTTATTTAGATATGGAGAGGGTGAGAGAGCGAGAGGCGAGAAACCCTATCAAACAAGAGGCTATATATACAATGGAGTAAAAAATCTCTCCATAGCAGTGGTTTTAAATAGAATACGCGCGTTCCCGGAAAAAAGAAACGAAAACTGGTGGACAAATCTTTTTTTAACGTACCAAGAAAGAAAACTCGATCAAAATCACGCCCCCACTTCCAGGTTGCAGTTTGTATCGCTCACGTGTGGTCCCTGACCCTTCATTATTAAGTGAACAAATTAAAGGGTCAAATTATTACGTACGTAAGCTGCCTCTTCGTGTACAAATGCGCTCCATCATGTACTCGCGGGTATCTCGGAGGCAGAGTGAGTGTGTGTACATTTCTTCTTGTACGTCATACTCCATTTATCTCACTTCATATTGTTTCCCACTCCTATGCTATTCATATCCTAGGAACAAAATGAGGCGGTACTAAGTTTGTGTGTGTGTAGGGAGAACGAGACATCGATGGTGTGTACGAGTAGTCGCGAGAGTCGTCGCGCACACACACATAGACATAGACATGCATATCCGTGTTTACGTAAAATTCCATCTCCATCTTCATCTCCATCTCCAATCATATTTGTCCAACTGGCACATTATTTACGTTATTAATTATATACGCAGCAATATTTACGTACAGCATCTCTTGTTTGCGGGCGTCCGAACCGCTGCCACGCCTGCTCCTCACCAACCCGAACCCTCTTCATAACCCGCGCGTGCTTCCCGCCTGAAACGGTCAGTGCCGTATTCATGCCCGGCCAGAGCGGACGCGACCTCTCACTGGCGCCGGCATTGAAGCGGTGCGTCGGCCAAGAGAGCGCCACCCGCGCCGCTTCCCGGTGCACGCGACTGCTCCGCGTTCAAAGGTCGCCACGGCCGGCCACAACATGCATGTAAAAAATTCTTGGGAGTCCATGCTACAGCTAGCTGTCCTCCCCCTCCTCGTCAATCTCTTCCAGTAGTGCTAGTACTCCATGGCGCGATCCATCGACAAGCAGGCGGGAAAGTTATCATATACTCGGTTTGCGGTGAGTGGCATGCCGAGCGACCATGTGGGGTGGAGCCGTGGAGGAGGGTGAGACACGAACGCGACAGACGTGATTTAAACGTTGGTTTTGCTCGATGGCGCGATCCAACGAAACGAAACGTTGGTTTCTCTCCGTTTCCATTTTTTCTCCGGAAAAACGGAAACTTTCCACTCCATTTTCGTTCCTACTCCAAGGTTGCCCCGTTACAATATTCCATCAAATACAAAGGAAAACTAACACGCATGCTGATGCATCTCAATGATTCACATATCATAGCCAATATTTACTTCACAACTAAAGATAAAAGTTATGAGAGTGTGTACAAAAAAAACTACTGATGGGGTCACTACGACGTAAACCCTAAACCCTAAACAGGATTTAATTTCCTGGCTAGATAGAACCTGTCGAAGGAAAGACGGCTGGCACCCTCGGATCATACGATGCTTTTGTGCAGTTCCACTAAAATCGAGCTGAGCATCCCTGTTGGCAAAGATATTGAAGAAGTGTGATTAGAATAATAGTACTGGCACTAGTTCATGAGACATAAACTCATCACAAATAGAAGCCGGTAGAAGTAGAGAAAGATCCACATGGAGATGGAGCTATGTGGGGAGCTGCGGCAGTGGAGCAAGCCGGCTCCAAAAGGAAGTTGTACCTGGGACGTCGGGCTGTAGCTAGAAGGGCGGTTGGGAGGCGGCATCAGCCCATACCGCCGGGATCCCCGATCGGGACGCACCGACAGTGGGTTTTCTCCCTCGCCACTGTCGACCGCGTCTACGCAGAACATCGTCCCCTTCCCCCAGCGGCGGGATCAGGCCGGATCTGTGACCGGCGGTGTGGCCACCGTCGTTCTATGCTTGTGAAGAGAGCAACCCAAGCAAGCAGGCTTGTAGCTTAGGCTCCTGCTAGTGTATATATAGTGGAGCGGTTTTCTTTTTCTCTCCATATCAACCATTTTATATTGCGTACGTGTCACTGAAGAGTGAAATGATGGTTGCTTCTTCCGACTAACTTACTGTGTGATTTGACTGCTACTGAGTGGCCCCTACATGTACTCCCCCTACGTGTATTACCGTTCTTGAGTCTCACTTGTACTTATCTCTATTTTCTTGCATGACACATAGACAGGATGCGCATAGAGGAATTTTGTTACTGCACGTTGTTACGTAGTACTACTAGTACCTACTCCCTTCTTCCGGTTCACTACTAGTACTCCCTCCGTCCTGGCTTATTGATCCCCTTTGTACTCAATTCATGGGCTTGTTTTCCTCAAGAAATTGTCTTTACCAACGTATTAATATCGGGAATGCATGCGTGAACAACGAATGATTAAATCTTGCATGCAACGTTTTGACAAAGCATTGACTTATGAACATGTGAATGTGAGGGACTACAACCTCATGCATGCATGCAACAGTCACACGTACACATGGACGCAAAAACGCGCGCGACGCCCTAATGCATGCATGTCCGAGCACACGACGGAACACACACGGTCACGCTCAAGTGCTCAACCTACACGTGCATGCACACACATACTCAGCCAGGGTGAGCCAGTGACCGTATAAACACTGGAAAATGTATATATTGAGCGCAATGAGCGTATTATGAAGTCCACTGACCGTATTTATCTCGTTTCAAATTAAGCCATATTAACCGGAAAGGAGGCAGTATGGACTAGCATTACTTTGTTGTGTCCCGTCAACTTGCCGAACGAGGAGAAGCTTGCAGGATGGGAGAAGCTTGCGCGCGGTGGCTCGCAGGACAAGGAGAAACTTTTGACTAATGCAAGCTCTCCCTCGCTCAGGCGGTGGATGTGCAATAGTTAATTCGGTGTCAGATTTCCAGAAGCATACAATGTACTAGTACCATTATTGTTCGACTTCCCGAAGAGGCGAACAGCCAAGCGCAAAGTTTACTACTAGTACTACTATACAGGTATATACTACTAGGAACCGGATTGTGGAGCGTCTGCACTCTTATTTTATTTTAATCTGTGATAAAGCAATCTTCAACACATTTGGTTCTCTTCAAGGGTTCTCGCATGTGATAATGGAAGTTGATTGCATGGAACACTCGCCACAATTCTCGCTTAATTCTGGCTCCTATCCTGTTAGAAATAGGAGCGCTCGGTAATATTTTCTCTTTTTTGTTATTCAGCATGTAAACAGGTCAGCAAACCTTGCGGCGCATCTTTGTGCGAACCGTGCTTGCTGCACTTTGAATATGACCGAGAGCTGGCTTGATGAAACACCTCGCTTCCTTCTTCTTTTTTTGCGGGGTACCTCGCCTCCTAGTGACCAGTCTCTTGGCTGATCGTCCTAAGAATGCTTATATATGAATAAAGCTCTCTCATTTACCCACAAAAAAGATTAAGCCATATTAACCGGAAAGGAGGGAGTATGGACTAGCACTACTTTTTGGTGTGTCCCGTCAACTCGCAGAACAAGGAGAAGCTTGCAGGACAAGGTGAAGCTCGCTTACGCCCTCTCCGTCTACCTCAAGCCTGGTGGCTCGCAGGACGACGAGAAGCTTTTGACTAATGCAACCTACCCTCGCCCAGGCGGTGGACGTGCAGCAGTTCATTCGGTGTCAGATTGCCAGAGGCATACACTGTAGTACCATCATTGTTCGACTTCACGAAGAGGTGAAGAGCCAAGCGCAAGGTTTAGTAGTACGAGTAGTACTACTACTAGTATACAGGTACTTGGAACTGCATGGTGGAGCGTATGTACTCTTATTTTATTTTAATCTCTGATAAAGTACACATTTATTCTGGAGAAGTGCGGAAAACGGCAGCCCAATAGTATTATTAAAAAACATCGAACATGTAACGATGATATCGATCAACCATGCTCGAATATATCTTGGCCTCCGTGCGAGCCCGTCTATGTGTTCTCGCTCCTCGTCTCTCTCAAGGAACGGCGGGTTGGCCATTTTGCCGTCAATTGAGATCGATTTGCTCACACTCCGGTCTCACATGTCAGTGATATGCCAAGAGGAAGTGCGTTGACCGGCTGGCCATACGCGTACTTGGTTTTGCACCTTCATACTACTCCTCCCTCCGTCACAGTTTACAGGTCGCGCTTCATTTTCATGCATTTCTCTCCATGCATTTCCACCACCAGAGAGATTTTAGACGCGTTTGGTTTAATGCTCAATTAATTAGGGTGTGGTAACCGCAATCAAGTCCACAATTTTCTCTCGATGTAGGTGTGTACGCGGAGTGGAGTAAGTGCATGCATGTGTGTACCCGGGGTGGAAGCACTACATGCATGTGTATACGCATTATTTCCTCTAGTAATAGACGTCGTGCTATAACTACCAATGCTATTATTTAGGCCGATCGCTAGTCGCCTTGGTCCCAGAGATTGTTGAAGCGCGCTCTATAACACCCGCAAAAATAGTGACGGAGGGAGTAGTATGAGCGGATTCAAAGAAGAGCGTATTGATGGTTGCTTCTTCCGAGCAACTTACAGTGGGAAAGGTGGGGCTTATGATTTGACTACTCATTACTCACTATTAGTGCGGCGCAACGACCGGGCTGAGTCTCCCATGCGGTTGTGCACTACTCCCTCCGTTTTTAAATATTTGTCTTTCTAGATATTTCAACGAGTGACTACATACGAAGCAAAATGAGTGAATCTACACTCTAAAATATGTCCATTTGAAATTTCTAAAAAGACAAATATTTAGGAACGGAGGGAGTATAATTTTGTGCATGGCACATGGACCCGGATGCTGAAGAGGCTTCTAGCAATGCTATCAAGCTTCCAGCATTTGTTTACATAATTGACGTATTATACAAATAATTTTCCAGTGACATGAAATTGTACAATGCTCTGAGCTTTCAGCTTTTGTTTCGTGTGTCTTGCCATCCATGCTCTTTCGGAAAAAATAAAAAACTAACGTCCTTGCTAATGCATCTCAATGATTAGCATATCAGAGCTAATATTTACATCACAACTGAAGACAAAGTTGTGAGAAGGTGTTAAATTAAAATTGATCCATGCTTTCATTGGTAGCAACTTCCCCCCAGCTCTGTCTAAATCAACAAGGCATGTTGGGAAAAAAAGTAGCTGTCAGGAGCATGCAACATTCCAATCATTTTGTGCAGTTCCACTAAAATAGAGCTGAGCGTCCCTGTTCCAAAGATATTAAGTGTGATTACAATAATAGAGGACTGTTGATGAAACAATAAACACACAAATAGAAGCCGGTCATCTTTGCAGTCTCTCTTAAGACTAACTAGCTGGAGAAGATTAAGCAAATAGTTGGAGAAGATTAGGCTCGGAGTTGGATGAGGAGGATAGAGCAAAACCAATCTCCCTTTGTGCAGTCGCACTGAAATATAGAGACGTTGCCCATGTGACATTTTAGTACAACTGCACAAAACACTCTTAAGAAAAAAGTGATTTGTGCAGTTCACCAAAAGGTCGCAATAGCAACGAGGTGAAATGGATAGCCCTGTTTGCAAAAAGAGGTAGAAAGGAAACAATTACTGGCCAATAACAGTTGATGACACATACGACGACAAAAAAGAAGCATATTCCTTGTCCTAAGGGAAGATAACAGCACGGTTGTGTTTATCTAAAATGGTGTGAGGACGAGATTGCAATATGGAAAGTACGCCGGACGAGCTACGTTTTGGGCAAAGAACTAGGGAAGATCCACATGCAAGATTTTCCACATGCAGCGACGTGGGAAGATGGGCAGTGGAGCAAGGCCGGAGGGGATACCTGGGGGTCGTCGGGATGTAACTAGGAGAGCAGCGGCGGGCGAGATCTGCCCATACTGCGGCAGCAAGCAAGTGGCGTAGGCCCTACCGCGCCGGAGCTTGGTCAGAGAGAACGGCGGGTACCGCAGATCGGGACGTGCTGCCTCGGCACCGTCGAACGGAGAAATGATGCACATCCTCCCTTTCCGCCGGTCGACGGGATGCGGCCGGATCAGTGACCAACGGTTAGAGAGAGAGAGAGGCCACCGCCGCCTTGTGTGAGATACTCTGAAGAGAGACAAACCCCGGCAGGCAGGCTCCATTGTATATAGTGGAGCGGACTACCTTTTTCTCCATAAAAATCGTTTTATATTCTGTGTACGTGCCATTGAGCGATATAACTTTATTTAAAAATAACGCGCCAATGCATCAAGTCGAACTTTGTTTCGTGCACGCGTGGTACATGACCTCCGTAGGTAAACAACCGCTACACGCGCTCAAATTAGCACGTGGGCTGCCATTTCGTACAGAAATGAGCTCCACCGTGTACCCGCGCGGGTGTGGCTGGGCACAAAGTGTGAGTATGTGCATCTATTCTCTTCGTGTATGTACACAACCTACGTGGGTTTGTGTGAGAGAGATACAAACGTAGAGAGATATAGTGTGTGGGTTCGTGAGTGTTTTTTTTGTGGGGGGGGGGGGGGGCGTGAGAGATTGACAGGGAATATGTGTCGATGATATTTCAATCAAAAAATGTAACATATGCAATGTGTGTGAAACAGAGGCCTATATACAGAGGGGGCGATCCACGAGAAGAGAGTGGAGGTATCATCGACGTGAGGTATCCATAGAATTGAAGAGAGGGATGATGTGCGTGTGTGCGCGTGATCGATAAAGAGTGCCATCGAATTTGTGTGTGCCCACGTCAAAGATGTAGGGTGGCTGGCCTACTGGAACGTGAGAGGGGACAGGTGCAGTTTTTCTCTGTGGCATGGATACCTACCTACAGCGCTCGACTATCGGTGTGTGTGGGGGGGTGGGGGGAGAGACCTAACTATAGAGGTACAATGGCTGGTATATGTGTGGAGGAGGAGAGAGACCTACCTTATGTATTGAGGGAGATCGATCGCCATCCATGCATATGTGTAGGAGAGGAATAAGGTTGGGAGAGAGACAGAGCTAGAGTGTCGGAGGGGTTGGTGGTGGAGTTGCTTCTCACAAATGGTGGGAGAGGCTTGCTAGACAAACGCAGGGCACGCTTGCAATATCAATAAGAGAGGGGATGCCTACCTGTCTGTGCACGTGCGTGTGAGAGACGGGTCAGGAGGCATGCACGAATGATGAGGGGGGATGATATGGCTGTGGTAAGCAGACATAACTACATAGGAAGATCAATCGTCCTTTGTTGGAGAAAGGAGAGACATAACTTGTGAGGTACGTTGATCGATGCATGGGGGAAAATAGTTAAAGTCGACCTAGGTATATGTAGGGAGATCGATCGGTATACATGCATGTATGTGTTAGAAGCAAATAAGGCCCGAAGAGAAGGATAGAGAGAGAGGGATGCAGCTAGGAGGTGGTGCGAGAGGCATACTATATAGAGGGGGAAGGAGTGTGCGAGTACGAGATCGATGAAAAGAGGGGCGGGAGTGAGGCATGGACGGTGAGAAGAGAAGAGGGAAAGCTTGTGTTTGTGGTAGGCACACCTGGCTAGAGAGGCATATCGATCGGTCTGTGCCGGAAAGAAGGAGCTGGGGGCCTACACACACCGTGGGTGAACGACCTAAAGTGAAAAGATAAATTTGCGCGATGGAGCTAGAGAATGCTGAGGGAGGGTGGGAGGGAGGCGGGCGTGTACATGCATGAGAGAAAGTTAGCGCTAGCTACAAAGATAAGAGGATTGTGTGGGTGTAAAAGACGAATAGAGATTATAATTCATTATAAAAAGTGAATTCGGATATTTGAATAATTTATCATAGTGTTTTAAACCGACGCATGCGTGAATATATATAATGGTGATACGTATGGTGTGGTTATGAACATGTTATACTACATATAATATATTTTATATATAAAAAAATAGAGTTGGTGATGATGGTATGCCTGCCATCCTGCAATATAGGCCGTCCAATTTATATGTGACGGATAGAAAGGAAACTATGGCAATTTTGAAAAAAGATACCCACACCCCTCTCCACATTTGCAAATAAGGCCTTCCCTCGTTCATCCTTTTCTCCCACAAGATAAACTACTCATACAAATGCATCTTGATGTTCCGTGCAACGCATGGGCATCTTGCTAGTACTACATATAATATATAGAACATTGATTATAATTTGTGATAATGTGTGGCTTTTGCAGCTCAGGGCTAAATACTTGTCATAATGTAGGGGGCAGGGCACTATACTTTGTGTGATAAACACGGTGTATGTATGGAACATGGTTTAGATTATGAAGATCTAGTTAGTACATCAAATGTACTATTATTTGAAATCAACATCAAGTGTATTCAAAAATTTGAATTCGAGTTCATATAGTACACATAGTTCATATCTATCTCTATAGTAATCATGTGGTGTGTTGTTAAGATAATACACGAATGATGGTTTAAGTTGGCAACAATCATGATTGTAGATTCTTATTCAAATAGAGAAACGAATTCAAATTTAGTTCGAATTGCAGCGGTAGTATAGACATTTGGAATGCACTAAAATGTTGGTATGAGTAGGTTACATGCATTATACAACCAGCGAAAAAATTTAATTGAACATAACATGGATTCATAGCTTTGAATAGCATTTGTACAGTAAAACGGGACAAGACTCTCTCTTTGTGTGGTGTGAATAGTTTTATTTTTTTCGTTTTTTTCGTTGAGGGAAGTGCGAATTGATTTGGTACGTACAATATTACACGTTAGGCTTGTCCCTAAAATTCAACCCGCGCCTTGTTATATCCCAAAAATTCAGATATCGTGCTCCCAAAACTCGCGCCTTCACAACCCACGCCTTGCTATCCCGAAATTACAACGCGCGTGAAAACTCCCTCCAGCTGCCAAATCCCGACATGCGAAATCCCCCTTCTAACCCTGAGCCGAAAGGGCCGCTAGTTCAAATTGGTGGGGGTACTTTTGTAACACACCCTACATTTTGGCCAAGCGCGTCCCTAAGTCATGGTTCCCCCCTCCCATCGCCTCCTTTTTGCCATTCGAAATCCCAGGCCGCCATAACCTCTCTGCTTCAACCGCGAAACCCCACCCTCCTCCGTCCGCCACCTCACCACTGCCCAGTCGAAGCCTCTTCCCCGACGACGTCGTCCACCGCAATAGCTCGACGTCCCTCATCCACCTCCCCGGATGAGGATCCGTCGTCGATCTCGTCATCCCGCCGGTTTAGCCGCCCCGTCCTCCACCTCCAAGGAGCTGCTCCGACGATCACCTCGTCTATCATGGCTGCTCCATCCCCACAGCGCCGCCTTAACCTGCTCCACCGGAACTGCAGCATCCTCACCGACTCCTCGGACGAAGCCGAGGCCTACTCGGCGCCACCAAAGAGGTTGTACACTCATCGCATCGCACCTTCTCCTTAACTCGACCTCCCAGCGCCGACTGTGCTCCATCCCGCACCCCCATGGCGCGGCTACCTCGAAGCCGGCGCCGTGGGCGACATCTCCACGGCGGCTCTCCCCAAGTGCGAGGCCCCTTCGGCGGCAGCGTCCATACCAACCGGATCTGCTGCTGCTGCTCCGGCTCTCGCTCGCGCTACTGCTCTGCTCTTCCCCTCGCTCGTGCTGCTGCTCTGCTCTTGCTCTCGCTCGCGCTGCTGATGCTGGTACATGGGCTGCTGCAGCTACACGAGTTGCTGCTCTGGCTCTAGTTCGCGCTGCTTCGGCTGCTATCTGCTACTGTGTTCCCCGTCGATCGCCTGCTGATTTAGATCACTATTTCTCTACTACTAGTGCTCGAGCGGCCTAAACTACATGTGAAGTGCCTCTGTGCTACCAGTGCGTTCAGTTTCGACAGTAACATTCAGATTCCACAGTAAATTTCAGTTTCGACAGTTAAGTCTAGAGTCAACAGTTTTTACCTCATCTGTTGTAGTCAGGTGTTTTTTGGTGATGTAAATTTTACATCTATCACTATTGGAGATGCTATTAGAATCCCACTTGAGATTAATGATGTCTGTCTTGTACTGCTTCAGCCTCGACGTCTTACAGCTCGCCGGAGCTGCTCCAACGACGGAACCATCCATGACAACAGAGCAGTGCCCTGGACGTCGTCTACAGATTCCTCAGATCTTCCTCCACACCTCTGGCAACCACCTCTGCCTCAACTTCTTCAGCGACCAACCCAATGATGCCGAGGTCGACACGGCTACGGCAAAGAGGTTGTGCACTTGTCGCATCACTTATTACTCTACATTCATGTCGATCCATTAGGGCTATTTTGGTTCAAAGGAAAAACTGAAGGAAAAACATAGAAATAGGGAATTTTCCTATGGCACTTTACTATTCAATTATTCATGCATTTTGTTGAAAGGAATGGAGCAAAACATCCACCTGGACCTACTTTTCAAAATCCTATGCATGAAAACAAGACCAAGTGCATTAGTGGCAGAATAACATTCTAACTGTACACGCGTTCATATGGTTTCACTTTAATTTGGCCATGTTTCTTTGCATTCTTCTGCTCTTCCAATTCCTGTGAACCAAACACCCAAGTTGACAGAAATCCTGTGTTTACAAATGCTCTGTTTCCCACGTGCATTCCTATCCTATTCCGATGTTTTTCCTATCCCTGCGTTTTTAGAATCCTGCAAGCCAAAGGAGCCCTTACAGAATTACTTCAGTTACAGGTAGGTGTCGAAGAAAACTTTGTGTGGTTTGTCCTGCTCCTGCCGCGACGTCGTCCACCTCACCTGAGCTACTCCATCGACAGAAGCATCCACCAAACCAGACATCACGACTCCTGGCCATCTTTCGCCGCCTCAGATCTCCTTCCCTGCCGCCGGCACCCACCGCAACGGCATCACCATCATCGACTCAGCAGATGAACCTGAGGAGTACACGGGTCCACAAGAGAGGTCACACTCTTTTGTTTCTGCTTATGTTATGCATTGCTTAATATTACCTGCTACTTTATCGTCCTGTTCACCTCTTAGACTCCAAGTCAGGTCCAAATTAATGTTCAAACTTGAGTTTTAAAATTAGTTGTGGGGCACATATCGAGGCAGCAATGAATAGTATCTCTGTCTATTTTTTTGGTTCACCTAGGGTATGCCTATGTTGTTCATCTTGGGTGGGAAACAAATAGTAAAGCAATCATCATCTGTCTTTTTATTAAATTAAAGCTATATCAGCCTGCTATCATTATTTTTGGATCCATCCACTGGTTGTTACCATCACTCTAGATTTCTGCATGCTCTCCTTACATAATCTCACTATATTTTTTTCGTATGCATGTCAGATATTGTACACAGTCATGCTGAACATGTAGAGAAAAAGAGAAGAGTTTTGCGCGGCAATACAATGTCATGCAGACATCGCTCCATGGTGGGTTCAATGGCAAACCCTCCCCCCCTCTCCAGATTGTAATCCAGAGGAAGATATCTGTTCTGAGGCGGATTCAGACGCAACTGACCACTCCTATTTACCCCCAAGGTGTTTGCTCTAATTTGGCATGATGATGTTAGTCATATCATGCATATGTTACCTTGCAGTGCCTACTTTTGACATCATATATGTCATCTGCTTAGTTTAGACATGTTCTGTAATGCCACCTGTTTAGTTTCTATATCATATATAGGAATTATGCAGTCTCATCTCTTTTAGCCAGCCATAATATATGTGAAATATGCAATGCCATCCTGTTTAACCAGGCATCATATATTTGAATGATATCTTGCCCATCCTTTTCTTCATTACATTCCCATTTGTCGACAATGTTTGTACATTAAACTACTCTTCCTGTGAATCAGCCATTTGAGTGGGTGATGGAAAAATCTGGAGTGAAAATAAGGTCTTCAGAGTAGACAGTGCTACCTGTCGAAGCAGATCTCTTGCTGGGTCCCGATAGCTCCTCAGAGATGGATTCAGAGACAGATGACCAGTCCTATTCCTCCACCGAGGTGTATGCTCTAACTTGGCACGGTTATACTGCTCATATCATGCATATGGTGTCTTGCATTGCATAGTTTAGACATCATATACATAATATTCAACACCATGTTCTTAGTTCAGACATCATATATGCGAATGCCCTCTGCTTAGCATATAAATCACATATGTGAATTAAATCATGCGATCCTGATTACTTAGATAACATGTATGTGAATTATGTCATGCGAACCTGTTTACTAAAGACATCATATAATTATCTCATGCCATCCTGTTTAGTTAGTCATCATATCTTTGAATTATGTCATGCTATGCTATCCAGTTTAGATAGACATCATATATGTGAAATTATGTCATGCTATCCTTTTTAGTTAAACAATATACATGTCAACTATTTCATGCCCTCTTTTTTCCACACTATCTATTGCATTTGTCTCTCATACAATGTCTGTACATTCAACTATGTTTCCTGTTTATCAGCCATTTGAATTGGAGCGGGTGATGGCAGTATCTAGCGGAGTAAAAACATGGTCTTCAAATAAAACAGTGCTACCTCTTGGTGGAGATAGCACCCCGGTTGTACATGCACGAGAACCAGCCCTACCACACATAACCCAGACTCTCGCAGATTGTACCCCTACTGCGATGGACAAAGAACCAGCTTCACCCAATCTAACCCCAACCCCAGTAGATAGTAACCCAGTTCCTGTTGACACAGCACCATCTCCACCACAGAGGTCCCAAACAAGAGCAGTTAGTAAGGTAGCTCCAGTGCCCAAAGCGCCAGTACTACCACGGCGAACCCCAACTCCACCAGTTAGTACACCTATTCCTGTGGAGGAAGCACAACCAGCCATTCATAGTTTAGCATCTATCGCATTTGATGTTGTTAAATCCTATGTGCGTATCTTCCCATCATGGAAATATTATACTGAAGATGAAGGAAAATGCCAGTTGCAGGTGTTTGTCCAGGAGTTATGTGTAAGTAATGTTATTCATGGCAATTACTTTGCTTTGTCCCATACATTCTACCTCCATGATGGTTATAATACAGCAAATTTTCCTATTTTTCTCTATAGAGAAGGACCGATTTGGAAACTCAGGATGAGGTAACCTGTGCTAATACCTCTGCTATCTTTAAGAATGCTTGGTGGCAGTATCAGAATTACCTGAAGAAAACGTACTTCACTGGCAAAGAAACTCATCAAATTCCCTTACGTTCTCCTGAGACACATTTACTGGACAGTGACTGGGAACGCCTTGTTCTATACTGGTCCCGAACCAAGAATGTGGTAAGGTCTATGAGCTCATTTTTTATTTTTAAGTACTATATGTTGGCGTCTTACTGTACTCTGTTCATGTAGAACAAGTGCTTAAACCTGAAGAACAACTGTTCTCATTTAAGATTCTATTACTATCGTGCATACTGCTTTGCTCTTGTATCACTGTATTTACTCATACAAACTTATTTTTAAATTGAAGGATCCAATCGAAACTCCAATGGCACAACAGGTATGTTTACGCATGTTTCTTTAACAGGTTTGCTCTTATAAATAGCTCTGTTGATTTCAATTTCAATTGTGTATACAGTTGACTTCTCATATCATGCATATTACTAGCATCACAATAGAGCCAATAGTGTTGTTGTACATGTAGACCCGTGGTACCCATCTGAAATCTTGTTGTGCCGTGTAGTTTCCCACGCTTTATATTCTTTCAGTACTGCTTTGTCTTGAACTGATATAATTTGAACCGTGTCTCTATTTTGATTTGGCAAGACAATGCAGTGATCATAGGACATAGATATATGTTTGTTTGATGCTTTTATTATGTACTACTTGGCAATAGAAGACTTGGTAGTTTAATCCTGTCCACCTTACTAATGAACTAGTTCACCGAAATGAGTTTCATATACTAGTACATGCTAAACCTGTTATATGTCTGCTTGTTTCTTCTTTTAGAATGCTGACAGAATATTGGGGAAGAGTGCCTTATTAAGCAATGGTAAAGGAAGTAATGCAGATAAGGTTCAGGATAGTGAGACATCCTTGTTGGTCTCCAACAAAGCTGATAAAACAGTTAAGGAAAACTATCTTGCAGACAGTGAGACAACCCCAAAGTCCTGTCTTGGTTTAGTGTTTGAGTTACTGGCCACTACCGCTGGCACAAGCTATTCAAACTCATCATCTGAATCAGTTTGGTTTCTTGAGTCTCAACTACAAGCTGAAAGACATCGATCAGCTGTGCTGTGATAAGAAGCCGAAGGACTGCGAAAGTCCCTGGAGCATTTAGATGCATACTTTCTGGTGCAACAGCAAGCGTTGGAGGATTTTAGCGCCAAACAGGACAAAGCTAATAAGCTTGCTAAGCTTATTGCCAGCATGGTGGATACCCAGGATAACATTTCTTGAGCTCTTCTGAAGTTGTTTCAGTTATGGACTTGTTTTGCTGCCGCGTTTATTTGCACTGGTGGCCAATTTAGACGGCCAATGTATGTAATATGCTGCTTTGTTCCCTATATTTGCACTGGTGGCGAACTTTGATGCCCAGTGGATGTAATATGTGTAATATCCGTAATAGCTTAGCGTTAGTTGCTTGCTTATTTATTTCCTTATTGTCTTGTTTAGTTGTTTTCTTGTAGTCACTGCAGTTCTTTTTCCGCGTTTTTCTAGTGGCCACAATAACCTATTTTTATAACTAGGCCACAATAACCATGGCAACACACGGACTATTGTAACCATGGTCCTGCTACCTGCTGTAGTGACCATGGCCCTCCACGGGCTGTACAATCCATGGGCCTTCTACGGGCCATAGGATCCATGGGCCTTATACGGGCCGTCTAATCTATGGGCCTTCCACGGGCCGTATAATCGTTTCGCCAAACATGGGCCGTACTATTCGTGGACCAATAACGGTCCACAAAATGGGCCGTAAATGGGCTAGAGTGGAAATCGTCTGTTTTATGGCCCGACCATAACGGGCCGTTAATAGGCCGTATTTGATGATGCTATGAAAACAGCCCAACGGGTTAACGGGCCACAAACAGGCCGACAGTAACCATGGGCTGAATTTGGCCCACAAGCGGAACAGGCCAGTAACGGACCGTAAGTAATCGAATTCTGGAAATGAGCCCAAGAATAAATTGGCCCTTAGAAGGCTGAAAGTTAACACGGGCTGGAAATGGCCGACGGAATAATGGGCCGTTAATGGGTATAAAGCGATACACTGTTCATTATGGGCCAGTTTCATCTCGGGCCTTTAATGGGCCCAGAGTTACAAAGGGCCTCCTATGGGCCGAAAGACGTCATGGGCCATACATGGGCCAGAAGTTACAACGGGCTGGAATCATATTGGACGGCCCAGATGACGCTACTGGGCCAAATTCCGGTAGGCCGTAACGGGCCGTGAGTTAGCGGGCTGTAAATGGGCTATATGCGAACAGGCCGTTAACAGGCTTTCCGTGGGCCGGCCCGCTACCTTTTGACCAAGTCAAATGGGCCGGCCTTTTCACTGGAATGGGCCTCTGTTGGGCCGTGCCACGTGTCGACGTATCACAGGCGCCTTCGGTCCAATGAGTGGATGACATCTGTCCCAACGGTGAGCCGACACGTGGTTCCTTTGGCCATTGAGAATTGTACACGTGGAAAATCCCCATTGGTCTGGGCTGTTAACGGGTTATCGGATCCAAACCGGAACCTGATAGCTTAACGGCGACCCGTTACGGTGGATGCCACATGTCGGTCACCCTTGACGAAAGCACTTCTATGATGCGTGATTTATCGTTATGGAAGTGGACACTTCCGTGATGGTAATTTTGGTAATGTCATGGAACACTTCTACGACAGCACAGGTATCACTATCTTGATTCTGTCATAAAATCATCATGGATGTACATGCATGACAAAAAACGTGACCTACTGTGACAAACACGTATCATCACGGAAGTGTATTTTTTTGTAGTGTTACGCGTAAAATAATTATTTCTCCACCTGACAGCAGGGACCCACCGAAAGGGACTATATTTTGCGAAAAAAAAAGTTCCCCCCTGACAGCTGGGACCCACCAGTTACATCTTCGTATGCAAGGAAGTGCGTCCATATTACGGGCAAAAAAAATGATTCGCCCCCCTGACAGCTGGGACCCACCAGTTATATCTTCGCATGCAAGGAAGCGCCTCCTTATCCTCCCTGGCAGCTGGGACCCACCCGGTCGAACCGTACGTAGGGTTGTCTGTCTGGTCGCGAATGTGTACGTACATACTGATCGATCGGTCTCGCTGCAACGATGAACCGTGGCCAAGCAAGTAGCGGCACGTGTAGTAGTAGAGCCCCCGACATAACAGTTCAGGCAGTCCAGTCAAAACCGAGTACACGTACGTAAAGCCAGATGCCAAAAAATACGGCCACGTACGTACATACGGGCAGGGTCTCGAACGCGTACTCGCGCATACGTACGGCCAGGGCTCGTGTACATGGAGAGGCAACGGACGGCAGTAACGGCGTCCTGCTCATCGGAAGCCAACCGGCTGGGTCAGATCAGAGAAATTGCGTCGTGTTCATCGAGAGGCAACGAAATGCGTCGTGTTCATCGGGAGCCAACCGGCTTGGACGAAACAGCCGAAACGGGGTCTGGCGTACCGCAGAACGGAGCAAACGACCTTCTGTTCGAGTGCCTACGGTCGAAACGGGGTGCTGTTGATCAGGAGGGGTGTGGCGTACCGCAAAACGGAGGAAACGGACTTGTGTTGGAGCGCCTACGGTCAAAATGGGGTCCTGTTCATCGGGAGGGGTGTGGTGTACCGCAAAATGGGACTCCACGGGTACTGTTCATCCACCGTCTACTGCCTCGCTCCAGCCTCCACAGGCTACTGTTCATCCACCGTGGACTTCCTCCAGCCTCCACCTGCTACTGTTCATCCACCGCGTCTTCCTCCTACCTCCATCAGCTACTGTTCATCCACGGGCTACTGTTCATCCGGCTTCCACCGGCTACTGTTCAACCAGCCCTCCACAAGGTCCTGTTCATCCACACTCCACCGGCTACTGTTCAACCAGCCCTCCACGGGGTCCTGTTCATCTACCCCAACCGGCTCGATCGGGTGGTGTGTGGCGGCCTCCTCTCGATTGAGGTCCTGTTCATCCAGCGGCAACGGCCTCTACTACCACGGGGATCCTGTTCATCCCCACCGGAAACTGTTCATCCTACCCCCAACAACGATCACTGTTCATCAAGAGGCAGCAGCAGGTTCGATCGGCTTCAGTTAGCAGCAGTAGGGAAGGAATTGCTCGGGTTCAGTTAACAGCCAAGGGATCGATCACTCGGGTTCAGTAACATAGCTAGTGCAATCGCTCGGGTTCAGTAAGCGAACGCCTCGCTCGGGTTCAGTTAGAGCCCAACGCCTCGCACACACGCGCGTACGTGTACGAGAGAAACGCGCAATCCCTCCGTGCATCGCTCGGCCCCGACCACCCACCGTAACCGGGAACTCCTCGATATTTTTCTCTCCCTCGCTTCTACCATGATTTTTTTTTGTCATGGACGGCCCAAAGAATGTCATGTAGGTGCATCCCCGGCCCGCCCATGACGAAAAGCCCATTTTCTGTCATGATTTTTTGTCATAGAAGTAGGAGCTTACCACATCTATGATAATACGTGGTTTTGTCATAATTATCGTCATAGAAGTGTCATAAGCATGACAAAAAAAATATTGTTCGGGCCAAAATGTCACGGGTGTGTCTTTTTTTGTAGTGATAATTATCCGGTGCATTCCAAAACTCTTCCGGAGACCAAATACTATCATCCTATATATCAATCTTTACCTCCGGACCATTCCGGAGCTCCTCGTCATGTCCATGATCTCATCCGGGACTCCGAACAACATTCGGTTACCAACATACATAACTCATACAGTATTATATCATCAACGAACGTTAAGCGTGCGGACCCTACGGGTTCGAGAATGATGTAGACATGACCGAGACGCTTCTCCGGTCAATAACCAATAGCGGGACCTGGATGCCCATATTGGTTCCTATATATTCTACAAAGATCTTTATCGGTCGAACCTATATGACAACATACGTAATTCTCTTTGTCCGTCGGTATGTTAGTTGCCCGAGATTCAATCGTCAGTATCTCTATACCTAGTTCAATCTCGTTACCGACAAGTCTCTTTACTCGTTTCGTAATACATCATCTTGTAACTAACTCCTTAGTCACTTTGCTTGCAAGCTTCTTGTGATTTTGTATTACCGAGAGGGCCCAGAGATACCTCTCCATCATACGAAGTGACAATCCCAATCTCGATTCACGCCAACTCAACAGCCACCTTCGGAGATACCTGTAGAGCACCTTTATGATCACCCAGTTACGAAGTGACGTTTGATAGCACACAAGGTATTCCTCCAGAGTCCGGGAGTTGCATGATCTCATGGTCGAAGGAACATGTATTTGACATTAAGAAAGCAGTGGCAATAAACTGAACAATCATATACTAAGCTAACGGATGGGTCTTGTCCATCACATCATTCTCCTAATGATGTGATCCCGTTATCAAATGACAACTCATGTCTATGGTTAGGAAACCTTAACCATCTTTTGATCAACGAGCTAGTCTAGTAGAGGCTTACTAGGGACTTGGTATTTGTTTATGTATTCACACATGTATTTAAGTTTTCGATCAATATAGTTATAGCATGAACAATAAACCTTTATCATGATTAAGGAAATATAATAATAATCACTTTATTATTGCCTCTAGGGCATATTTCCAACACAATTAAGCGAGTAAGTACTCTCTTGAAGCCACCTAGAAGCAAGGCAATGAATGAACTGGATTCATATGAATTGGGTGCATGTTTGCACCAAACATAGCTGTCCATAAATAATAATCATTACCAACCATTCACCAAATGCATCGAAACTAGTTAAGGAGCGGACGAATGAGCCATGTGTGTATCCACACCGGCAAATATAAGTTGCTCACATGAATACGGGGGAGAGGAACCATCGAGCCCTCAAGCACACCCCATCCACAGTTAATTCAACAATGATTGTTAGCAGGCCAGTATTAGATCACCTACGGTTGTCATGGAAACTGGCTGGTGAACCACATGGGATTAGGAGGCATTGGGATATATGTTCAACCATTGCATAAGCTCTACCCAACGAAATCAGCTTGTGTTACACACACCGGTTTCACAATGTTGATTGTGAGAGCAACATGGGTTAGTCTTCATTTGGAAGTTGGTAGCATGGGCTACTTTTTTTCAGCTAGCAGTGTTGATAATTGATCCTGCAGGGAGAGGTTTGTTCCCGGATCACAAAGAGGGAGTAAATTTCCAGGGAGTGGGGATACGAGAGGCAACAAAGTGGGATCCACTAGATGACCTGGTTTTTTTTAGAGAGAAGACAAACCCGTTGTTGTATTGCATGCCTCCTTTTTACTAGTGTTTAGGAAGATTGAGCTTCGGCTGAGGGCCTCATTACCCATGTAAGAACTAGCTCAGAGCCCACGCTTTTTGGTATAGCCCAAGATCAACATGAGATGATCATTTGTTTTCTTGGGACAGAGCCTTTTATATGCGTGTTTTAACGTGACAACCTTCATGTTTGCTGGCTTTACACTTCGCCTTCACCAACCTTCATGTTTACTGCCTGCACTCCAAATCATGGTTTGCAGACCAAAATATCAGGGAGGTCTAGGTGTACAGGATCTCAAGGTAAAAATGTTGCCTTACTTAGTAAATGGCTATATAACTTGGTACCGAGAATGGTGTCTCACAAACCCTCTAGTGTAATAAATATTTAGCCACTAAACCATTGTCTCATTTATGTTGAAAATCTAGGGTCTCACATTTTTGTGTGGTATTATAGCGACAAGGAAGCATATTTCCCCCTTTAATCCTTCATGATAAAGGAGATCTCAATGGCAGACACCCCCTCCCCCCTGCTCGATGGTGGTGACCGTCAAGGCAACGATGAATACATCCACAAAGGCAGTGACCATGAAAATGGACAAGTGGATAATGACTACTCACCTACGCCAGAGCAGCAGGGACCCCCCGATGCTCTATGTGGTATCAATGAAAAAGAGGGGTTTATGCTACTCGAACCGCGAGGACAACTTGTTGTGCTTGGCGTGGTTGGCCACAGGTGTTGACCTGTTTAACGGTGCGGAGAAAAAGGACTCGACATTTTGGAGGAGGTTTCCCGAGAACTTGTACTACTCACCTTATGAAAGGAAAATATTGGTGATCGGGATGAGAGCTCGCTAAGCCATTGATGGTACACCATACAAGAGGTCGTCAACAAGTTTTCTCGTGCATATGCACAAACGGAAAATTAGTGGCCAAGTGGCGTGGGAATCCACGAGCTCATATGTTTTTCGTTCTTGTTGGTCATGTGATTGTTTTACTCTACGTTGCAATTTGTTGATCATGTGATTGTATTGCTTTCCTAGCCTGGCCTCAGGGTGGAGTTATACAACAAGAACATGGGCAAGCCATTCAAGATGCTCCATAGTTTAAGCAAGTTGAATGGGCAAAGCAAGTGGAGTGATATTGCCAATCCCCCCCAAAATCGCCGACCCCAAAGGAGATGAAGTTGGTGCTCCAAGCGGTGAAGTTGGAGGAGGGCTTGCACCGCCCACCCGTGTGGCGAGGTCGAGGGGGATAAATGGGAGAACGGGAAGGAGAAGTGAGAAGGGGCGACGGCCAAGATGATGGACAAGCGGGAGGACATCATGGCAAAGGAGGGGGCAAGTGCCAAGTGCAACGGGCTCAAGAAGAAGAAAAAAAGGAAGAGAGGTTTAACACGTTCATGGATACTAAAAAGAAAGAAGGTGGATCTTGAGGAAAAGAAGCTTGTAGTCCAGCAAGCCTCTGAGAAGTCCAAGGTCCTGTACATGAAGGCCGACGACTTGGATCTTGATGTGGCGAAGTTTGTTCACCAATTACGTAGCAGCATCTTTGCAAGCTATGTGGAAAAGGAGGGGCAAAAATGAGTCATTCGGTTTGGACATATGGTCCTTTTGTTTGTTTGATGGATGTGGATTGTGAAACTTGTTGAACATCTGGTGCTAGTGCTTTTAGTTGCATTTGTTCACAAGTACATAATGTATCGTCCAAGCTATTGATAGACGAAATTTGACTAGGTAAAAAAAGAAGGGGAGGGGAGGGGGGCATATAGGGGACATTTGAGAGAAGTGTTGGATGGTCGTCACCCGGCCGGATTTCCATATACATGTCAAGACCCATTTGCGAATATTTGTGGGCGACCGTGTTGCAGACACCCTAACGAATTTGGGTTGCAGATACCCACGTCCAAGAAGAAATAAGTTTGAAATTAATCGATCAAAAAAAGAAAGCAAGCAAGCAAGGTCGTCATCGATCGGCGCGGCGCGTAACCCGAAACCAAAACCAAAAGATTCTTCCCTAGAAAGAAATGGAAGTTCGAAACAACCTCCACACAACAAGAAGTTGATAATTTTTTTTTATCAAAAAGTAAATTAAGCCCACAATGCCGATCAGCCAGATCCAAATTGCTGTAGAGGACAGAAATAGGAAACAGTCCCAAAACATATTAGAAGGATTGAAGGATAGTAATTGAGAAAGGGGCTGTAGCCCAACGGTTAGGGTCGCGGCTGTGCACCCTGCAACCGCAGTTCGATTTCTCGCTAAGGACGCTACTAATTAAAACCAAAAAAGTCGTAAGCAATTTTTTTTTGTCCGTCCAGAAAAGGACTCCTTTTTGGAAAAAAAAAAATACTACTACCCGCAATTACCTCCTCGCGTCGCGTCGTCCTCGTCCCCGATTCCTCCTCCTCCGCCTCTGCCCCCGATTCCTCTCTCGTCGCCGCAGCCCCCGTCCCCTTGTCAAACCTCGGCCGCCCCCGCTGCGCCGATCAAAGCTCCGCCATCCCCGTCCCGTACTCCCTTGGAAAAGATCGTTTTTTTTCGACGGGAGGAGTAATTCCGGCCTAGATCCGGTTGTGGCGATGCCGGATCCTGCGACGGCGCCGGCGCGAGCCACCAAGGGCAACGCATGCCGTGGACTCCCTCTCAGGCTGCGCTTCCGCGAAACCCTAGCGGCTCCGCGTCCCGGCGATCATCTCCGAGGCGGACAGCCATCCCCGTCCCGTACTCCCTTGAAAAGATCGATTTTTTTCGACGGGAGGAGTAATTCCGGCTTAGATCCGGTGGTGGCGGTGCCGGATCCTGTGACGGCGCCGACGCGAGCCACCAAGGGCAACGCATACCGTGAACTCCCTCTCCGGCTGCGCTTCCGCGAAACCCTAGCGGCTCGGCGTCCCGGCGACCATCTGTAGCAGCCCGAGGAGAAGGCCCGGACAAATTCTCGGAGCAGTACGCCCGCCGCTCCAGCACCTTTTTTTCCTCACCGCCGTCGTCATCAAGGTCACCCCCATTCTTTACTCCTTGCTCTTTTTCCCTGCACCATCATGCGTATTTGTATTTGTGCTACACCATCACCATCATGCTTCCTTCTTTTTGCTACTCCATCAGATCAGAATCAGCAAGTATGGATGCATCTTTGTCGCATATGGTGTACATTTGTGCATTGCATAATTTGCTGTCAATATTTGAAACTGTTTTAACATGTGCTCAGAGTTGCTCGATATGTGTTTCAAGTCCATCACAGCTGCTTGGGGAAGTGGGGAGCTAGTTCCATTTTCCTTTTCTTTCTAGTACCTAAATTGGAGGAGTTCAGCATATGAGGCATCTCTACCCAACTAGAGAGGATTGGTTAGATTAATTAGGCCAGCATCTTGTTCATGCTTGAAACATGTCTTACTCTATTTGTTGTGGTTTAGCACTTTTTCTTCAAAATCTGCATTCAAGTCTTCAGCTCTCAATATTCTTTTTCTGGTTTGTTTATTTATATACATACTCTGAGAGAGGACTGGTTAGATTAGGCCCACCTGTTGGTATTGTGGTTACGGACTGTGTTACAGGTCTGGGCCTGCGGCTATAGTGCTGCCCCCAATACCTGTCCGTAACAGATGAGTTTCAGTCCTGCATCTGAATATTTATTCATTAAGCTTTACCTGTCTTTTTCTCAGGTTCTCTCGGTGGTCGGAATTTTGCAAGATGAAGTTGATCCTATTCTTTCTACCATGAAAATTGAAATGGCACCTTTGGAGTCTTGTGCTGACATTGGTGGTTTAGATGCTCAAATTCAAGAGATCAAACTATACGAGAACATTGGATTCAGGCCTCCCAAGGGAGTCATACTGTATGGGGAACAGGGAAGGATCTACTTGCAAAGGTTTTGTCTTTTAATCACTTCCATTTGGCTCCGAAGGCTTGAAAATCCATGTTTTGCTACATTCAAACATGTCCATCACTAATAAGTTAGTGGGTTAATATACATCTTTTCCTAGAAAAAGTGTAACATCTTTTTTATCGTTTCAAATGCTCCCTCCGTCCTAAATTACTTGGCGCAGAAATGGATGTATCTAGACGCATTTTTAGTTCTAGATACATCCATTTCTATCCATTTTTGTGAGAAGTAATTCGGTACGGAGGGAGTATGATGTTATTTCCTTTGATTCAAGACTGAATGTGAAGTACTTCTGCTGCTCACTAACTTTAAATATGATGCGTGCAAGCATAGCTGAGACTTATCAGCATGCACATTCTCACAGTTAACTAAAACTGAATATATTACAATAATGCAAGCACATCTCTGAAATGAGAGTACACTTAAGCCCTATTCCCGATAGCCAATTCTTCACTAACTCATGGAAATAGACGAGTGAAAAAGACAAGTAGCTACATTAGCATTTGTTCTAAAATTGTGTTTTCAGTGGATTGTGTAAAATTGAACTCAAATTATTTAAATTATCTGTAGATGTTCGGCATGGAACCATTTCTTCTGTGATTATACATACTCAAATCTTTAACCCAACTGACAGAAGATGCTGTCCTTAGTTTTTTTCCGAAGCAATAACCAAAATCAAAATATCAGTGCTTATTTTTAACTTGTGACTGCTAACAAACAGCAACTTGTGCCCCTCAATAGTGAAACCTACCCTGTATCTCTGCATTTTTTTTATCAGAACTTCAATTGCATATTTACTCTGTCCTTTGTACTACTGTAAAGTGCATAGAATATGAATGAGCATAAGTTCCATCAATGTCCTTTCCTAAGATTGGTACATATTTCTCATTGTAGTTCTCATCATGAACTTTGTCCATTTCTCAGGTAGACAGGCAGATGCTCTCTCTTGCAATCCGCTTCTTAAGGGCAAAAACTCCAGAGGACAGAGCTCATGTAGACTTGGAAACCCACTATACGAAGGTGAGGAACTGGGGATGCACCCACTATGCTGTCATTTCCTGAATAATAGTAGTAACAGCTGCATATTATTTTTCCTTATTCATCGGTCCTTCGTTCTTCAGCATTCTCACATGTGTTAGTTAAATGCGGGAATACCTTGATGAGAAATTTGAGTCGTGCACAAGGAGAGCAATCCTCTACAAAGTGAGTGGTATTCCTGTGCCATGAAACTTTGTTTGTAAACATCTATTGCCTTCATAGTTGGCTCTTTCTGTTTCGCGAATTTCATTTGTATCATACATTGTACTTTCAGGAATATGTGAAGAACATATCATCTTCAGGGATGCAATCTAGTTGTGGCTTTGTAAGAAATGGATTTACACTTTATCTCTTAGACATGTCTTATTAGAGTGCCATGCATCTAAGTATCCAACCATGTCCTTTGTTTCTCAGATATTTGCAGAACAATCAGTTAACTGGTGATATCAATGTCTTAGCCAATCTCCCCCTTTCCGATCTGTAAGTAATCAACATGTCATTCATTTATGCTTTATTATTTATATACATATGCATTATCATCTCATATCTCGCTTACATGTTGGAATATTGCAAATAACCGTTTCACCGGTTGGATTCCTAGCGAGTCTCTTGATTTCTTAACATGCAATTGTTATATAGCTATATCCTAAACTATATTGTTCTTATGTGTAGGACTGATGGTGATCCTTGCACTACGGGACGTGCTGCGCATTGGACAACCTGCTCCTCCTGCGCGTACCTCCTCTGGGAGAAATCCACTCACGTGCGTACTCTGCTAATTAAACTTCATCCTCCTCCTGCTACTGTCAACAACAACAAAGCCTTTAGTCCTAAACAAGTTGAGGTAGGCTAGAGGTGAAACCCATAAGATCATCCTCCTCCTGCTACTGTACCTCAATTAATTGGATAGGCACCTGCTTGCTGTTATGCCATTATAGCATTATAAAATGTGTTTCTTCCTGGCCTGCTTGCTGGGAGAAATCCAGCTCGCGCATTCTTGCTGGCCTGTAGTGTTTGTAAACAGCCATTGCATGATAAAATGTGTGGAATAATTTAGGGTAAAATATGCAAGATTATGTTCATGCCATTAGCATGATTGGTTCATGATCAGCGCAATTGGTGTGGACCAATTGGTCTAGAAGTTATCTGGTGGAGTAGATGAACAAATGAATTTTTCTAGAGTAAAAGTTCTGAAAGATCAATTTATTTAGAGTAACGAAGCCATCTTGTGATCAATTATTTATGACAGATCAATAATTCACTCAAGGAGTATTGTGCCAATGTGTAGGAAAACTAATGTGCAGGAAAAGTTTTGTGTATTGTGCTGTGTGTTGCTGCCAATGCTTTTTTGACTGTGATTGGTCACTTGGGCATGTTGCACTTGAATCAAACTTTAGTTTGCACCCTGCCATCAAAATTCAGTTTGCACCAACCTGAATCCAGTTTAGTCCATGACCCTGTAGGTTCTTGCTTCTTTCCTCTTAGTTCTCTTTCCGGCAGAACAGAGCCTGCCATGGTTGATTATATTGATCTGCCAATTAAAGAACATGGTGATTTTTATCGATCCACTGATTAATGAATAGAGCATGCCTCTCGTTGAAGACTGATTCTATTGAATGAAATCATACGTTGAACTATGAATGTGTCACCTAGGAGTACTGATAGGTGCACTGCCTCTAATTTATCTTTAGGATACTCAGCTTCTCTCAACTAATCTACTCATGTAGGCATGGGAGTAATAAACATGTTGCAGTTATCTCACCGCAGGAAGATGCATAGTAGGCAGCTGATGATGAAGTGGCGCTGGAAAATGAAGTTGCATCAAAAATATTGCTGGGATACTATGCAGTACCCCTAGTAATAAGTGAGGTTAGTTTCCTCTTGCACAACTAAATATGTTGGATGTATGTCTCTAGCTAGATATGGAAAATGAACTGTTGTTTGGTTTAACTGCAAACCCATTCAAGCTCAATCATCAATGTTTTAATACAGCAGTCACCATGGTACTGCAATCGTGGTGGTGTACCATTAATTGCTGGATTCGCTTGAATAGCTGTCGAACCTGAACCCTAGCGGTCCATGCAGGGGCTAAAATCTATCTATGGATGACAGGGAATTTTTTTTTATTGCAGACATCCTAACTGTAGTAAGGGTAATACCTCCACATGCTGTGTACTTCCTGTATTGAATTGTCAATTTAGCAGTGGTTGCTGTGGAACATCATGATTCTGATGCAGTGTGTACCTTTCTTCCTTGGCCCTGGTTCTATAGTTGGTGCCCTTTCTTCATTGGCCCTGGTTCTATAGTTGAAAGAATGAGAGTCAAGCTGAGCTGAGGTGAGTGGACTGGTTTGGGTTTTCAAGTTCCAAAGTTTTTCACTAGCTGCAAGTCTTTTTTATACTGTGATTTGGCAACTGATATTCCTGGGTACTATAGCACCTGATTTCACTGTCAAGTTTTCCTGGTACCATTGTCATGTACTCCAGTGCTTAGCTTCAGTTTTCACATTTTGATTAAATTATGTTCTATGTTATCCCTTGCCTTATCATGAGTGTCCAAGAAAGAATTTTCTCAAATTCTGAAATTGAATTTTCTCGAAGTATGTGCACTTGCTGTTCCTGAACCTTTGGTTAGCTTGCAAACACTAAATCTTTGGTTAGTTTGCAAATTGCAGGAACCTTTGGTTAGTTTGCAAACACTAAATCTTTCGTTAATTGGTCAGCCAAGCATACGTTGAACCACGGCTAAATCTAGGCAAGCATGGTACACAATTTCCACGTGATTGTCATGCGCATACTCGTAGTTGTCCTGGCACATGTGCTTCCAACACAACTGTATAATTTACCGAGCAGCCTCACTTCCTTCCATTTTTCTTCTTCTTTTTCTGACAGATAAACTGATTATGTACCAGGTCCATTCTATTCTCAAGACCCAAATAGCCATGGAGGCATCATAAGCTTTCCAAGCTTTGAGACAGAGTAAGTTCAGGAATGGAGCCTTGCCAAATGCCAAGACAGAATTAAAATAATGTCTCTGCAAATACTCCCTCCGTCCGGTCCGGAAATATGGCAGTATTTCCGGACGGAGGGAGTAGCTGGTTATGTATTCGGCAAATTCTTTCTCATGACCCAGATTGCAATGAAGGCATCATAAGTTGATAATTCAAAGCTTTGGAGACAGAGTTAGTAAGTTCAGGCATAAATGGAGCCTTGCCAGGTGCCAAGACACAGCTGAAATAATTCTCGTGTATCTCCTATTTTAAGTCAAGCACGCGCTACAGTTTTTGTACCCAAAAATTTTTGGGCGCCTCAGACCATTGTAACTCCTCGTCATCCGCCCGTCATCAGACGACGCACTAGGCCGCTATACGTGACTAGCAATCAGAGAAGTCGTAAGCAATGATCATCCTCGGCTGACAAAGCTGAGTCGGTCACCTATTTAAATGGTCCAAAATCTTTGTCGCGTTCCGATGTGGGACTGAAAAAGACTTACGTGAAGAAGAGGGCGGTATTGCTTTGTCCGCCTGTCTACCAAGGAAGCCGCGTGGGCCGCAACCGGAAGAGGCCGAAGTCCCCGCGTCGGCCCACCTAGCGGTCATGGGTCGCGACTTTTTCCACTTAGTAGATTATAAATAATACTTTGGCACTTATAATTTGCACCCTGGCAGGCTGGGCTCACGTGCAATGACCAAGCTGCTGCCCTGTTCGTAGTCGTAGGAGAGGACTTCGGCGATGAGCGGGAAGGCCGCTTTCACGGAGGCGGCTGGGACGGCTTGGGTGACTGCACAACGGAGGTGTTAGGGCAACTCCAACCGTCCGACAAATGCAAACCGATGTGGTTTTTGTTCGCTTTTTATCTGTTTGGATCGGCCGAGCGGACGCGTGTGTCTGGTTTTAGATTTGGGGGTGTTGGTGCGCCCAGCGCATTAGCCCATGCAGTCTTAGAAAAACTAAATAGGCATATAAAAACTTTAAATTTAAAACATGCATATATTAATAAAACATAATTAAACATATAAAAAACGTTGGTCAAAGTCCACTTAAAAACATTGAACATAATAAAACTAAAAAACAAAACGAGGACTCCCCAGCGCCGCTGCCCTACCCTAGGCGTCGTTCTTAAGAGCCGGAGCGGATGAGGTCGAAGAACGCCGGCAGCGCAGCCCAAGGGAAGGTGTCCTTGTACGCCGCCAGCGGGGCCTCCTCCAGCATCTGTGGCGGCGGCGCTGTCTGACGCTGCGCGCGCCTCCTCCTGCTGCTCCCTCCGCTCCTCCTCCTCGCGCTCCCGCCGCATCTGTCGCTTGGCATCAGCCTGTTCCTCCGCCAACCAGTGGGCCTTCCAGACGTCGAGGTGTTGCGCCTCCTCCTCCGACGTCATGTGCATCCACACGGCCGGCGTGTTGAGCCACTCCCGCACGACGCCGGTCCACTGATACGTCTCAAGGACGCCATCGGGTGCTGGCGGTGCCGGCGTGGGTGATGGTGGTGACGACGGGTAGATGCTGTCGACGATCGTAGAGAACTAGAGCGCCTCCTCGAGGCCAGGCCAAGCAGGCGTCCTCGCGATGTGACTCCTCGATGGTGCGCTAGAACGGTGCCTCCAGCGCGGTTTGGTACTTCGCCTCCGGCTCCAAGTCCTCCTCCTTCACCACCGGCGGCGGTAGTGGAGGGCGGGCCTCAACCTGGACGGCACCGCGGGGGCGCATGACGTGCTTCGTCATGAACCAGACGTCCCAGTTGGGACTGTCTACCACATACGTCACGTGGCGGCGCTGCTCCGGCGTGAGGAGAGCATGCCGCCTGCGGATCTCCTTCGCCCGCGCCTGCTCGGACCGTGGCACCGCTTGCATCAGAATGCGATGGGGGTCGAGGTGCCAGCTGGAGGGGAGGTTGACGTCCGACCAGGACAGTGGGACGTTGTACTCCTATTGGTATTGTGGCAGGTCACCGCGATATACAACCAGTCTCGTCACCGGTGAGCCCCCCCCCCCCCCCCCCCGGCACCAGCGTCCACCTCACCGGACCGCGATGACCCACAAGTATAGAGGATCAACCATAGTCCTTTCGATAAGTAAGAGTGTCGAACCCAACGAGGAGCATAATGAATTGATATGCGGTTTTCAGTAAGGTATTCTCTGCAAGTGTTGTAAGAAAGTTTTGGTAGCAATATAATTGGTAACAAGTAACAAAAGAAGCAAGGCGCATCAAGTGGTCCAATCCTTAATTATTCTAAGGACAAGTCGGTGATACTTCTTATAGTGATTAAAACGCTCTTGAGACACGGGAATATCGCCTAAGTTATTTTCACCACGATACATTGGCTTCGCGTTCATTGCGTTGATAAGTGTTATGTGGGTGGACCAGAGCTAAGGTACTATTCTTACTTGAACAAACACCTACTTATTATTATACCTTCCATGCAAGCATCCACAAATACAAGAGAAGTAATGAAGATAAATCTAACAATAGCATTAAACACGTGGATCCAAAATAGCCTCTCATGAAACAATTCATAAATTGAGGTTTAGGTTTCTATCACTCCCGCAAACCATCATGTAGAAAATAATTTCACGATGCCTTCCCATAGGCCCAAAGATGGTGAAGTTTTATGGAGTCGACGTTCACATAACAACATTAGAGGAAGAACAACACAACATAATATCGAAACATTGAATGGTGATCAACTTCACATGATTAATAACAAGACTTCTCTCATGTCCTAAAGAACAAATGGAACTACTCACAACTCATCTTATAACCAGCGTTTCCAACCCACATGCGTCAACCAGGCCCAACCGGAGAGCAACACCGACTTATGAGAGGCCTCCTCCCCCCCCCCCCCCAAAAAAAGACTAGCCTGATAGGAGGGTGCACCCTGCCCTTATAAGTCGTGTTCTACCCTCCCCCCCCCACACACACAACCGATGTGTGAATAAACCCAACATACAATATATTTCCTTTTTATTTTGCTCTTCCTAAGTTGGTACATAGTTGCTATTTATTATTTTGTAAATAAGTAATGCTATGATGTTTGTTCAAAGCCAAGATTACTGCCCAAGATGTTAAATAGATTGCAAGATTGATACATGCAAGATGACTTAGACCCTATTTTGCTGGCTTATGGCTTCAGCCAAAAGTGGGTGAGCAATTTATTTCAAAGCTTATATCCTCCAAATTGAAACAATGAAATGTTTCCTCACTGCCATCCGTCTGTGGTAATCATGCACCTCATCTTCTGCTCTTGATTGGCCACATGGATGTACAGTCCTACAACACGAGCTCAGGTTCACATATACCTGAATTTGGTTCCTATTCCATCTCTGTTAATTCACATGTAGTTTTATGGGACATACTTTCTTCAAAAGAATATTTCATCTTCCGTCACTATAATGGTCTATTTTCATAAGATGGCAGATAATTATCTGTCTGAAACGTTCACAATAACCATGAAACTTTCATTGTTTATGTGTTGTTTTTTAGCCACTAGCCCATGCAACCGCACGGGTTTATGACTAGTTAATACTAATAACATACCCTCCAGAATCTACATGATTTGGAGTTGTGTTCAAGTGTGACACATAGCCATGCAGGTGATTGACTATCTTGTCTTTGCACTGCAAATGGTGAACTGATGATTAGCAATTTGCTGCGAACTGAAGTGACATGCTAGCCGTGGTAGACAACTCTTTGTTTCCACATTATTTTTGTTGTCGTTGTCTTGCTTGATAGTGGATTTTAGGTTGTTTGCACTCAGTAGGTCAGTACCAGACTTGATCAAGCTCTCTCTCTCTCTCTCTCTCCCTCTCTCTCTCTCTCTCTCCCTCCCTCTCTCTCTCTCCGCACAATATTCTGAAATACTGAATTGATTTTGCATGTAAGGAAATCAGCATGGAGCAATCCAATGAATCTTCTATATAGTTGTCAGTAATAGAAGACACATGGAATCTTATGAAAGGCATGTGAGTCTATGACTCAACAAAATGTGGTTAGGTGTAGAAGAAATAACGATTTAAATGCGGGTCGGATCGATCTTTATTGACTTTATCGGTTATTTAGTTTTCACAATTTTCTTGGTAACCATTAGATGTGGATCTCATATAATTAATGTCACACAACGACTTGAGCAATATGTGGACCTAGCAGGGACGGAGCTCCCGTGTAACCATTGGTGTCAACTGACACCAATGCGTTCTGGCTATTCTGTTAATATACTATTAGCGAAAAGTGCGTCTGACCCCAGCCAAAAAATATCATTGACCCCAGCCCAGCAGCTACTCCCTAAGGCCTCAGCCCATAACATCCTCAAAGTTAAAAATACTCAACAGCCAGCGGCAGCAAACAATGACAGAAGGCCCATTGCCCATTGGCCCAGTGCATACGCAGTTTCTATGGATCTGATTAATCCATGTACGCTGCTGTACGCCTGTACCTGTACGCGAACAGACGGACGCCCTCGTCTCTTCGCCTCCTCAATTCCTCATCCTCGTCTCTTCGCCTCCTCATCTGGATCCCTAAGCTCGCGACGAATCGGCGAGACGGCGACGAGCGACGGCGAACTCAACGCCGTTTCATCTGATGAATGCAGACATCGGCCGACCGTCCGCCGCTGCATAATCTTTAATTTGCCAAGTGTTGGTTCTTCCCATCCCAGGTAATCTGCCGCACCCTGCGTCCCTGCCCTCTTTGATCTCTCGGTCTCTACTGTCTACAACTCTACATGTGCTTTGATTTCGTGATGGGTATTGGGTAAGTAATATTTTTTTAGTTTCTCTTTGATTCGCCTAGGACCAGGAGGATATGGATAAATTTTTGTTGAAAGGTAAACGAACAGCACCAGATAGTAATGTGGCAGGGACTTCAAGGGCAGTTAGACCAAGACAAGATCTTGCATCAAATATTGGTACTACTCCTCCGCCTCTGACAGAGATTAACTTAGATGAACTTCCTCATGATCCAGCTGATCGAAAAAGAATAGGGCAGTACACAAAGAATCTTAAGAAGCAAGATGAGATTAGAAGAGTATATTTGAACAGAGGACCTTACAGACCAAAAGAAGGCTTTAAATATCCTCAGAAAACCATCGCAGGAGCTGAACGGAGATTTAATCCAGCATGGTTTAAAGACTATCATTGGCTAGAGTACAGTGATAAAGTGCATAAGGCATTTTGCTTGTGTTGCTATCTATTTAGAGATTGCATCGATGGCCAAGGTGGTAATGATGCATTTGTTGTTAAAGGTTTCTCTTGCTGAAATAAGAGAAAGAGACTAGATACTCATGAGGGTGAGGTTAGTAGCTTTCACAATGTTGCTGTTAAAAGATGTGATGCTTTAATGAATCAAAATCAGTCCATTAAGGTTGCCCTCGACAAGCAAACCGATATGACAAAGAAGCAAAATCTTATCCGGTTAAATACTTCTGTTGAATCAGTTAGATACTTGCTACATCAAGGGTTAGCTTTCCGCGGCAATGATGAATCGGAGGATTCAAAAAATAAGGGGAATTTTCCAGAGTTGGTACAAACATTAGCAAATCAGAATGAGGATGTAAGGAAGGTAGTCCTTCGGAATGCTCCAAAAAATTGCAAATGGGTGTGTCCAGATATTCAAAAAGAAATTGTGAGTTATTTTGCAAAGGTGAATAACAACCATCACTATTTACTACTATAAATTTATTTTATGCAATTTATCTCGAGCACTCAAAATGACATTCTCCCTTGTTTTGCACAGATAACGTTGAATTCTATTCTTGAAGAGATTGGTGGTGATGTTTTCAGTTTGTTGATTGATGAGGCTTCAGATGTGTCAGATAAAGAACATATGGCTGTTGTCTTGAGATATGTTGACAAGCTTGGACAAATTCTGGAACGTTTAGTTGGAGTTGTACATGTGAATAAAACATCTGCAACGTGTCTCAAGTCAGCCCTTGAAAAATTGCTTGCTAAAATTGGATTAAGCTTCAAACAAGTTAGAGGGAAATGCTATGACGGCGTGAGCAACATGCGCGGTGAGTTCAATGGCTTGAAAGCCAAAATTCTGGAAGAGAATAGATCAGCGTATTATGTTCATTGTTTTGCTCACCAACTTCAGTTGGTTATAGTGGCGATTTCAAAGAAGAATGAAGGTATTGCGGATTTCTTTTACATGATCTCTCTTCTGTTTAATGTGGTTGGAGCTTCTTGCAAAAGAAAAGACATGATCAGAGAGAGTAACCGAGAAAATGTAAAAAAAGCCATAAGTAGTGGACGGATTAGTACTGGCACAGGGCTAAGTCAAGATCAGTCACTTCAAAGGGCAGGAGACACCCGTTGGGGTTCTCACTATAGAACCCTTTCAAGCTTAATCCAGTTGTTCCCGTCAATTGTTAGTGTCCTGAATTATGTAGCAAAAGAAGGGAAGAAGGATTCCAAGAAAAGTGAAGCACGGGGCATTCTATCATATTTTGGAACCTTTGATTTTGTGTTCTATTTGCACATGATGTTCCATATATTAGGGAGTGCCAATACTTTGTCACAAGCATTGCAACAGAAGGATCAAGATATCTTGAATGCCATGTCATGTGTGAAGTCAACATAGAATGATCTACAGCAACCAAGGGATAATGGATGGGAATCACTTCTGGACAAGGTATATTCATTCTGTGAAGAACATGACATTCCTAAGCTAAACATGCATGATGAATATGTCGATCGGCATAAACCAAGAAAAAGAACCAATATTACAAACCTTCATCACTACCAAATAGAGTGCCTTAATTCTGTTATTGATTGGCAACTTCGAGAGTTCGATGACAGATTCAATGAAGTGAATTCTGCATTGCTTATCCACATGGCCTCTTTCAACCCAAAAAACTCCTTTGCTGCTTTAACTTGGAGAGTATATTGAAGCTAGCTGAGTTTTATCCTGATGATTTTAATTCAGCACAGTTGATGGATCTTGGTCACGAACTCCGGATTTACATTGACAATGTCCGAGCGGACCAAAGATTTGCCAATTTGGATGGCATTGCTGATCTTGCAAAAGTGTTGGTGGAAACTAAGAAGCATCTTGCTTTTCCTTTGGTGTATCAACTTCTCAAGTTGGTGCTAATTTTGCCAGTTGCCACAGCGTCAGTGGAGAGATGTTTTTCAGCAATGAATATTGTTAAGAGTGTTTTGCGGAACAAAATGGGTGATGAGTTCATGAGTGATTGCCTGATTTGCTATGTGGAGAAAAACATATTTTCTACAATAACAAATGATGATGTGATTGATCTATTTAAGAAGATGAGAGATCGAGAAGGGAAGTTATAAAATGTGAGTCTCATATCACTTTATTTTTTTGCTTAATGATACATATTTCCTGCATTATTAGTTTCTAACTATTGTTGTGAATATAATATGTTCTTTTGTTCATCCTTTTCAGAAAGTTACAAATGAAGTGTTCCAAAGTCATCTATTTGCTTATTATTTCTGGAATATGTAAACAAGTTGTTTTATGACTTTGCTCAACCAATACTCGGTATGAATTTTTTATATGTAATAATAATATCACTGGCTCATTGCATATTGTTGCTCTTTATATCGCCCTCGGCCATTATCTATGTTATTGCACCGCCATAATTTCTCCTAGAGTGGGCAACGATTGACACGACACCAGTGCCCATTTTTTCTAGCTTCATCCCTGGCCAGCGCCACATTACCCCTGCAGCCATAGCCCATAGTAGCACGGCCGCCGCCCTGGTGATGGTGTTCGGACTGCCGAAGCGCTCACCATTTAAAAGTGGACATGCCTGAGTTCAGTCTTGCAAGATATGTACCGAGTTCTTGATTTTGTGGTGGATATGCCTGACGTTTTCATTTGAAGCTGGGTTAGCCAGTAGCGATTATCCTTGGATTACCTCGTTCCCATACGACACTCGGGTGGTAACCAGATGGCCAACGCTGATGGCGTCCGCCTTGCTTAGTCAGATGATGATGGAAGCCGATGACCTCCTTCCCCTTTTCGAGTGGAACCGAGATTCTTAAGGTGTGGGCTTGTTGTGGTGTGGTGTGGTGTCTGTTGTTGTGCTGTTGTGTGTTTGTGAGCTCAGTCTCAGCTTTATAATGTGTTCTTCTTCATCGTCAATAAAATGCAATGTGTGTTGCTTTTCCGCAAAAGAAAAAGGGGAAAGATTAGAGTCAGCCGACCGATCACGCGTACACTTCCGCTGCATGCGCAACTCAGATACGAGTTTGATCAGCCGACGCACAACCGGCTAGGACGTCCAGCACTGGACGCGTGCCTCTGCCACTTACAGTTTTTCTGTAACATTATCTGTGTTGCAGAAGTCCTTCCGAAACAACACCCATGTTGCAAAAAAGTTAAGACAAAAGAAAATTCTGCAACATCATCTATGTTGCAGAAGTTCTTGCGCAACAACATACATGTTGGCAAAAAGTTAAGACAAAAAAATCCGCAACGTCATCTGTGTTGCAAAAGTCTTTCCGCAATGACGCTCATGTTTCAAAAGAGTTCAGACGAAAAAAAACTCCGCAACAAAACCTGTCTTGCAAATGTTTCTGCAACAAGAGGTCTGTTGCAAAGGCTTCTACAACACTCGTTTTGTTGCAACGGTGAGGAAGGGGCCGGGCCGCTGGATGGCCTCGGTCAAACGGATGTGTAAGCGGCGGATCTTTTTTAAAGATCCGCCGATCGATGCGTAGCATCGCCCAAAGAGAAAGCAATCCTTTATGACAAGAGACTCCGAAAACATCTCCCCTCCTGTAGCCCCCGTGGGCGACCCGGGAGGAAACCCTAGCCGCCGCCACTCGAACCTTGCATGCTACTCCTCCCTCCTCGCCACCGTCAGCAGCGTCGTCGAGCGAAGCTTGGCTGACAGGGCGGCGGCGGGGCCACTCTCCCCTTCGAGCGTCACGGCTGGCACGGGACGACCAGATCGTGAGGAGGCACCGGGCTAGCATGGGGTCCGGCGGCGCGGCGTGCGGGCAACTCCTCGCGGCGTCGTGCGCAGCGGCGCGACGGCGGCTTGGATGTGTGCTCGCGGCTAGGTGGTAGCTACATGGTGGGCAAGACCGGGTGGTCGCTGGCGTCGTCGGGTTCAGGTCGGATCCCTTTGGATCCGGCTCTTGGACGTCGCCGGCCGGCACGATGTGGTGGTGCTCGTCGCTGGCCATGTCGGATCGATGGGTTCGGTGCCTGGATGATCTACGATGGTTGTTCTTCTCGATTCTCCTTCCTAGTGGGTTGAGCTCCATGCCACTTTCATATCTATAGGTTTCGGTTCACTGCTCGCTCTGGATCCGGAGCAGATGGAGGTTTGGTGGTATAGGATGGGGACCGGAGGAAACTTTGGTCGCTTGGTTCGGCCCGGACCGGCGACGTTCCTAGACGCCGTTACCTTCCCTGGAGACGACGCCGAGGTCCCTCCTATCCACCTCCGAATCCCTCCCGGACGAAAGTCCAAAATTTCGTCTGGATTGAGCGGCGGCGGCGTCTTGTGCGTCGTACCCTCCATGAAGGCGCCGTCTTGGGAGGCTCAAGTGTTCGCGGGAGAGATATTGTGGGTGTGGGTTCCGTGTAGCTCCATCAGCGGCGACGGTGTGGAGGTTGGTAGGAGGAGCGGCGTTGTATCTACCGCGTCGATGACGACGAGTATTGGCGGCATGGTGCAGTTGGATCTCGACGACGGATGTGTCTGGATGGATGAGCGCAGGGCGGTGGCGCTGTTTGGTGCCGTGGCGGCGTCGACGGCAGGCCTGGAAAGGTCGATGCATCAGTATCTGCTCTGAAGATGGATCGGTGGAAGACAGTGGCGATGACCTGTGAGAGTGTGTCGGATCGATCAGTGCCCCAAATCCGGTATGTGGCTTGGGAGCCTCCGGATTTAAATGTTAGGCTTACGTGAGAGGTCTGAGTATTCGGCTCAGTATTTCTGGACCCTTCACCAAGTAGTAGAAGTAGCGACAGATGTTGCAAAGACGATAAATTTAGACATATTGATGTACTACTCATTCCGTCCGAAAAAGTTTGTCCCAAGCTTGTCCTTGAAATGGATGTATCTAGCACTAATTTGGTGCTAGATACAACCATTTGAGGGACAAAGTTTTTTAGATGGACGAAGTACTTCCTCCGTTCTAAAATTCTTGTCTTAGATTTGTCTAGATACAGATGTATCTAATACTAAAACGTGTCTTGATACATCCGTATCTAGACAAATTTAAGATAAGAATTTTAGGACAGAAAAAATACTTTATAAGGCCTTTATAAATAATTAATAAAATAGCTGCATGAGATGTAGAGGCCGGGGTCATCCTCCTTTTCTAAAAGAACGACGAGAGACTCCATATGACCATGCACGCATGTGGCTGCCTCTTTTGTTCTAGTGGATGTAGATGTCTCTCGATCACGTGCACGTGCGTCCGCCGCATGAATGTAGTCCAGTCAAGACTGCAGAGTCGCACCGGTTCTGCCCGGAACTGCAGCCATGACTTGGTTGAAAAGCCACCGCTCAGCTCCTCCTAAAAAAAAAAAGTTCCCGCCTGACCTACCTGTAATGTGCTGTCTGGTCTGCCTCTGCCTGAACCCTCGTGCTCCATGTCCACCAAGGCCGTTTAAGACTACAGGAAAATCACATTTGCATCATACTGGACTTGAAGCTTTAGGTCATTTGGTGGAAGGCGCATCAAGAAGCAGTTTACATACCACGGGACCCTTACCCTATTCTCGATGAAATTGCAGCTCTCCAGCTTGTGGTGGCGAATCATCACCGTGTGATCTTGATGGCTGATCACGCATCATCTTGATCATTACTTCAGCTACTAAGTGCACATTTCTGTAGTTATTTTAGGTGTAGCCTGCCATGGTGCTCATCAGGTTCTTACTTTCAATGTGGAACCTGTCTTTAGATATTTCAGTCAAGCTCATAGGCGAAATTTAGCTGTTCTTCTTCCAACATTTGTTACTGCTTGTTTGCCCAGGAGTTATAATCTTTGTTGTATCATGTACTTGAGCTTGATTTGAAATGAAATTGGCCCCTTGTGCGCCTCTCCTTTGTTCAAAAAAAAAAGTCCACCTAGGCCCGCCGGCGCCAGTGAATTTGGGGGATTTGTATCTTATAGCGGTAGCAGTTTATGGAAATACATGGCTGCAAATATTTTTAGAGAAACGACTGCATGTATTTGTTGCTCTAGACTTCTTTTAGGGTTATACCAAGCTTTATTACTCAAATTTCACATGGCGTGTAATACAAAAAGGATCATGGAAACATTTGGAAAGAACGAAGTGTGAGAGTATTCACTAATTCATCCTGCAGCACAAGACCTATGTTCCAGAAGATTCAAGTTGAAGCCAAGGATTAGATTGATGCTGGCCGTAGGAGAGTTCTACACCTTGTCGAGCGACCCTTAGAACCTGATCGATGTAACTTCTATGAAAAGGAGTGATCCTGCCTTTTCGTCAAAAAAAAAAAAGGATCGTGGGAATTGCCCAATGAGACGTGACGCCCCAGATCGATTCGGGGCAACTAGGGCACGTGTTAATGAAGTCTGCTGGTACTGACCTACTGAGTGCAAACAACCTCAATGACTAGTATTGAATATCGTCATACTCAAAAGTATTTGGGAGCACATGGAACTCATCTAGCTGAGACATACCTATGGTCTCATTCACTGATGATGTCAGCCAGTTCTAGTGAGTTTGTTTCTCGCTCCCCTCCGATCTGGTTGTCTTTGTTTTTTTTTGTGTGGCTGGCCTAGTGCGCTTTGTTGAATTTTGTTGGGCTGGACTTGGCCTAGCCACTTCTCGTGTTGTGCGGCAAGACTAATACATTTTGCCAAGACCCTTGAGCTACTAGTAGTTGCTACCGCTCAAAAAAAAAACTAGTAGTTGTTGTTTGAAGACATGGGAGCTAGGTGGAAACTTGTAGAAAAAAATATTGATGCAACAATTGACGTCACAAACTGATTAGCCATGACATTTTGTCGATTTTCTTATACTCCATTTCACCATAATACGTTGGCAAAAATGTTGTTGCAAGTATATTAACGGAGCCATGTAGATTTTCTGATGTTCCCTAACACCATAAAACATGTGATTTTCGGCTTCAAAATTGTTCACGGATATAAAAACTCCCTAGATTTAAAATATTTCGTCAAATACAAAAAATATATAAAATGTTCACTAGCATTTAAAAATCATGAAGTTGGAAGAAAACACAATTTCTCCAAAATGTTCACCACCATTTAAAAAAATCATGATTAAAAATAGAAACAAAAAATAAATAGAAATGAAATCCACCACTAGTTGTAGTCGCGTTGGGGCACCACCATAGTTGCAGTGTGGGTTTGCAACACTTGCAGCCGCCTTGGTGGCCCGTCTAGTTGCGATCCCCCCTTTGGGACATGCAATTGCGAGAAAACCTAGAAAACATGCAGTTGCGGTTCCCCCTTGGGGACATGCAATTGCAACAAACCCCTATAAAACTTGCAGTTGCGACATGCCTTGGAAACCATGCGGTTCTGATTCTCACCCTTTGGGCTTGCAGTTGCAACAAACCTAGAAAACTTGCAGTTGCGACCTACCTTAAAAAACATGCAGTTGCCCCCTCCTCCCCCCCCCCCGGACATGAAATTGCGACAAATCCTAGAAAACTTGCAGTTGCAACTTGCCTTGAAAAACATGCAGTTACGGTTTCCCCTTGGGGACATGCAATTGCAACAAACCCTAAATTTTTTGTAGTTGCGACATGCCTTGGAAACCGTCAAGTTCCAAATCCCACCCTTGGGGCTTGCAGGTGTGACCTACCTTGAAAACATGCAGTTGCGATTCCTCCCTTGGGGACATGCAGTTGCGACAAACCCTAGAAAACTTGCAGTTGCGACATGACTTGGAAACAGTGCAGTCCCGATTCACACCTCTTGGGGGCTTGCAGTTGCGACAACCCCTAGAAACTTGCGATTGCGATATGGCTTGGGAAAAAGGTGCATTTGTGATTCTCCTTTGGGACATGCAGGGAAAAACATGCAGTTGCGATTCCCATCTTTATAGTTGCCTTTGGAGACGTGCAGTTGCGGTTCCCCCATGGGGACATGCAATTTGTCCCTCCCCCCTGAGATCTTCACGGTTGCGGGGCTCCTCTCAACAGAACTAGCGGTTGCGAGCCCCTCAAAAAACACTTGCAGTGGCACCCTCGAGCATGGCATCTTATATCATTTTTTAAAGAAAATTAAAAACAATTGGAAAAGGGACACAAAAAGGAATTAAAAACATGAGAACAAACTTGAAAAATAAAATAAATATCTTATGCAAATTGTGATCGACGTTGGAAAAACATGGGAGTTGTGACATGCCTTGGAAAATCAAGGATCTCCTCTCTCTCAGCTCTCACTCTCTTTGTTCACTCTTGTCTCTTGAGAGACGATTAGAAAACGTTGGGAGGGAAGTGGGGATAAGAATTAAACTCGTCGATTCACCTTCCTACTATACAACGGTAAGCAGGCCTGAGATAACGGGCCACTGTCGTGTTGTAAACATTAACTGTAAAAAATGGATGGGAAAAACAGAAGAAAATAACCCACGATGGATAAAAAGCGAAAATGCTCCACTTACGGATGGCAGTTACGGAAACTCTCCTACGGACATACTTGGCAGAGTCTAATTTATCCCTCCCCCCTGATTTTCAGGTGGGGGGCCCTCCTCTCCCCAATCTAATGATGCCACTTCCATCCGTAAGCTCTCATCCGTGCAAAAACGACTGTAAGTGTAGCATTGCTCGATAAAAAGCCAACAAGGACGGTGTACCACCGGGATAACCTTGCCAGCTAGGAAAGCACGAACCCCTACAAAAAGTTAGGAAAGAATAATTCGTGACACGAAAAAACATCCAACGGTTGATAGAGTAAATGATGGCAAACTAAAACTCAGTTAGCAAAACCGATAGAGAAACAAAAATAATGATTTTAAAAAATAAAATAAAAATAAAAATAAAAATAAATAAAAAAAATAAAAAAGGTGAATAAAAGAAAACGCTATGAAAATATTGCTGTTTGAAGACATGGAAGCTAGGTGGAAACTTGTAGAAAAAATGTTGAAGCAACAATTGACATCACAAACTTATTAACCATGACATTTTGTCGATTTTCTATTATTCCATTTCACCATAATACGTTGGCAAAAATGTTGTTGCAAGTATATTAACAGGAGCCATGTAGATTTCATATTGTTCTGTTACACCATAAAACATGTGATTTTCTGTTTCAAAATTGTTCACGGATACAAAAAGCTCCCTATATTTAAAAATGTTCGTCAAATAGAAAAAAATATAAAATGTTCACTAACATTTAAAAATCATGAAGTTGCAAAAAATCACCATTTCTCCAAAATGTTCACCGGTTTAAATAAATCATGATTAAAAATGGAAACAAAAAAATAAAAATAAAATCCACCACCTGTTGTGGTCGCGTTTGGGCGCCACCATAGTTGCAGCGAGGGTTGCAACACTTGCAATCGCCTTGGTGGCCCGTCCAGTTGCGATTCCCCCTTTGAGACTTGCAATTGCGACAGAACCTAGGAAACGTGAGTTGCGGTTCCCCCTTATGGACATGCAATTGCAGCAAACCCCTAGAAAACTTGCAATTGCGACATGCCTTGGAAATCATGCAGTTCTGATTCTCACCCTTGGGGCTTACAGTTGCAACAAACCTAGAAAACTTGCAGTTGCAACCTGCCTTAAAAAACTTGCAGCTGCGATTCCCCCGGGGGGCATGCAATTGCGACAAATGCTACAAAACTTGCAGTTGCAACTTGCCTTGAAAAACATGCAGTTGCGATTTCCCCTTGGGGGCAACAAACCCTAGAAACTTGTAGTTGCGACATGCCTTGGCAACCGTATAGTTTATCCCACCCTTCAGGCTTCGGTTGCAACCTACCTTGAAAGACATGCAGTTGCGATTTCCTCTTGGGGACATGCAGTTGCGACAAACCCTAGAAACTGGCAGTTGTGACATGCCTTGAAAACATTACAGTCCCGATTAACACCTCTTGGGGGCTTGCAATTGTGACAACCACTAGAAACTTGCGGCTATGACTTGGCTTGGGAAAAAGGTGCATTTGTGATTCTCCTTGGGGACATGCAGTTGCGACCTGCCTTGAAAAAACATGCAGTTGCGATTCCCCATCTTTACAGTTGCCTTTGGAAACGTGTAGTTGCGGTTCCCCCTTGGGGACATGCAATTGTGCCCCCTCCCCTTGAGAACTTCACAGTTGCGACCCCATCTCAAAAGAACTTGCGGTTGCGAGCCCCTCAAAAAACACTTGCAGTGGCACCCTCGAGCATGGCATTTTATATCATTTATTTTTTCTAAAAAGGAAAAGAAAAAAACATGTGAATAAGGACACAAAAAAGGAATTAAAAACATGAGAAAAAAATATGAAAAATAAAAATAAAAACCTTATGCAAATTGTGATCGGCGTTGGAAAAACATGGGAGTTGTGACATGCCTTGGAAAATCAACGATCTCTCCTCTCTCAGCTCTCACTCTCTTTGCTCACTCTGTTCTCTGGGGACACGATCAAAAAACATCGGGCGGGAAGTGGGGATAGAACAAAACTCGTCGATATGCCTCCCTACTATACAACGGTAAGCAGGCTTGAGATAACGGGTCACTGCCGTGCTGTAAAAGTCAACTATCGAAAATGGATGAAAAAAATATATGAGAAAACGACCCGCGACAGATAAAAAGCCAACAAGGACCGCGTACAACTAGGACAAACTTGCCAGCTAGGAAAGCAGGAACCCCTCAAAAAAGGTAAGGAAAGCACAAATCATGACAGGAAGAAACATCCAACGGCTGATACAGTGAATGCTGGCAAACTAAAACTCAGCTAGCAAAACTGATAAAAAACAAAAAAGAATAATTTTTAAAAAATAAAGTAAAGCTAAAAATGAAAAAAATACATAATGGCAAATAAAAGAAAAAGCTGAGGAAAAAAAACAAAAGAGAAAAGGCCAACATGGCCCGATACACATATATACAGTGACTAACACATAATGAAACAAGGCAGCGTCGCTACCGCTGAAAAAAAAAGGCAGCATCGCTATCCCTGAAAACTAAACAAGGAGCATCGCTACCTCTTCTTGGATCAACGGCGGGAGGACGTAACGGGCTGCCACGGGCCACCAGGACGAGATAACAAACAACCGAGAAAAACACAGGCCGAGGACAACTTCACTGGGACGTGCATGAATCGCTACGCTTTTTTTTTGATATACGTGAATGAGACCATAACTAAAACTCAGCTAGCTGAGTTTTAGCAAAACCGAAAGTATTTCTTATCTTGATGAAATTTCAAACTGACTATTGTTCGATGTTGAACATGATGTATTCTACTATTTCGTAAAGTATTCAGTTTCATGATTTCAAAAAAATGATTGGGGCTCATAAATAATCACTCCATCCCAAAATAAGTGTTTTTGATTTAGTACAACTTTGTACTAAAGTAATAGTAAATCAAAGACACTTATTTTAGGACAGAGGGAGTATATCAGTACGCCAAACTACCCAATTGCACGTCTGATCTACTGGTATGAACAATTAATCTAGAAAAGGCATGGCATCTCTCACTATGCTTGTCTCTTGGATGTTATGGAATGAAATGAATGCCCGCAGGTGTTCCAGCACAAGAGGGCGCTGCCACCGACAGTCCTCAACATCATCTAGGAGGCGGTGAAATTATGGGTCGCCGCGGGTGCAAAGAAGATAGGAGAAATTCTATCGCGAGAGTAATTTTCATGCCGTGTTCTAAGGGATGATTGTAGAACTCTATTCTTCTCTTAGTTAATAGATGTGGCAAATATTTTGTCTCCGTTTCAAAAACAAATCCTTAACTGTGCATATAGACATATTCACATTGATATCTGGGTTCTCAATACAATGTTACACAATTCTGGATCCGCTAGCCAGCATTTTGAACCCACATGCGTCAACTAGGCCTAATTAGAGAGCAACACCGAATTATGAGAGGCCATGGGCCCTCTTCTCCCCAAAAGACTAGCCTAATAGGAGGGGACACCCCCGCCTTTATAAGTCGTGTTCTGCCCTCCCCCCCACACAACGATGTGGGACTAAACCCCACAATCTTCCCCAGCCCTTATAAGTCGTGTTTTGCCTCCCTCACAACCAATGTGGGACTGAACCCGATATTTTTTCCCTAACACATCGGTCACCATAGGCCTGTTAACACCAGTGTTTCTAGCACACCAGCCATGAACGACCACTCATAAGTCCACCAAAATTTGTTCCGGGCACCTGGGCTCAGATACCACTTGTTACGCAATCCGGGTCCACTAACCAGTGTTTCTAAGCCACATGCGTCAACCAGGCCTAACCGGAGAGCAACGCTGACTTATGAGAGGCTTTGGACCCTCTCCCCCCAAAAGACTAGCCTGATAGGAGGGTACACCCCCACCCTTATAAGTCGTGTTTTGCCTCCCCCCACAACCGATGTGGGACTAAACCCAACATTGACGAAAAAGGATTTCCCCCCGCTTTATATTATAAAGCAACCATCACCGATTACATCCAAGAGACCGATACAAACACACACCACCCCCGCACATAACACACACACTCAGGACAAGATACAAAGGGGCTGGACACCAACACACTACCCCACCGACACCAAGCAAACTACGGAGACTGCTTGGCGTCGATGGATACCTCCACCATGAGCATACACAACCGAGAGGCGAGACGGACCCCAACGAAGCCAGGCCTCTAGAACGGTGCCTCGTAGAAGGGTATGGCCATTGATAGCCGCCACCGCGTGATCCCGAAGATCAGGTTTTCACCCGGAGCAAGACAACAGGAGTGGGAACGCTGCGACAGAGCCTTCAGGAAGGGTAAAACGTCAACAGCCGCCGCCATCGTTGGCCAGTATAGGGACTGGGCAAGTGGTGTACCTCAGCGCTCACACCCCACCGTCGCACCCAAGCTCAGTCAACCACCCGCAACGACGCCACCCGCATAGCCATGGTTGCCCGCCCGCACCTGAGACGCACGCTCCACCCACAAACACCACGCCTCCCATCGTCAGGGCCGCCGCCCTACAATCTAACATCCCCACGACCAGCCAAGGCAACACACAATATATTTCTTTTTATTTTGCTCTTGCTAAGTCGGTACATAGTTGCTATTTATTATTTTGTAAATAAGTAATGCTTTGATCTTTGTTCAAAGCCAAGATTACTGCCCAAGATGTTAAATACATACCAAGATTGATACTCCCTCCGTTCCAAATACTTGACTCAGATTTGTTTAGATACGGATATATTTAGACATGTTTTAGTGTTAGATACATCCGTATCTAGATAAATCCAAGTCAACTAATTTGGAACGGAGGGAGTACATGCAAGATGACTTAGACCCTATTTTGCTAGCTTATGGCTTCAGCCAAATGCGGGTGATCCTTCAAATTGAAACAATTGAACGTTTCCTCACAGCCATCCGTCTACGGTAATCATGCACCTCCATCTTCTGTTCTTGATCGGCCACATGGATGTATAGTCCTACAGCTCGAGTTCAGGTTCACAGATACCTAAATTTGGTTCCTATTCCATCTCTGTTAATTCCACATGTAGTTTATGCATGGGACATGTTTTCTTCAGAAGAATATTTCATCTTCCGACAATATGATGGTCTATTTTCATAAGATGACAGATAATTATCTGCCTGCAATTGATTAAATCCGAGTGTATATTTCTGTTACATCTTGCTATGGCGTGTGACGCACACTGGCGTGTCTCCTTCGCACCAGACCTCGCTGCAGCGCACCACCTCACCTTCGACGATGGCGAGATCCTCCTCCGGTAGAGCGAGCTCTGGATGGTGCTGCTCGACCTGAGGGGGGTTACAGTGGATGCGCAGTACCTACGCGAGGGGGAGAGCATTGACGTCGGTCAGATCGTATCCTTCCCGTGTCACTTTGCTAGGGTTTGTGATCGTATTCCGGTGGCGAGCGCGGCGGCACATGCATGCCTGGCATGACTCGGTGGTGGCGTTGTGCGGGCGGCAGCATGCCATGACGTGGGCGGGTGGTCTCGGGGCCCAGGCGTCCTGGGTCCGCATCCGAGTGCGATCGAGACGCCCGCCATGGATTCTCGACACATGGACGGGGATCGAAGGATCCATGGTGAGGTAACAAATCGCGCGAAGGGTATAAAAGCCCTCTCCGGCGCGGCTGACCCCATTCTTGACCTAGACGCAGCCCTTTCCCACCTCTGGGAGGCGCCGCGGAACCCTAGATCTAAAATTCCATCCTCTTTCCCGTGGTGGGAGGGGAAGATAGGTGGTGACTGCAGATCCTTCGCGGAGGTGGTTTCTTCCCCTCCGTGCGGTCCGGGGGCGATGGAGGAGTACGGCGATCAGAACTTCCGTGGGGCGTGGCGCGAGGGGTTCGGATCTGGTCGGATGGGGCGTGGAGCCGGCCGGTTCAATCATGGCCGAGGACGCGGGCGCTACTCCTGGTCCAGGGAGATGGACGGCAACGATTTCTCCACGAATAAGAAGACGGCGTCGGCCTCGGACGACATCGAGCGGTGGGACAAGGCGGCGGAGCAGGCAAAGCAGGCGAGACCTGGGGGGTTTGGGTGGAGAAAAACCCTAACCCCTCCGGATCTGAAGCGGCGAACACTCACAAGAAGAAGCTGATGTCCTACTCCATACCACGAGCAAATTCTCCATCCAGGTGCCCTCTTCCAAGGCCTATGATCCCTATTTGATATGCAAATCTATTAGTCATACCCCTGCTAGTTGTCCGCAAGCTTTCTGTGAGAGATGCAGTAAGATGGGGAATTTGGCATCTGTGTGTGTTTCCTTTCTACCATGGGAGTGTATTGCTCCCAAGTGTGCTTTTCAGGCCAAGGGTCAGGGCTTTTTCTATATTCCTGACTCATGCACTGCTAAACAACCGAAAGAAAGGGCTACTAGCATGGTTATCACTATCATTGAGGGAGAGGCTAGTGTTAAGGAATTAGAAGATGCTTTCTCTGATTACATTGGTACTAAGTGGCATTGCACTGCCCGTGCTATTGGTCCCAATACTTACGTGATGAGGTTTCCTAATCAGAGGGATGTGAGAAAAGCTTGCTATAATGATAAAATGACTCTCAGATCTTATGGTGTCGTGGTGAAAATCGTCCCCTGGTTGGCCAATGTTGGGGCCAAGGGGGTGATGGAAATGGCATGGGTGAAAGTTTCTAATGTTCCCCTAGAAAGGAGGAATGAGAGAAATATTGCTTATGTGTCTTCTCTGGTTGGTGTCCCATTGGAAATTGACATGGCCACCCTAAATAAACCTCAATTTGTAAGGGTCCGGCTGGGATGTCGCAATGTGGGCAAACTCCCTGGTGTTGTTGAGGCTGTGTTAGGAACGCATTTCTTTGATTTCTTTTATGAAATTGAGAAGGTGCTAGTGAGAGACCGAGAGAGGGAGAGAAGTGCAGTGCATGCGGGGACAGATGAAAAAAACTCTTCTCATATGAAGAGAACTATCATGAGTAGGGCTGATCCCAAATCTGGTGAAAAGGGAAAAAATTGGGGGGGGGGGCAGCAAGAGTTATACTGCTGGGAAAAATCACCCTGCTGATGCAGAGGATGATGAAAATGTGGAGTCTGATGAATCAGAAGATAATACCCTATTGACTGAAACTATAGCTATGGAGGCATACAATAGGAAAGACATGCATGGTTCTCGGGCAATGCTGGTTATTGATGATAACAAGCATAATCCTAATGAGATTCAGGTAAAAAAACAAATGTTCCTGTAGATGTTATTACTTCATATGAACACACAGCTCACTTGAATGTGGCTGCAAAATGTGATCGGGTTGAGGAAATGGAGGGGGACGAGCCTACCAAGATACAGGGGAGCTCTGAGTACATGGTACAATACCCTGCTTCTTCTGATGATGATGTGGGGGAGGTGATTCCTACTCCTCCTCTTATACCTGAAGATGTTCATAGATTCAGTCTGAGGAATCTGCAGAACATGGAAGGCAGGATGCAGGACAAGGCTGTTGCCATATCTAAGAAGAGGAATTTGGAAGGTATATCACCAAACTACAATTCTTTTGATGTTCTGTCAAATCCTGAACTTATGATTAGAGCCTCGAAAATGGGTGTGGCTATCCCTGATAATAATTTCTCTAATGTGGACATTATAAGAGAACTAGAAAAAATCAGGGGGGAATGAGAACAAAGATGTTGTTCATAATGTGCCAATAGATGAGGAGGTGATGCACATCACTAGTGGGAAGGGGGATAAAACACCTATTAGCACCGATTGGGGTGATGGGGATGAAGATATAGAAGAGCATTTTACTCTAGTGCGGTCTAGGAAAAAAAGGAGCCCAAAAGTACAGGTGGCTCTCTCCAGGCCCATAACTAGGAGTTAAAACCCTGTTGGGGGGAAACAAAAAAAGCAAACTGGCAGCCCTACTCTGTCTCATACCAGGGCCACCAGAGGGGGGAAAGGAAAAAAAATAAATGATAGGTCTCTTCTGGAACTGTAGGGGGGCAGGGAAAAAGGGAATGAATTCATGCCTATCCCATATCATTAAAGACCATTCCCTTGACTTTTTATGCTTTCAAGAAACTCTGAAAAAGAATTTTGTGGATAGTTATTTCAGGAAGCTAGATCCCCACAATCTCTTTGAATGGAACTGGATTCCATCTATGGGTAAAACCGGAGGCATTTTGTGGGGGGCTAAAAAAGAGAAATTCGAAGTGATTGCTTGGAGGAAAGGTAGATTTATCCTCCAGGCTTCCTTTTATGATATTAGTATAAAGAAGATTTGGACCTTATGTACTGTGTACGGGGCTGCCCATGATAATGAAAAAGGAGAGTTCCTTACTGAACTTGCTGATTTTTGCTGCCATGTTCAGACTCCTTTGTTGATAGGAGGTGATTTTAACATTCTTAGACATTGTGGAGAGAAGAATAAACGATGGCACCATTCTGCTCACTCTGATCTCTTTAACTCAATCATTAACGCAATGTGTTTAAATGAAATTCATATGAATGGGGGGTCCTATACTTGGTCCAATAATCAAGCGCACCCAACCCTGTAAAAGTTAGATCGTATCCTTTATGAGCAATGACTGGGAGGATTTATTCCCTCAAGTTAATGTGAAAAAACTTGTTAGGGATGTCTCCGATCATAATGCTCTCTTGCTATCCTCGGATCACTATGTTATCAGAGTTCCAGAAAAAAGAGAGTTTAGATTTGAATTAAGTTGGTTGAAATCTGAAGAATTTATTCCTTTAGTTGACAAAATCTGGAATCAGCATGTTAATGCAAGTGATCCTATTGATATCCTGAATATCAAGCTAAAAAGATTCAAGAAATTTTTTAAAGGGTGGGGGTCAAATAAATTTGGCCGTGAAAAAAATTAGAAAATAGGAGATCAGAGATGAACTATCTTCCATTGAGAGGATTGAAGAAGAGGGGGGGGGGGGTGTAGATCCTGAGCTATTTTGCAAAAAAATTGAACTCCTTGTTGAGCTAAATGAGATCCTTGTTAATGAAGAGTTATTCCTGTTGCAACAATCCAACGAGAGATGGTTGCTTGGGGGGATTGAAACACTGCTTACTATCAGAAAATTGCTAATGGTAATAAGCGGAGAAATACTATTCATTCCCTTAGTGTTGGGGACACCGTCATTGAAGGGACTGGGAAACTCCTGGAACATGCCACAGACTTCTACAAAAGCCTTTTTGTGCCAGCCCCTGGAAACATGTTCCATCTCAACCCTGATATCTGGGGGGATGAAGAAAAGCTCAACAAAATGGATAATGAAATACTTAACAGGCCTTTTACGGAAGAAGAAGTAAAAAAGGCCTTATTTTCTATGAAAAGCAATAGGGCCCCCGGGCCAGTTAATATCCCTGCTGAGTTTTACCAGCATCGCTGGAATATTGTGAAAGATGACATTATGAGACTTTTTGTTGCCTTTCATGAAGGCGTGCTCGATGTTAGAAGGTTGAATTACGGTATAATCACCTTACTCCCTAAGATCAGTGGGGCTAATAAAATTCAACAGTTCAGACCTATTTGCTTGCTTAGGTGCCCTTACAAATTGATCACTAAGGTTCTTGAAAACAGGGAGATCCCTTTTGCTGATAAGTTGTTTAGCAAACATCAAAATGCGTTCATAAAACATGGAAATATTATGGATGGGGTCCTATCATTACATGAAATCTTACATCATACTTATGTTAAGAAAAAAGTAGGCATTGTCATAAAGCTTGACTTTGAGAAAGCTTATGACAAGGTGAATTGGGATTTCCTGATGGAGTGCCTTGAAATGAGAGGTTTTGGTACTACCTGGTGCAATTGGGTAAAAAGCATCCTTTCAAATGGTACCATTAGTGTCAAATTGAACAAAACTACATGCCCTTATTTCCAAAGCTTTAAGAGGGCAAGACAAGGGGACCCAGTGTCACCGTTCCTATTTAACATGGCTGCCAAATGCTTATGCAAAATGGTACTTCAAGCTCAAAAGAATAATCTGATTGTTGGGCTTGCATCCGATCTTATTGAAAATGGGGTGGCTATTCTGCAGATGATACTGTTTTATGCATAGAACATGATCCGGAAAAAGCTGTGAATTTCAAACTACTTCTTTATATCTCCGAGCTCATGTTTGGGGTTAAGATTAATTTTCAGAAAAGCAAAATTCTTTGTGTAGGGGGAGACGACAACATCCTTATAACATATGCTGATATCTTTGACTGTCAGATTGGCCATTTCCCCATGAAGTATCTTGGGGTTCCAGTGACATTTTCCTCCTTGCGAGGAGCCGATTGGGACTTCCTAGAAGCTAGGTACATTAAAAAATATGACTCTGGCTTGGGGGGGGGGGGCAATGCCTCATCACGAGGTAGGCTGACGCTGTTAAATGCTAATATATCTAGCATTGCCTTCTAATATATGTCTATGTTCCTCCTTTCCAAGACAATTATAGAGAGGATTGACGAAGGAGGTTTTTCTGGCACGCGACTAAGAACAAAAAATGCTACTACTTAGTCAAGTGGTCCAGGGTCTATAGATCCAAAAGTAAGGGGGGCTTGGGCGTTAAAGATATTCATAAGCAGAACCTAAGTCTACTTACTAAGTGGTGGTGGAAGTTGGAAACTAAAACCGATTTATGGCAGGACACTGGTACAGCAAGGTGCTATACAAACGGTTTTTAACCCCTTTCCGCGACGGCATTTGGAACCGTCGTGAAGTGAGTGTGGGCGATAGGGGGGTCCTTCCCACACGACCCAGAAACCGTCGGGGATACGGAGCCATGATCCAGAGGCCTTACAAAATGTAATCGTGTGCGATGCAGCACACACTAAATTCTTTCGCACATGTGGGATCGGTGATTAAACGTTTCTAATGACGCAGTGAAACCAAACGGTGTGTCGTAATGAACCGTTTGGGAAACAGTATGTAAGGCACACGGGCCAACATATGAACTGTGTGCGATATGTGCCCCATCGCACACGAGTTTTCTGCGGAACCCGTCTGCCATGCAAGACTCCATCGCACACGTTTCCCAACAATTACCGTGTGCGATAATGTTCTATCACAAACGGTTCGGGAGCCCCTTCGCACACATACAAGTGCTGCAGACCATTTGTGATTTGTTGTGTATCACCGACGATTACGGCAAGAGTGATGTGTGTTTTTCGTTTGGGATCCCACATGTTTCCTGAAAATTTTACGACTGGGATTGTATTTTACATTGGGCACTGTTTACTCCGAGCTCTCGTGTGCGATAACGTGATATCACAAACGGTTCCGGAGACCCTACTCACACGTAGTAGCACTGCAAATCATTTGCGATCTGCTGTGTATCACTGATGGTTCTGCTACGATTGACGTATGCTTTCTGATGTGGATCGCACACACTCATTTAGTTGAACCGTGTGTGGAGCAATTGCCAAGTTAAAACAAAAATATCCCATTTTGAATCGGCATGCAAAAAGCAAATTCGCCACAATATTCAATTGAACAAATAGTGTCCACAGGAAGAACATTCATCAGATTTTGCAACAATTGCAATTGAACATATGGTAGCTAAATTCCAATGATTTGTCGGCACATATATGCATTACATAATTAATCATAGTGTACGAAATACAAAGACCTCATTAGATGGAAAACAATGGATCCATGCGTATATGTTTAGCGGCTAACTCTTACTCAATGTTTCAGGAGAACGCATGCTGAAATCTTCATTATCACCAGTGGGATTGATGTAGTGATTCAGGAAGAAGTCGCTGATAAATCTCCGAACCATCAGCAATTCACCAGCGGGGAGAGGTTCAGGGGTCCTCGGTTCTAAGATGAGTTGCAGTATTTTTAAGATCAGAATGTGCCATATGAGTGGAGTAGAAGATATTAATTAAGATATACTTACCGGTACTAATTCGCGAGGATCATCAGAACTATCAGCAGATTTGTAGATGGAGATCATATGTCTGCAAACATAGTATCCACAAAGGTTGGTCCCTGCTTGTTGCTGAGGACATTGAATTTTTTTGTACAGAATTAGTCATGTATTTGTCCTGTTAGGAACAACCTAACCGGTGTTAGATGTATTTTTTTTCTTTGGACAGAAATAGAAAGAGGTTTATTTAGAAGCTTGAACATTTGACTAGCGTAAGAAAAGGTATTTGCAAACTATTGGATAAATTTTCCGAAAATAACGGATTTCGGCGTGTTACCGGAGAAATGATCTCGTGCTGCAGAGGTAGTTCCCTCTTGAACAGGTTCCCTGGTTTAGTTTTCCATAATGCGAGCACACTTCAAATGAAGATGAATTTTGACAACATCAATTATTAAACCAGATATGTATGCAAATTAATTTCAACATCATAGAATTCAATACCTATCCATGAATTGCTGAAGATGCGTCAGATCCTGAGCGTTTGTTGACTCTCTAAGAGAATCCATGTAGTAAACTGTGTTCTTGTTTGGAACAATGAATACCAATATCTAGTGATTGCTATATATAAAGAAAGCCATGAACTTACGAATTATGTCGAAATCTGAAAGACAATCAGTGTATGCGTGGTTGTTTACTTGACTTACCGTTCATGATATGGCTAGAGAAATGATTCTGCATGGGACGTGTTTTCGAAGATACGGACGACCGTGTTAATGGCCCAGTCCCGTAGGTCCTTACCATCTAATAATGTGCCATTTGCTAATGCAGGATCTATGAAATACACACTCTCCCTTTTTCTTCTCTGCGCATTCAATCCCCTGAGAGGAATAAAATGCAGTTAGCTGTTTATCATTTACAGCCTTGTATGGAGAAGTTGATCATAGTTTGTTAAGTACTTACAAAATTAGGCATCTAACAAGAGTGGCATCGAGCTCGTTGAAGTTGAAGAAGAGATGTAAGTCCTCGAAACTCACATTGATGGAACCAGCATCATGTCGGAAATTATCTCTATTGTAGTGGACTAGCAGACCATGATGACCTGCTGACATTTGATCCATGCAATATTCATGTAACTCGCGGCAACTGGAGCTGCACTCATCAAAGTATTCGCCAACAAGAAATGGCTGTCCATGGACGTAATTGCATGCTTCAAGTATGTCTACTTTATTTTTAGCAAGCACCAAATCTATTTCTGTATCATTCATACCATCAGAAATAATATTACTCTCCGATTCGAACAACTTGCTGTTAATTTGGTTCTGGGCGATGAGTGCTTTAAGTAAGAGGCAATCGTTCTCTTCCCTCTTTGCTCTCCCGACGCGCTTCCTCGGGGGTGCAGCCTTTTTGGCCGCTTCATTCTTGGTACTTGAAGCATTTTTGGTAGAACGTCTGGTTGGCTGAAAGGTAGACTGCCGAGCAGACGGTGAAGCTTCGACGGACTGCTTAGCAGATGGTTTAGCTATGCCGGACCGCTGAGCTGGCGGTGCTGCTATGACGGACTGTTGGGCTGTAGGAGCAGAGGCATTGGACTGCTGACCATGCGTTGAAGCTATGTCGGGTTTCTGCGCAGGTGGTGCCAACTTGTCGGTGTGCTGAGGAGGCCGTGCCAACGCGTTGGTTTGCTGAGCAGGAAGTGCTGACGCATTGGTATCCTGATCACGCGGCTGTGGACCGACGGACTGATGAGCAGTCGGTTCTGGACCTACAGACTGCTTAGCAGGTGGTTCCGAAGCATCAGACTGCTTAGCAGTCCGTTCCACCAGGTTGGTCTGCTGAGCATGTGCTGCAGCTGGGTCTCCCCCCGCTGCTTCAGCGGCCGACATCTGAACCATTGGTGCATCTTCAGCAGTTGTAGGCCTTGCCACTGGCTGCTTTGGGGCGGACGATGACATGGCCTGTACGGCACAAAGTCGGGCCGACTGATCACAGGTTGATGCATCAGCCGTCGGATTACGAGTATTAGGTTCTTTGGGGGAAGCACGCGAGAGCTGCTGTGGCAAGGAGAGCGTCACCGGTTGAGGGGCGACATTGGTTGCTCTTGGCAGGGCTTCAGGGATCTCATCGATGAACTCTATTTCCTTTCATGGCCACTGGATGTGATGTAACAGTGTTTCTCCCAAGGTCCTTTACTCATCAAAGTCTCCTAGGACATTCTTCAGGGCAAATTCATTGAATCCAGACTTTACTTCAGTCATGTAGCACTTCACACAGCCCGGCTTCAATGGCACATTGTTCAACAAGAGGCCCTCTTCCAAGAAGGGTGGGCAAACCCAGGCTGTTGCACATTTTAATGTACCTTCATAATGTGTAAGCACGCCCTTCAGTCTGTCTTTCATTCCAGATACATCAGATATAGCATCATCATGAGCAGCTGTAGTCTCAGTGTCGCTGGGGTCAGCTGATGCACAGCTACTCTTGTGCGGTGTAGTCGCGCAATAAGCAGCATCCTCCATGCCCGCCTCCCCTCCCATCTGCTGGCTATCTGTCAGTGTTAGAGTCTTCTGCATCATCATTGACTCCTCAATATCCTTTTGAACAGCCGGATACATGTCCTTCCTCAACCTTTCATACAATTCATTCTGCTTCATTTCACTCCTCGCTTTTTTCATGCTGAGCCTCTCTTCTTTGCTGAGTGTGAAAGCCCTCTTGTGCGGGACATTAACACCTATACCCCTTGCACGGCCAGGGGGCTCTCTTGTTTCTAGAGCAATGGACAGAATGTCACATGGCCCTGAGTTCCTGTAGAACCTTCCAGGGATCTTGGAAGCCTTTAACATCACGCGATACAGTTCTTCGTCACGTGAGTTTTCAAAGTAATAAGTTCCGTCATCACGCCTCCTTGCACGTGCCCGCAAGTAGTCTCTAGCGCGTTCGCCCCTGATTTCACTAAAGGCCGGTTTCCCACCCGCCGCTACTGCTTCTTTGTCCTCCTGGTCCCATATCGGTTTCATGCCGTAGTATCCTGCCACACCCATACGGTGGGGGTGTGTGTTCCTCTTCTGAAGTTCCGATTGCTTGGCACTCTTCTCAGCAAACTCTGTAGTTGCCCTGACCCTTTTGAATTCTGCCCAGTCTGCCTTTGTAATTTGGGGGTATGCGGGGATTGGGTCCTTGCCTTCACTCAAGTACTTCTTGTACAGCACGTTCTTCCAGTTTCTCCAAGCATCCCTGGCCTTCTTCAGTGCAGCGTGTTCCACCTGCATTCTCCACTGCTCTAGAACATTGAAGTGATCCATGATCTCCCGGACTATCCTTTGCCGTGTTTCTGTGTTAGCCTTCCGAAACCCCAGCAGATTAATGTTGAGCCTTGCCCTGCCAACAAATCCACACACACTCCTGAACCTCGTGCGTGCTTTATCTAGTTTAGTTGGAGCCCAAGACTTTAAATCGATCTCGGTTACTTCATATACAGCTTTAGGCTGGTGTGTGGGCTTCCTTGGAGCGTTCCTCCGTGTCCTGACCGGAAGGGTAATTGCTGCAGCTCTATCCCATTCAAGATTACTTGATCCCTCACCATCTGCTGAAGACCTAGGGTTGTCAGAATCAGATGAAGATACATCGCCTGAAGCATGAGTGCTGTCGCTGCTACTCGGCATCTACAGAGAACACATGCGAAACTCAGGAAAGGAGGATAAGCATAAAACTAACAACTTGGTATCAAGCTGTCTAAACATGTCATGCAATAATTTAGAATATGTACGGCTTATTTGTTAAGTTTGTGTGACTCGGGCGCCCGCGATCTGTAAATCGGCAGTAACTTATTGGAACAAATACAGCTTATATGTACTAGTTAGGAAGGTAGATAATGAACATATATATGCTCTTCGTTATTTTATAGCCAATTTAGGAACATACGGAACGAAATAGGAAGAGGGATTGCGAGGAAATATGCCTCACCGCGACTGAGAGCAGTAACTAACAGGTTTCTTAATGCAAACCTAGCCGGACCACAGGAGAGACGAGGGTTACAGGATCGATATGCTCAAGGGTGGCTGGCGAGCAAATGAAGACGGCGAGGCGCGGGCAGCCGCGTGTTGGGAACGACAGTGGAGGTAGGCTTGATGCCGAAGAGCGGGCACATGGCCGAGGTGAGCACGCCGGCGCCGGAGAGGGTTCTGCTGTGGATCTGGGGGAGGGGGGAGCTGGCGATGGAGATTGGGTGGACTAGTTGAGTGAAACGCGGGCGGGCGGTGGGGGGTGTTGGCGGCCTAGGTGAAAAGGATGAAAAAATATCCCCGGTCGCCGCGCGAAAAGGCCTATGCAAACGGTTGCCTCTAAGCGCTCGTGTGCACAAAGAGAATAATTTTGTTTGAAATGAAGACGTACTAATTTTGAAATGAAGACGTGAGTTCATCGTTTCGCCTCTAAATTTTTCCCACGTTAAGCAATCACCATTATACCACGGGTTTGATTTTCTAACGCATTTCAGGTATCGTTTGCTATATTTAAGATATTTTTTGAATTTAACGTGCAATTTGTGGATATAAATAAAATCACAACCGGAACTGCATGTGCTGTCGAAAGGGATGAGGATCGTCGTTCGATCAAGGAGAATCCAACGGTGCAGACGTACGATCCGTGGGGTTTGGATTCTGGCCAATCAGAACGCACGACTCAGATCGCGCACGTGGCAGGGGGGCATCGGCCACGGTTTAGTAGGCACACGACTTTCGTGAGTGAACCATGTGCTATTTGAAAACATTTACATGAACTAACAGCATATATTCATTTGAATGAAAACAAGAGTTCATTGTTTCGCCTCCAAATTGTTTTCCACGGTAAGAAATCACCATTGTACCCTATGGTTCGATTTTCTCGTGCATTTGAGGTATCGTTTGCTATATTTGGGTCATTTGCTATAGTCACAACTACACGTGGATGCTAGCTAGCAAGATCATTTGTGTGTCGCTTTGGGAGTTTTCATTCATTGTTCGAGAAACGGGAAAAAAATTCAAACAGTTCGGCCGCAGGGTGCGGCCAGAGGCGTAGGCCTTGTTGGTATTCTAATTACAGGAAATGAATATATAGTCCGAAAATAACGAAAACCGGTGTGTCACCGTGGCGTGCTCTCAGGATCCCATGGAAAAAAATTGGTAAAGTTGGCACAAGTTTTGATGCTCACACCTTCCAAATCGGAGTATCTCACAAGAAGGATTATAGTTTCCAAAAGGAGACGCGGCACTTCGGACTCCAATCGTCAGTGACTACATCGTTCCGCCTCGAATTTTTTTCACGGTAAACAATCACGTATATACCCTAGGTTTGATTTTCTGGCCCATTTCAGGTCTCGTCTGCTATATTTAAGTCATTTTTTGCACTTACCTTGCATTTAGTGCATATAAATTCAAAACCGTTCTACAACTACATCTGGGTGTTAGTTAGCAAAGAAGGTATACAAATCATTTGTGTGTCGCTTTGCGAGTTTTCATCCATTGTCCGAGAAATGGGGAGAAGTTTCAAACATTTCGGCCGCGAGGTGCGGCCACCGGCGTAGGTCTAGTTGGTATTTTAATTACAGGGAATTCAGATGGAGTCCACACATCATCAAAATCGGTGTGTTCCCGTGGCGTGCTCTCGCGACCCCAGGAATTTTTTTTGGTAAAGTTTGGCACAAGTTTTGATGATCGCTCCTTCCAAACCGGAGCATCTCACATGAAGGACCATGGTTTCCAAAAGGAGACGTGTCAATTCAAACTCGAGTGGCCGGTGACTTCATCGTTTGGCCTCATAAAAATTTTCACGGTACGCAATCACCATTATAACACGAGATTGATTTTCTAACGCATTTCAGGCATCGTTTGCTATATTTAAGACATTTTTTGAATTTAACGTGCAATTTGTGGATATAAATAAAATCACAACTGGAACTGCATGTGCTGTTGAAAGGGATGAGGACCGCCGTTCGATCAAGGAGAATCCAACGGTGCAGACGTACGATCCGTGGGGTTTGGGTTCTGGCCAATCAGAACGCACGACTCAGATCGCGCACGTGGCAGGGGGGCATCGGCCACGGTTTAGTAGGCACACGGCTTTCGTGAGTGAACCGTGTGCTATTTGAAAATATTTACATTAACTAACAACATATTTTCGTTTGAATGAAAACATGAGTTCATCGTTTCGCCTCCAATTTTTTTCCACGATAAGAAATCACGATTGTACCCTATGGTTCGATTTTATGGTGCATTTTACCATGCGGCAGGCCTGGCTAGCAATCTCAAACTTTGAATATGCAAAAAAAAGAGATCTCGTTTGCTATATTTGAGTCATTTTTTGCACACACACACACACACACACACACACACACACACACACACACACACACACATATATATATATATATATATATATATATATATATATATAGTCGCAACTACACGTGGGTGTTAGCAAGATCATTTGAGTGTCGCTTTGCGAGTTTTCATTCATTGTCCGAGAAATGGGAAAAAACTTCAAACAGTTCGGCCGCAGGGTGCGGCCAGAGGCGTAGGCCTTGTTGGTATTTTAATTTCAGGAAATGCATATAGAGTCCGGAAATAACGAAAATCATTGTGTCACTGTGGCGTGCTCTCGCGATCGCATGGATTTTTTTTGGTAAAGTGTGGCACAAGTTTTGATGCTCGCACCTTCCATACCGGAGCATCTCACAAGAAGGATCGTAGTTTCCAAAAGGAGACGCGGCACTTCGGACTCCAAATCGTTAGTTACTACATCGTTCCGCCTCGAAAAAAATCATGGTAAACAATCACGGATATACTCTTGGTTTGATTTTCTGGTCCATTCAGGTCTCATCTGCTATGTTTAAGTCATTTTTTGTACTTAACTTGCATTTAGTGCATATAAAGTCAAAACCCTACTACAACTACATTTGGGTGTTTTAGTTAGCCTATACTTAGGCTACTTATAGTGGAGAGTATCATATACTAGTATCATGCATATATATGATACTAGTGTATGATACTACCTTTAATTATAGTGCATAGTATAATAGAGTAGTATCATAGATGATCATATTTATTGCCATGCATGACACAAATTAGCATCGCATTTAACATGATACGGTATCTACCTATATGTTACTCTAACCCTCTCTATCTTCTTTAATTCTTTGCCACATCAGCATACTTGCTATTTCCGAGTGCATGATACCGGCTATGATACCACCACTATGGTCAGCCTTATAGTGGGGAGTATCATATACTAGTATCATGCATATGATACTAGTGTATGATACTATGTACCTTCATAGCGCATAGTATCATAGATATGATGACCCTATTTATGGTCATGCATGACACAAAGTGATGTCTACTACGCAACCTTCTTCTTGTAGACTCATGTTGGGCCTCCAAGCGCAGAGTTTTGTAGGACAGTAGCAAATTTCCCTCAAGTGGATGACCTAAGGTTTATCAATCCGTGGGAGGCATAGGATGAAGATGGTTTCTCTCAAACAACCTTGCAACCAAATAACAAAGAGTCTCTTGTGTCCCCAACACACCCAATACAATGGTAAATTGTATAGGTGCACTAGTTCGGCAAAGAGATGGTGATACAAGTGCAATATGGATAGTAGATATAGGTTTTTGTAATCTGAAAATATAAAAACAGCAAGGTAGCAAGTGGTAAAAGTGAGTGAAAACGGTATTGCAATGCTTGGAAACAAGGCCTAGGGTTCATACTTTTACTAGTGCAAGTTCCCTCAACAATGATAACATAATTAGATCATATGGCAATCCCTCAACGTGCGACAAAAGTCACTCCAAAGTTCCTATCGCGGAGAACATAAGATGAAATTGCTTGTAGGGTACGAAACCACCTCAAAGTTATTCTTTCCGATCAATTCATTGAGCTATTCCTATAAGTGTCACAAATAGCCCTAGAGTTCGTAGTAAAATAACACCATATGACACACATCAATCAACCCTAATGTCACCTAGATACTCCAATGTCGCCACAAGTATCCATGGATCAATTATACGATATGCATCAAACAACTTCAGATTCATAATATTCAATCCAACATAAAGAACCTCGAAGAGTGCCCCAAGATTCCTACCGGAGAAACAAGGACGAAAACGTGCATCAACCCCTATGCATAGATTACACCAATGTCACCTCGGGAATCCGCGAGTTGAGTGCCAAAACATACATCAAGTGAATCAATAGAACACCTCATTGTCACCACGGGTATCCCATGCAAGACATACATCAAGTGTTCTCAAATCCATAATAGTATTCAATTCGATAATAGTGAAACCTCAAAGGTAAAACTCAATTCATCACAAGAAGGTAGAAGGGGAGAAACACCATATGATTCAACTATAGTAACAAAGCTCGCGGTACATCAAGATCGTGCCAAATCAAGAACACGAGAGAGAGAGAGAGAGATCAAACACATAGCTACTGGTACATACCCTCAGCCCCGAGGGTGAACTACTCCCTCCTCATCATGAAGACCGCCGGGATGATGAAGATGGCCACCGGTGATGGTTTCCCCCTCCGGCAGGGTACCAGAATGGGCTCTCGATTGGTTTTCGGTGGCTACAGAGGCTTGCGGCGGCGGAACTTCCGATCTAGGTCTATTTCTAGAGGTTTTGGTATTTATAGGAGGTGTTGGCGTCGGGGATAAGTCAAGGGGCCCACGAGGCGGCGGCAAGGCAGGGGGCGCGCCCTAGGGGGGGGGGGGCGCCCCCCACCCTTGTGGTTGCCTCAGGACTCCTATGTGGTATCTTTTCGCTCCAGTATTTTTTATATTTTCCAAAAATATTCTCCATAAATTTTCAGCTCATTCTGAGAACTTTTATTTCTGCACAAAAAATGACACCACGGTAGTTCTGCTGAAAACAGCGTCAGTACGAGTTAGTTCTAATAAAATCATACCAAAACCATATAAAATTGTTGTAAACATGGCATGAATACTTCATAAATTATAGATACGTTGGAGACGTATCAGCATCCCCAAGCTTAATTTCTGCTCGTCCTCGAGTAGGTAAATGATAAAAGAAATAATTTATGAAGTGTGAATGCTAGCAAGTGCACAAGTTTGATCAATAATAATTTCAACCACTTTTTCTAGCATCATTATATATCATAACAGTAGCTCATATCATAAAACTTCTCATGATCAAATAACAAGCTATTCACATGTTAAAGCATAGACCATAAACTTTCTTGAAAACTAACAAACTATGTTCTCAGTCATCAAACAATTGCAATTCATCTTATTTTCAGGAAGGGTCTATGTAAGAGCTTTGATTTAGCAAATTCCACATACTCAACTATCATATAGTCTTCCATGATTGCTACCACTCAAAGCATATTTTTAGAACAAGTAGCATCCATCGAACACAGAGAAAGATAGGGGCTTAGTGTTTCGCCTCCCAACTTATTTATCATATAGATAATTGTCAACAATAATAATTCATGATCAAATATATTTGAATGGCCATATATGCTTAGATCTTTCCCCACCACATGATGCTTGCCAACTAAAGAATAGGTTGGAATAAGAAATTGACTCACCAAAAATAAAATTAAAAGATAGGCCCTTCGCAGAGGGAAGCAGGGATTTGCAGAGGTGCCAGAGCTCGAAGCTTTTAAAACAGAGATGAACATAATTTTGAGAGGTATGCTTTCATTGTCAACATAACAACCAAGAGTTCTCACTATCTTTCATGCTAGATACATTATAGGCGGTTCCCAAACAGAATGGTAAAGTTTTTACTCCCCCTCCACCAACAATCACACTCCACGGCTGGTCCGAAGCAACGGGTACCGTCCATACCAACAGCAGTCATGGGGGAGTTTTGTTTGATATTATATTTTGATTTGACTTTGAGCACGGGACTGGGCATCCCGATTACCAGCCACTTTCTCGTGAATGACAAGTGAATCAACACTCATCGTGAGAATAACCCACCTAGTATGGAAGATACTGACAGCCCCTAGGCGCTACATGAGCGATTCGGGCATACAAAACAGATTATTATTTGAAGGTTTAGAGTTTGGCACATGCAAATTTACTTGGAACGGCAGGTAAATACCGCATATAGGTAGATATGGTGGATACTCAGGGAAGAAACTTGGTTCAAGGATTTTGGATGCACAGGCAGTATTCCCGCTTAGTACAGAAATTTTGGCTAGCAAAAGATTCTAAATAGCAAGCACCACATTTTGAAGGATCCATAACAATATAACTTCTATACAAATATACCCAAGCATAACTCATTACGCTGTCTTCCTTGTCCAACTTCAACTAATTTGCTCAAGTTTGAAAATAATTAATGGGGCTCACAATCATAGAAGATATCCAAGATAGTATATTTATATGTGAAATCTCTCTTCCTTCAATATTCTTTCATGAATTGTTCAGGTGACCAATACTATGTTTGCTAACTTTCAATAAATTTACCACCTCCACTTCTTATATGTGAAGTCATTACTCCCCATGGGATAAGCATATGAAACATATATAATTTTAGATTTATGATATTCAATTCATTCAACCATTTACTCATAGGATATAAGTGAAGCACACGAGTAAATGACAAACTACTCCAAAAAGATATAAGTGAAGATCAATGAGTAGTCAAATAATTAAGTAGCTATGTGAAGACTCTCTCTCAAAAATAATAATTTAGATCTTAAGTAATTTATTCAAACAGCAAGCAAGGTAAAATAAAATGACATTCTAAAAATAGCACACATCATGTGAAGAAGCAAAAACTTAGGCTCAACCGATACTAACCGATAATTCTTGATGAAGAAAGGTGGGATGCCTACCGGGGCATCCCCAAGCTTAGATGCTTGAGACTTCTTGAAATGTTAACTAGGGATGCCTTGGGCATCCCCAAACTTGAGCTTTTGTGTCTCCTTAATTCCTTTTATATCACGGTTTCCCTAAATCTTAAAAACTTCATGCACACAAAACTCAACAAGAACTTGTGAGAAAAGTAAGTATAAATCAAATGCAAAACCTTATCATTCTCTACTGTAGCAAATCACTAAAATTATTATTTAACATTTCATACTAAATGCCTCTGCATATTTAATACTCCTATCCTCAAATAGAATCGTTAAACAAGCAAACATATGCAAACAATGCAAACATAACAGCAATCTGTCTAAACAGGACAGTCTGTAAAGAGTGCAATTGTACTCATACTTCCCTAACTCCAAAAATTCAGAAAAATTTTCAAACTGTAGAAAATTTGTTTTTAATAACTTTGTAAAAATTTCAATATTTTATCAAGTTTTGAATTTCCATAAGAATTCAGACAATGATAGAGAACTTTCTGTTTTCAAAACAGCAACATATAGACTTGCAAAATAGGCATGGTAAAGGCTATACTTGACACTTTTATTGAAATAAAAGCTACAAAACAATACTATAAATAACAGCAAGAAAATACTAATAAAATAAAATAACGCTCCAAGCAAAACTCATATCATGTGACGAATAAAAATATAGCTCCAAGTAAGGTTACCGATAATGTTGAAGACGAAAGAGGGGATGCCTTCCGGGGCATCCCCAAGCTTAGTTGCTTGAATCTTCCTTGAATATTACCTTGGGGTGCCTTGGGCATCCCCAAGCCTAGGGTCTTGTCACTCCTTATTCTCCTCATATCGATATCTCACCCAAAACTTGAAAACTTCAATCACACAAAACTTAACGGAACTTCGTGAGATGGGTTAGTATGATAAAACAAATCATTCACTTTTAGGTACTGTCAAGACAAGATTCAAAAATTTTCTCACATGATGCCTACTGTACCCTATCATTTCTACAACTTATATTGAGCAATATAAGCCATAGAAACTAGAAAACAAGCAAACTATGCATCGAAAACAGAATCTGTCAAAAACAGAACAGTCGTTAAAGATCTGAATTAACCTCATACTTATTTTACTCCAAAACTTCTTAAAAATTAGGACAACGTAGAAAATTTGTATATCAAGCAACTGTAAAACATTAAGAAATTTTCCATGTTCCAGTAAAAGATAGAAATTTCTGTACTGGACGCAAAAGTTTCTGTTTTTGCACAGAATCAAGTCAACTATCATCCACACTATCCCAAAGGCTTTACTTGGCACTTTATTGAAACAAAACCTATAAAGCATGATTACTACAGTAGACTAATCATGTGAACACACAAAAACAGTAGGGGTAAATATTGGGTTGTCTCCCAACAAGCGCTTTTCTTTAATGCCTTTTTAGCTAGGCATGATGATTTCAATGATGCTCGCATAAAAGAAAAGAATTGAAACACAAAGAGAGCATCATGAAGCATATGACAAGCACATTTAAGTCTAACCCACTTCCTATGCATAGGGATTTTGTGAGCAAACAATTTATGGGAACAAGAATCAACTAGCATAGGAAGGCAAGACAAGCAGAACTTCAAGATTTTCAACACATAGAGAGGAAACTTGATATCATTGCAATTCCTACAAGCATATATTCCTCCCACATAATAATTTTCAGTAGCATCACGAATGAATTTAACAATATAACCACCACATAAAGCATTCTTTTCATGATCTACAAGCATAGAAATTTTATTACTCTCCACATAAGCCAATTTATTCTCATGAATAGTAGTGGGAGCAAACTCAACAACATAACTGTCATATGAGGTATAATCCAATTGAAAATTAAAATCATGATGACAAGTTCCATGGTTATCATTATTCTTTATATCATACATGTCATCACAATAATCATCATAGGTAGCAACTTTGTTCTCATAATCAATTGGAACCTCTTCCAAGATAGTGGAATCATTACTAAATAAAGTCATGACCTCTCCAAATCCACTTTTATCAATATTGTGAAAAGATTCAACACCCTCCAAAATAGTGGGATCAATACTACCTAGAGTTGACACTCTTCCAAATCCACTTTCATCAATATAATCATCATAAATAGGAGGCATGCTATCATCATAATAAATATTCTCATCAAAACTTGGGGAACTAAAAATATCATCTTCATCAAACATAGCATCCCCAAGCTTGTAGCTTTGCATATCATTAGCATCATGGATATTCAAAGAATTCACACTAACAAAATTGCAATCATGCTCATCATTCAAAGATTTTATGCCAAACATTTTATTGACTTCTTCCTCTAACACTTTGGCACAATTTTCCTTTCCATCATTTTCACGAAAGACATTAAAAAGATGAAGCATGTGAGGCAACCTCAATTCCATTTTTTGGTGTAGTTTTCTTTTATAAACTAAACTAGTGATAAAACAAGAAACTAAAAGATTCAATTGCAAGATATAAAGATATACCTTCAAGCACTCACCTCCCCGGCAACGGCGCCAGAAAAGAGCTTCGTTGACGGGATGTGAGTGCCGCTTACCTAGCCTCCCCGGCAACGACGCTAGAAAAGAGCTTGATGTCTACTACGCAACCTTCTTCTTGTAGACTCGTGTTGGGCCTCCAAGCGCAGAGTTTTGTAGGACAGTAGCAAATATCCCTCAAGTGGATGACCTAAGGTTTATCAATCCGTGGGAGGCGTAGGATGAAGATGGTCTCTCTCAAACAACCCTGCAACCAAATAACAAAGAGTCTCTTGTGTCCCCAACACACCCAATACAAATGGTAAATTGTATAGGTGCACTAGTTCGGCAAAGAGATGGTGATACAAGTGCAATATGGATAGTAGATATATGTTTTTGTAATCTGAAAATATAAAAACAGCAAGGTAGCAAGTGGTAAAAGTGAGCGAAAACGGTATTGCAATGCTTGAAAACAAGGCCTAGGGTTCATACTTTCACTAGTGCAAGTTCTCTCAACAATGATAACATAATTAGATCATATGGCAATCCCTCAACGTGCGACAAAAGTCACTCCAAAGTTCCTATCGCGGAGAACATAAGATGAAATTGCTTGTAGGGTACGAAACCACCTCAAAGTTATTCTTTCCGATCAATCCATTGAGCTATTCCTATAAGTGTCACAAACAGCCCTAGAGTTCGTAGTAAAATAACACCATATGACACACATCAATCAACCCTAATATCACCTAAATACTCCAATGTCACCACAAGTATCCGTGGGTCAATTATACGATATGCATCAAACAACTTCAGATTTATAATATTCAATCCAACATAAAGAACCTCAAAGAGTGCCCCAAGATTCCTACCGGAGAAACAAGGACGAAAACGTGCATCAACCCCTATGCATAGATTACACCAATGTCACCTCAGAAATCCACGAGTTGAGTGCCAAAACATACATCAAGTGAATCAATAGAACACCCCATTGTCACCACGGGTATCCCACGCAAGACATACATCAACTGTTCTCAAATCCATATTAGTATTCAATCCGATAATAGTGAAACCTCAAAGGTAAAACTCAATTCATCACAAGAAGGTAGAAGGGGAGAAACATCATATGATTCAACTATAGTAACAAAGCTCGCGGTACATCAAGATCGTGCCAAATCAAGAACACGAGAGAGAGAGAAAGATCAAACACATAGCTACTGGTACATACCCTCAGCCCCGAGGGTGAACTACTCCTTCCTCATCATGGAGACCGCCGGGATGATGAAGATGGCCACCGATGATGGTTTCCCCCTCCGGCAGGGTGCCGGAACGGGCTCCCGATTGGTTTTCGGTGGCTACAGAGGCTTGCGGCAGCGGAACTTCTGATCTAGGTTTATTTCTAGAGGTTTTGGTATTTATAGGAGGTGTTGGCGTCGGGGACAAGTCAAGGGGGCCCACGAGGCGGCGGCAAGGTAGGGGGGCGCCCCCCACCCTTGTGGTTGCCTCGGGACTCCTCTCTGGTATCTTTTCGCTCCAATATTTTTTATATTTTTCAAAAATATTCTCCATAAATTTTCAGCTCATTCCGAGAACTTTTATTTCTGCACAAAAAACGACACCACGATAGTTCTGCTGAAAACTGCGTCAGTCCGTGTTAGTTCTAATAAAATCATACCAAAACCATATAAAATTGTTGTAAACATGGCATGAATACTTCATAAATTATAGATACGTTGGAGATGTATCACAAAGTAGTATAGCATTTATTATGTTACGGTATCTACCTATGTTACTCTAACCCACTCTCCCTTCTTTAATTCCTTGCCACATCATCATATTTGCTATTTCCGAGTGCATGATACCGGCTATGATACCCCCACTATGGCCACCCTTAGCAAAGAAGGTGTACAAATCATTTGTGCGTCGCTTTGCGAGTTTTAATCCGTTTGTCCGAGAAGCAGGGAGAAGTTTCAAACATTTCGGCCGCGAGGTGCGGCCACTGGGCGTAGGCCTAGTTGGTATTTTAATTACAGGAAATTCAGATGGAGTCCGGACATTATCAAAATCGATGTGTGCCCGTGGCGTGTGCTCTCACGACCCCGTGAAAAAAATTTGGTAAAGTTTGGCACAAGTTTTGATGATCGCTCCTTCCAAACCGGAGCATCTCACATGAATGATCATGGTTTCCAAAAGAAGACGTGTCAATTCAAACTCCAGTGGCCGGTGACTTCATCGTTTGGCCTCATAAAAAATTTCACGGTACGCAATCACCATTATACCACGGGTTTGATTTTCTGACGCATTTCAGGTATCGTTAGCTATATTTAAGATAATTTTTGAGTTTAACGTGCATTTTGTGCATAAAAATAAAATTACAATCGGAACTGCATTTGTTGTCGAAAGGGATGAGGATTGCCGTTCGATCTGGAAGCATCCAACGATGCAGACGTACGATCCGTGGGGTTTGGCTTCTGGCCAATCAGAAAAAATACCTTAATTAATTAGCCGCGTGGCGACCTCCACCCAGCAGACAGAGAAGCACGATGCGGCGGCACGCCGAGACAGCAGGGTCGAGAAGCAAAGCTTAGTGCGGCCGCCGCCTGAAGTTTGACCTCCACTATCCCGCCATCGACCGTGATTGATGTGCTCGAATCACGCCGCCGCCGACCTCGATGGTTGAGCTCCTCCTATCTCCCGCTGCAGACCGAGGATTGACCTCCTATGACGCCGCCACCGCCCACCGACCGAGGATTGACCTCTTCTCCGGTAGCCGCTGCCTAGGCCGCCGCCGCCATCTCTATATGCAGAGCGGCTGTTTTATTTTTTGACGGATATCCGCGGAGCGGCTGTTTACATGGTATCACTGTAACTCAATTATATGTATAGGGTAGTACATCACATACGGTTATGTAACGGCAACCGTGTCTCACCTACGTTGTCTTCTCACACGGTTTGGTGCGGAAATCGTGTGTGAAGTTGTAATACCTAACACAAACGACATGTATAAACAGTGTGCCGTATACAACATATAGTGCCATAAGTAGTTCCCGACCGTTAGCTCATCCCCACAGTTTCCCCATTTCCCCCAAATCCCTAGATAGCCTCCAAATTCCCTCGTGTGGCACTGCCATTGGGGGAATGCGGACGAGTGATGCTGATGGTTTTGGTGCGGCTGCTCCTGCTCGTAACGCCGCCACGACGGCGGTCGCCACCGAGCACTTGCCTAAGGTCATCAGAAGACAGGTGTACTACCGATCCGAATCGTCCTGTCAGGTTCCAATCTATCCTGATCTTTTTTAGCATGTCGAAAGTAGCTCCTTGCTGAATCCGTCCTGAATGACCCCCCCCCCCACACCAGGAAAGCGATCTGCCGCCGGATCCGGAGCATGACTCCAGACTCCTGCAACATGAGTTCGACTCCGAGTTTTGCGCCACCGAGAAGTACCAAAAGCTGAGTTGTGTGCACGGGCACACTCCCGCTCGACGTGTATGCACGGAGGGATTCGACATTGGCAGGCGGTTTCTCAGTTGCCCCTTAGAGGTTAGTGCTAAGTTCATCATTTTACTTGAGTTAATGCCACCGCTCATCCTGAATACTATTTAACATTGGCAGGGATATGAGGCTTGTGCCTTTGTTACTGGCTGGATGAAGAATGGCATGGCAGGGCTCGGAGTGTTATCACCAAGCTCGCAGAAGATAACGTAAAGCTGAAGAAGAAACTGGCTGATCTGGAATGTACAATCAGTACGATGAAGTAAGCAAGAATCAATCACAGACAACAGTTGAAAGCAAGAGACAAGAAGGAACTAGCATGTGTAGTTGTGATTGTCGCATTAGCCATGTTCTATGCGCTGTTTGCAATGATGATTAGAGGTTTTGTTTGACAGTATTGCTAAAGCACATCTAGATGTGCTCTAAGTAATGCACATCTAGATGTGCTCTAAGTAATGCACATCTAGGTCCTATGCCATTGATGTTACGCGAAGATTCGTGCAGATATTTTTCTTTGTCTTTTTTTTTTCTTTGTAGTTTGATTATTACTGGCTTCATCAATAAGAAGAGCTCAATGTATTGCTTGCCAACTGTCCTACTCTGTTCGTACCGGTACCGGTGCATAATCCCAAAACTCGTTCCTTGTTTTTGTCCTGAAAAAAGAAATCAGCCAATAGGAGTCTTGCGCAACCCCGGGAATTTGGAGCGGCTGTGTACAAATAATTGTTGTTGATTATATCAGCGGTTAGATAATACGTCAACCCCCGCTTCAATTGGCATTTCCTCTTCTCTGCATACCCCGCTTAAGTGTCCACCATCTTCATCGTCCCCGGTAGGCCGCGCTACACACTTGCACACACTCTGCAATCTCGCTTTCTCGCGGTTTTTATACGACCGCAGCCATGTCGAGCGACAGCGAGGACGACAGTTCGGCCAGCAGTCTGGCGCCCGATGATAGGTCAACATCGGAATCATCCCGCTCGTCTTCCATCAGTCCGGCGTCGAGCCTAGACCTCGATTATATCCGGATCATGGAAGGGACGCCGCCTCCGAAGTCGTCAGACGACAACCAGACGGACGAGGAGCCGTTGAAGGACGAAGAAGAGGACGACGATGATGATGATGAGGAATGGTCGAACGAGGAAGAGGACGACGACGACAGCAACGACGATGATGACGGCGGCGGCGATGAAAAGCCAACGGTCAACGGCAAGAAGCGTCCTCGCCAAGACGATGTCGCGGGGCCATCCAACAACAACAACAACAAGAAGGACTAAATTAAGAAGACTGTATATATCTCTGTTTCCGTTCGCTCATATTAATTTGTTATCTCTGTTTATCCTGTCAATCTCATCGCAGACGGTTAGTAATACGTATTCGACAGAGATCTTCTACATTATCGCCCACATGTTGGTCTGTTGAACTGTTTGCCCTGACGAGCACACAATTCACAAAAAAGACCGTATGGGCTGTCTATAATGATCGCACACAATTCTGATTGCCGACCTATTTGCCGGGTATCACACACATCTTCTTACGCCGAATCATTTGTGTTCACCTCGATCATCGCAAATGGTTCATCGGAGCGAACTGTATGCCGTATATCGCACACACCTTGATCTAGCTGCCCGTTTCTGTTCTTCTGCCTCATCGCAAACAGTTCGTATGGATCAACCGTATGCCCCGCATCGCACACGCAACTAAAATCTGAACCGTGTTTGATGTATCATTCATCGCAAACGTTTTGCATCTTTTTTGACGGTTTTTTTACATCATCGTTTGCGATTAATGCATCGCACACAGTTTCGTCAAAGGGTCTCTGATCGTAGTGTCGCGTTAGCAGCATCCTGCAGTAGTGGGATATAATTAAAGCAAAGTACTTTAGCAGGACCACGATGGCTGCTATCAAAGTGAGAAACAATGATTCGCCCTGTTGGAAAGCAATTCCCTCGCCTGTTTTCCATCTGCAATTATCCTAAGTGTACTGTTGAAAAATGCCTGAATCCTGATCCTTCTTCCTTCTTTAGAAGGAGATTGAACTCTGAACTCAGTGAACAATGGCTGGCTGTGAATAACATGGCTCGGCAAGCATGTGTTTCTGAGGGTAAGGATGTTATTAAATGGGCTTTGGGTGCTAAGGCATCATTCAGAACTAAGTCTGTGTACTCTCTCTTGGAGAAAAACATCACAGGGTGTGATTACAGATGGAGCTGGAAAGCCAGAATTCCGTTGAAAATTCAAATCTTTTTATGGCAGTTATTTCAGAATGTTGTCTTGACTAGAGATGTAATGAAGCATCGGGGATGGAAAGGAAATCCTAGGTGCTCATTCTGTGGGGGACGAGAGACTTCGCAGCACCTGTTTTTCACATGCCTGGTTGCTAGGGCGACTTGGAGAACGATTGTGTGCATATTTGGCACTGAATTATGTCCTGATAATATTTGGCAAGCTTATGTGTGGTGCTTCGCTTTCTTCCCTGGAGGAGACACGTCGCAATAGTGCAACTTTCGAATTCAAACCTCTTAAAAACCCTTTTGAATGTATCTTTGCTGCTTGTGCTTTACTTTGCTACTGGGCAGGGCTGCTGAAATAGGAAGACGCTGCAAGCATGAGGGATGGGGCTAAGATGCTGAAAGAGAATGCATCGATGATGATGAGAATCTGCGCTGCAAGTTAGGAAGGAGCGGCGCGCTGAGGACGATAAAAGAAATGAACACATTTCGCTTTGGGTGATGATCTTGCTGTTTAGGCACCTGGGATTCCCTTGAAAAATCTTTGTTTACTTAGTCGCTTCTCTCCCCTGCGTGGGATTTGCCTTTTGGTGCTCATGTGTGAGCGGTTTGGTTGATGTAGGGGCTGTTATGCCTGGTTAAACTGATACATGGTGTCGTCGGGTTTTCGTCCTGCAGTGGGTAATCTCGATGGCGAGTGCTCACAGTGGGTTTCCCGGCGATGCTTGAACTCGCTATCCCCTCTCCTTCTCCTTTTCTGGACTCATGTATTTCTGTTATGTCGCAGTAATGGAAAGGGGTTATGCCCGGTTCAAAAAAAAATATCTGCCTGAAACGTTCACAATAACCATGAAACTTTCACTGTTTATGTGTTCTGTTTTTAGCCGCTAGCCCATGCAACCGCACGGGTTTATGACTAGTTAATACTAATAACATACCCTCCAGAATCTACGTGATTTGGAGTTGTGTTCAAGTGTGCCACATAGCCATGCAGGTGATTGACTATCTTGTCTTTGCCACTGCAAATGGTGAACCGATGATTGCAATTTGCTGCTCTAGAACTGAAGTGTCATGCTAGCCGTGGCAGACAAATCTCTGTTTCCACATTATTTTTGTTGTCGTTGTATTGCTTGATAGTGGATTTTAGGTTGTTTGTACTCAGTAGGTCAGTACCAGACTTGATCAAGCTCTCTCTCTCTCTCTGCACAATATTCTGAAATACTTAATTGATTTTGCATGTAAGGAAATCAGCATGGAACAATCCAATGAATCTTCTATATAGTCGTCAGTGATAGAAGACACATGGAATCTTATGAAAGGCATGTGAGTCTATGACCAACAGTTATGGGCTCCATCACCAACTCCTCTTCGGCGTGTTCATATACTACTCTCCACTACTTTCCTGTATGAAAAATGAGGTGGTGCTAACACTTTGAGGATCTAGACATGCATTGCTTGGAGTTGTGTTCAAGGGTGCCATATATATACCTATGCAGGTGGGTGGCTATCTCGTCCTTCTCGATGCAAATGGTGACCCCGTGGTTATCATTTTACTGATGTCGAATTTAATTATTAAAGTGTGATGCTAGCCGTGGCAGGCAACTACCTGTTTCCACTTTATTTTTGTTTTTGTTGTCCTGCTTCACAGTGGATCTCACATCTCAGGACAGCAAATGTGTCGGCCTGTTTCAGAAATTACCAACTAGTTTGGCCCTTTGCTTCACTCATGCTCTTTGAAGTTTAAAATTAGTAGGCCAGTACCCTGAGTTTCTCAATCTTGCGCTGTCAAAGAATTTTGTTACAACCCAGAGGCCAGTTGAGAAAGAAAGAAATCTAAAAGAAGAGTTTATTGTTGGTCCTGAATAACAAAACAGAGATGATCAACCACAGTAATGAGCTCCTAAACTCTCCCCCCTCCCTCTCCCTCTCTCCCTGTGTGTGTGTGTGTGTGTGTGTGTGTGTGTGTGTGTGTGTGTGTGTTTGTTTCTCTTCTGTATGAAATCACTGAACTGACTTCCACATGTAGGGCGACACCAGCATGAAGCAATCCAACAGATTCGAAATGGGTGGACTTCATTGATCACGGCTCGGTATAGTAATCTGGAGTTCTGGCCCCCAAAACAAAAAAAGATAGTGACACAAGGCCTGAAAGTGGTGCTTATTTCTTCAGGGTGCCGTTCACTTCCGAACTACTTTCGGACCTCACCTCACTTTTACCATGCCCCCAATCTCCTAGAGTTACTCCAAAGATGAAACTCTTTTCCCCGTTTCTTTCGCCACACAACATGGGGCCGAAAAAAATTACCCCCTAAGAGGGAATGAGTCAATTACACTTGTGGTGCTAGAACTTGGCGCAAATAATCACTTTGGTGCTAGAAGTTATGGTGTACATTGAAGTGGTGCAAAAACATGGCTTTGACGTGCAAATACAGTGCTTGTTTCGTTTGTATACGAAATCAATGCTGACTAGGCCCATGGGGCCCACTGTCAGCCACTGGATCGGGAGAAGGGGGCGTGTGGCCTGGTTTTTTCAAAAACACTCTCGAATTTTATTTTCTTTTCACAAAAAAGCCCCTGTTTACGTGGGAGAGGTGACAAAATTTTACCTCAAAGTGGGTCCTGCCTGTCAGGCCAGAGTGAAAATTAATAAACGAAAAGTACCGAAAGTGTGGTCTGCAGGTCTCCAACCCACAACCCACACGACAAAAACAAGCTGGCTAGCCACTAATCCAACAACGCTCTTTTTTTTTTGCGAGTAACCAACAACGCTCATTTGACCAGTACGGATAACAAATTTCTATGCACTAATCTGGGCGTATGTGGAGCATAAATAGGCTGCATATAGTGCAGCTCATTTTTGCGCCTGTTTGATTTTCAAATTTATTCGTGGAAAGTATGTAAATTATAATATCAGTGATGAAAATAACGTTTCAATGTTTTTGTTTAAACATATTTAACTTACAAATGAATAAATTATGCAAAAATTGTCCACGTAATATTTAAAAATATGCATATATTTAAAACAATAATTATGAATTATAGTATTTTTTTATAATTTCGAATAATAAAAATAATTTTAAAATGACAATTTAAAAAATATTTACTTGTACAAACATTTCAATAATTATACGCATGTTTGTATAGTTCAATATTTGCATAATTTAAAATATTCATAAATTCAAATTTGAACTGTTCATATGAATATTAATTTATTATAATCTATTATATAATTAAGACAGAAGACAAATAAGCCACCATTTTCATCCACATATATTAGATTATCACAATCGTTAATTTTAGACATTGACGATTGAGATTTAAAAGATGTAATGTTACATATAAATATTATGTTCATGTACAAGCAATATAACACGTCACGTTACAAATAGTCCGGCATTCTAAACGGAGATATTGAAAGAAGCAGGAGCCCGCACGCTTGCCAAAAAATAAGCCGACCAGATTGATTAACTTTTTTTTTAGTCTACTGATACTAATAAAATTGGCATGCGCACGTGATTCTAGGTCAGGCAAAAGCCCAACATGCGAGCCAGCAAAAGCCCAACAGCAGGAGCCCTCACGCCTGCCAACAGAAGCAGGAGTTTCTCAAAAAAAAAAAAAGCAGGACCCTGCACGCTTGCCTAAAAAACGCAGACGAGGTGAACCAACATGTGGTTGGATGGTTAGAGGGACTGTGGTATCCCAGCCCACCAGGGTTCAAATCATGGTGCTCGCATTTATTCCTGAATTTATTTCAGGATTTCCGGCGATGCACATTCAGTGGGAGGAGACGTTCCCGTCGACGACGAGGTGCCTACGGCGACTTCGTAAATTTCAAGATGATATGCCGGCTCAGTCTTTCGGAGGTGCTCATAGGGGTAGGGTGTGCGTGTGTGCGTTCATAGGGGTGAGTGTATGCGCGTGTATATGAACGCTTGTGTCTGTACTGTGTTAAAAAAAAAACGCAGACGAGGTAGCCGGAGATTTCCTAAAAGCACACATGAGCTACCAACAGCAAATCTATAAGCATGCAATTTTTTCTTTTTTTTTCAACGGTATTGAAGTAAACTTATACAACCAAGCAGGCAGAAGCTCCAAGCATTCGTTTTTCTTCGTCAATCCATTACGTTAAAGTATAACACATTTTTTTCTATAACATGTACGTCCCTGTATCAATAGCCCTCCTTAAAAAAGGCAATCCGATTCCATACAAGAAAATTCCATACAACATGCACGTTCCTATATCAACAGCCAATCGAAATCCTCCTATAAAATCTCACAAGAAAAAAGAAATCCTCCTATAAAAAGGCAATCCGATTCCTCACAAGAAAGTTGCATCTACTCCCTCCGCTCCTAAATATAAGTCTTTTTAAAGATTCCAATACGAATTACATATGAATGTATATGGACATATTTTAGAATGTAGATTCACTCATTCTGCTTGGTATCTATTCCGCATTGGAATCCCTAAAATGAATTATATTTAGCAACGGAGGGAGTAGGAACCAAGCCAACAAGAGTCCTCCCGTAAAAAGAAGCCAATCAGAATCCACACCAAAAGTCCATCTAAAAAAAGAATCCACATGAAAAAAAATCATACGAAAAGATGTGTTCCTAAACAAACCAAGCCGACTGTAACCAACGATACAAGGCAGATGGAGAAGAAAAATGAATTAGCTGCATGTTGTGTTGGGCCACAATATACAGAATATATGGGCTGGCTATTTGGGAATAGCCAACACTATGTGTTTGCTTGGGCATTTGAGTGTACGGGAGAAACTAGAAAAAATTGAAAATTGACTGTACGAGAGCATAGTACAAATGAATTTAATAAAGTGAATTAACATAAATCAACAAAAGGCGATTAAGCCATGTAATTTAAGAGGGTTGTAATAAGATTGAATGAAGCACACATATTTAACAGCATTCCTATAAATAGTTACTCCCTCCATTCAGAATTACTTGTCTCGGAAATGGATGTATCTAGAACTAAAATACGTCTAAATACATTCATTTCTGCGACAAATAATTCCGAACGGAGGGAGTAGATCCGTCGGGTAAAACTAATAATATTTTGTTCACCATAGATTGTTCAAACTATAATAGGATTTGTAATTTTATTTACAAGCACATATCGATTAAAATTGCCAGAGTTATAGATCAAAATCGTGTCAAAATCTAAAACAACGGATGTGACAATATATAGGAAACAGTGTGGCGCCATGTACAAGCTACGGGCTCTGACCCACAGCTTTTGCGGAAAATAGACTAAAACAACTTTTGTGGACCACAACTATAGCGGCATAGATTTAATAATACGAAATATGATAGTATGTTCCAGTGTCCAGTACTAAGCACAACAAACTGATCAAAAAGCACACATGTTAGAAAACAACCGGAAGAGCAATGATCACACACGACTCATTATACAGCTGACATCAACCAGAAAGCTCTCGGATGAAAGATGATATATTTTTGTAGTGTATATATATGCATTTGTACCAATTTTCATGAAAAAAACTATGTAATGGGTAGTTGTGTTGATATACTAAAAATATTTAAAAAGAATTGATACGAAAGCAATAAACACACGATCAAAATGAATTAGATATGAAGGAAGTGAATGGGAAATACTTAAGCACAAATACAAATATACAGTGATAACCAGTCAAATTAAGATGGGCATGGGTGGGTGCATAGGTTGGTAAGCAAAATATTGCAAAATAGTAGACAGATCAACATGAGTAAGAAGTGAATGAGAGAAAATCCTTAAGCGCAAATACCACTATACAATGATAAGTGGTCATATTAAGAAAATCGTGTGTGGATAGATCTGTAGGTAGGAAAGATATTGCTTTACCCAAGAAAGTCAAGGCAACTAAGAATGCAGCCGATCAATTTGGGCGGAACAAGAAAACATTTGGTATACATAGAAGCCAGCCATGTTTAGATCTAATTCTTGGAGGGGAATTGCTCCAACACATATTGGTGGAAAGATACATAACAAGGGATGGGGAGAGGATCGAAGACGAGAAATATGAAAATTGGTATAGAAGTCTATATATTATTTTACGTTTGTCTTCTGACCTCACATGGCAAGGTATTTTATCAACAAACTACAATGCACTCAATAATTCGACTATCTTTCCTCATGAATTTTACGTTTGTCTTTCATCCGGCTCATATGCCTTTTCCCCACTGAAAAACATGTCCAAGACGATCCCGCATAAGGTAGCATTGCTATGTGACAATAAAGGAATAGCGTAACCACCCTTGAAAAGAAAGAGTCTGACCAAAATAGATTACTCACATCATCAGGAAATATAGGAAACAACAGCCCGAGATAGCCTATGTAAATTAAAGCTACTGCATTGTCACATTTTTTTGTTGCGGGTAGGTGCATGTTTAAGAAACTACAAAACAAAACTGTCCGATTGGTTCAAGAATCAGTATACATTTATATAAATCCACGGCTAAGGTTAACTAAAATATTAGGGACGTACAAACAACTCAAATATTGAGATATACAGGTTGAGCCCAGATATATGCAAAATTATCCCAATCGTCAAGAGAAATAGGGCCATCATGCCATGAATTGTCAATGAACACCAGATGGCACCGAATTATGAAGTATCTGGTTGGTGACTTTGTGATGCAGGGGATGTTAAGATATATGAAGAGATCGACCGATGGGCTTCTATGGGCTTCTCTTTGTCTGTTATTACACCAACTCATCTGTTACGGAATACCAAAGAGGCCCGCTTCAGTTACCAGCATGATTTGTTGGAAAAAATTCTGAGGTGGAATGCTGCACCTGAAGATAAATAAGAGTAATCGCTGATGTGGCAAGGCTGCTGAGTTGGATTATAAATGCATACCATTATTCTTATTTCACTGTTCTTACGGATCTGTTCTCTTTTGTCATGAAGTTGGGGAGGACTTTGGCCACATAACAACTTTCATTTGAAATTTAAAAGATACAAATCAATGGATTTGATGTCATACCGCTCATGTTTTGGCAGTGTACCGACAAAGTTTGTGATCTATATTGCCATCTCAATAGATGAAGACATGGATTAAATATTAAAAGCGCAGTCATGTTCTGTCATTTAACACCATGTCGAGTATATCATTGACAACAAATGGTTGCTTTCTACTGGAAAATTACTTCATCTCTGCACTATAGTTAATGGTGGGATATGTTTTGTTTTCCACTAAGAAACTTCATAGTTCCAACACTGTTTTTATATTTGCAGTTGTGAACATTATGTTAGTAGGCTAAGTAGATTTAAGTTGCTACCCATAAGTACTACTTCAATGATGCTTAGTCTTTGGCAGGCATATTAAAAGTTGAGGGCTCTCCTGATCTCTTCTCACACCGAAAGATTGCAAACAGCTGATGGGCAACTCTCAAGTTCCAATCCATTTCAGTTTGCTTTAGAGATCTTCTGCCAGCTAAAGTGCTCATGTCCAGTAATATAATTGCACTTTTCTTTGGACTTTCATTTGTCTTGCAATGCTGATGGAGGAAAGACATCTAAATCATTGGAGGGATATAGATATTGTTAAACAATATGTTAATAAACTATTTTCCATGGAAATTGTTATCTTCAGAGCTGGTACATTTGGAAAGTATGTAACTGCCAAGTATTTGATAATGTACTTCCAAACATTTTTATTGATGAGGAATTCCAGTTGCCAGCACCTACATAGTCCTGAATAAAGGAGAGTGAAAAGTAAACTGCACCCCCCCCCCCCCCCAAACTCATAACATGTCTGATCGTCAAAATTAGCATTCTACGTAATCATCAATGTTTTTTTACCTTACATTCCCGCAACAACGCGCGTAGAATCATCTAGTTTTATCAATTGACAGCTATATTTCTGTTCCTTTTGAGGCCAAAACAGTATGTCGTACAAGAAGATGAGCGATAGCGACAAGGTGACAAAATTGGAACACTCAATTTAAAGTATGGGAATATGGGATTCGGTCAATACTCCAGCTAATGAGCTTATCAACCTAGATATGATCTTGATGGATGAACATGTCTATTGCTTATATATGTAATTGCAAATTTCTATTCTTTTAAAAACAATTACCGAAGATATTTCGTAGATTACGCAGGGTCAAATATTTCATGCTACTATCTGGATGGACACCTTCAGAATGATCTATTTATGCATTTAGCAATTTTAAGGTTGTGGAATCCACCAAATATTGCCCGGTTTGCACACAGTACAAAGGTAAAGGAGGTCATTGTCGGGTATTCTCGCGATAGATGCCAGGGGGTGGCTTATCATGGATGGGGACAGGAGGACGTCGTCGGGCCCTGGAAGCGGGAATGGGCGAGAGCTCGAACGCACACGAGTCTTACCCAGGTTCGGGGCTCTCCGAGGAGATAACACCCCTAGTCCTGCTCTGCGGGGTCTCCGCATGATGACTATGATCAGATAGTGGCTACAAGTTTGCTCCTTGAGCTGTTGGCTAGAGGAAGAAGAAGGGCAAGGCTAGCTTCTCTTGCTTCTCCTAGCTATGTGGGTATGAATGGCGTGGATGCTGAACCCTTTGCATGGGTGAGCCTGGGGGGTTTATATAGGCCTACCCCCCAGGGGTACAATGGTAATAGGGCCGGGTGTAGGACCCGGATGTCAGTGTCTATAGTCGCCGGGTTCTTCGTCGGCTGCTGGGGCCCGCCGCCTAGTGGGCCCCGCCGGCTGCCGAGGATTCGGCCGACAGGTAGGGCCCGCCGCCTATGGGCCACGCTGATTGCCTTTTACTGTAGCCTCGCCCTTGATGACGGGGGCCTTGTCGGGGGAGGCATGGCTACAGTCCCGCCGCCTGATGTGCGCTCACTGTAGCCATACTCCGTCTAGTCAGAGTAACGGCGCGTTGACTCCGAGAGGCGGGAGGGGCCGGCTGCTGGGAGCCGGTCTGCCACCGAAGCCGCCTTCTTGGGAGCACCGTCTTCTGGTTGCTCACGGACAGGTAGGGCCCGCCGCCTGCGGGCCGTACCGACCGCCCGTCATGGGAGCATGGCCCCTACAGACGAGGGCTACGTCACGGGCCGCGTGGCTATAGTGCCGCACCTGGCAGAGGGGTGTTCGCTTGGTCAGCCCGCGGCATAGCAATGCTCCTCCGGGATTCGGGGGAACAGTTGGCCCTGTAGCCACGCCCCATCTTATCGTAATGAATGGGTGCAGACTCCAAGGGGTGGAAGGGCCGTCCGCTAGGATCCGGCCTCCCCCGAAGCCGCCTTCTGAGAGTGTGCCGCCATCTGGGAGCCGGCCTCTTGGGCCAGCCGGCCCAAGGAGCCGGCCATGCGTCCGGAAGGTGCGAGGGGCTTCGCTAGCCCTAATGTCTTGAAAGGCTATAGGGTGTTGATGAGGCTACCCGTGGTCAATCCCTCCGACAATAGTCCCCAAAGCTGGTGAGGCGCCGCGGCTCAAACCGGAGTGCCTCAGCAGTTTCCTCCTCCGAGAGATCCTACGCCCTTGCTTTGTCCGACTGGTAGAAGCCGTCTGACAGGAGCCGGCCGGGGTTGGGGCGGCCGCCTGATGAATTTGGATCGTCGTCGCGTGCGCCGGGCGGCGCGCCTGCCGCCCGTTGCTCGCTTGCCACGCGGCGCCAGCAGGCCAGGCCGGCCTGCCAGGCCACGCGCGCGACGGGACATCGCCGCAGGCCCGGGCCCACCACTACAAGGCCTCGGCACGCACGCGGATCCGCTGCGGCCGAGGCGGGCAGTTGCCCTTCCGGGGCCAATTGAAGACGCGCCATAATTGGTGCGGGATTTACGGGGATGTGCGGGGCGTGGGCACAGTTAATCCCCACGCCCCCCACGATTTGCCTCTTCGGCTCCGCCGCCGCAGCCGTATAAGTAGGGGAGGGGCGGGGGAGCGGCCAAACGCACGCGCCCCCTCCCGCGCTTTCTTCTTCTTCTTCCTCCTTGCTGATGTGCTGCTGCTGCTGCGCCGCGCCGCCCGCCACCGAAGTGCTGCCGCAGCCCACCCTCGCTCGACCTCTACGCGCCACCGCGGCCTCACCATTACTCGACCTTACCGCGCCGCCACCAAGCACCCACAGAGCATGACGCGAGGTGAGTGGGATGGCTCCAACGTCATCGACAAGCACATCGACTTCCTCCGCGCGACGCGGAGGATGCCCAACGAAGCGTTCGTGGGCGCACGGGTTCCTGCAGTGAGGGAGATCACACCGGCGCCGGAGGCCGGTGAATTCGTCGTCTTTCGCAGCCACTTCCTCCGCGGCTTCGGTTTGCCGGCGAGTGGCTTCTTCCGCGCCTTCCTCAACCTCTACCGCCTGCAATCGCACCACCTCACGCCCAATACCGTGGTACTCCTCTCCGCCTTCGTCACCTTTTACGAGGGCTACCTCGGCGTCCTCCCCACGCTCGAGTTGTGGGGGAGGTTCTTCTACCTCAAGCTCGACACCGCGGCCAAGGGCGAGCCGGCCCAGTGCGGTGCTTGTGTCGCCGTGCGGCGCACCGGCTCCGGAACCCGGTTTCCGGCTGTGGCCGTGATGGAGTCGGCCAAGTTGTGGCAGAAGTCTTACTTCTATGTCCGCAACTTGGATCCGACTCGGGACTATGTCAACCTGCCGGATTATGCAGCCGGCCCACCTCCTGAGCCACGGAACAATTGGGGCCAGCAGCCGAGGCCGCTGCGGGCTGCCATCACCAATGTCCTCGACCGCCTGCTGGAGATGACGGATTCGGAGGGCCTCCAGCCGGCGGACCTGCTGGCCGCCTTCATCCAGCGTCGGGTGTCGCCGCTTCAATTCCGGCCCCACTTGATCTGTGATATGAGCGGCCGCCGGGACCCTTGCCGGATGTCGACCAAGGAGATGCCGGCGGTGGAGGTCGTCCGCCATGTCAACAACATCTCCGGCAGCCAGCTCAGCGAGGAGGACTGGAGCTTCGGCAAGGAGCCTTACAGCCGCGCCAATCCGCCGCCTGCGGTTAGTATTTGGTCTCCCTTTTTTGCCTATGCCATGCTCTTTATCCGCCCTGACCACCCGAACGCGGCGCAGCGCTTCGCCGGCCAGGGAGCAGACGGCGCGCCAGATCCCGGCCACCAGTGGATGGCGGACCGGGAGGTGAGTGACGTGGGCGACCCTGAGCTGGGGGCGGCCGCATTGGAGGAGGACGCCGCCGCCGGTGGAGGCGACGCCAGAGCAGGCGGAGCCGCAGGAGGCAGCATAGGAGGCGACGTCCAGGACTGGCCAGACGACGACAAGGATGGCAACGAGCAGCGCCGCTCGGAACGCGCCGACAGGACAGGAGCCGGCCCCTCGGCGACGCGGCCGACTGGCGGGGCGCCGACTGGAGCACCCGGCGCATTTAAACGCCGCGCTGATGTGGGGATGCTCGGCACCCGGCCGGCCAAGAAGCCCAAGTCGACGGTTGCCGCGACCAAGCGGCAAGAGGCCGCGAAGGCGGCCGCCGTCTGGAGGGCCCCGAAGCCACGCCCGTTGGTGTCTGCGTAAGTGTTTTGGTTGTTTTGTCTTGGCTTTTCTTTTTCCAAACTTCTTATCTTTGCTTGTCTTGCTGAGCAGGGCTCCCCTCACTTTGTCATGGGCCCCGTCCGACTCAGTGATTCGAGAAGCAGGCGGCTCTGAGGATACCCGCCGCGTGGACCCGGCCGCCGCCCTTCGAGAGGCGACGAAGAGGAACGCACGGGAGGCGCAGGAGGAGCGGGACACCGCGGCACGCCGGGAGGTCGACGCGGCGAGCGCAGCGCGGGTGGAGGCCGAGGCCACGACGGGTGGAGGCCGAGGCCGCGACCAAGGCACACGCAGACGCGGCGGCTAGGGCGCAGGCGGAGGAACCGGCCCGCGACGTGGTTCCGGAGGCCACCGACGCACAGCAGCCGGAACCGCCGATGGTGGAGGACCGAACGCCGACTGGAAGAGCCGGAGCTGACCAGACGGCGTCGGGGCAGGGGGCGATCGACCCTATCGTCCCGGGGGATGCCCAGCGCGCGTCGGGTGCTGACGGGCGGGGAGGCGGCCATCCCGAAGGGCCGGAGGTGCCGCCAGCGAGCATCGAGCTCGTGGCAAGCCGGGCCGTGGCGACCCGCACCTCCCCGCACCTGCGCCCAATGCGGGCTACTTCTGCGCCGAGGCCGATGGAGGTTGGGGCCGTGAGTTCGCCTACAGCTGACACCGAGGCCTCGAGCTCTGCTCCGCCTGGTTAGGCACCAGGACCCGGCCCGGCCGTCCTCAACGTCGCGGTGAAGGACGTCCTGGACCGGTTCAACGCCCACGGCGCCACTCTTCAGAAGGCCAGGAACGAGATGCTGGCGATGCAGACGTCCGTCCGGGTACGCTTCCGACCTTGTCTTTTATTTTTGCAATCTCTGGTGGGGGCGCGCCAGCGCACCCACTGGGTGTAGCCCCCGAGTTCCGTGCCGGCTGCTGAGCAGGCGGGTTGGAACTTCAAGGCATGCTTCCAAGTGCTGAAGTGTTGTTCTTGTCGCAGGACTACCACAATTTGCGTGCGGCCGCCTACAACTCCCAAAATCAGGCGCTGGCCAAGCGGACTGCTAATCTGAACCAGAGCCGTGGTACGTAGGCCGTCTTTCAGTGGGGGCGCGCAAGCGCACCCGCTGGGGGTAGCCCCCGAGATTCGAGCCGACTGCTGAGGAGTCGGGCCGGATCTTCCGGCTGCTTTTTGTCTTGTGCTGATGCTGATGTTTCTTTCTTGCCTTGGCAGAGGCCGCCGCTTTGCTGCGGGCGCGCCTGGGTGAGCTCGAGACTGAGCTCCATACCAAAGAGCAGGAGCACAGCCAGGCTGCCTCGGAGCGTGACCGGCTTGCGAAGGAGCTGGCGGACCGGGCGACCCGGCACAAGGAGAAGATCCGGCAGCTGAAGGACGGGGAGGCGCTCCTGAAGGCCGAGTTCGAGACTGAGCGCTCGGACTGGGCCGAGAGGGAGAAGCTGCTGTCGGACAGTTACGGGGTGATCGAAGACATGGTCGAAGGTATATCTTTTCTCCCTTTGTCGCTTAGTCGCCAGCTACTGTAGGAAGCTAGCTTCTAAATCCTTAGTCTTCTTTTGGACAGAGTTTTTCCCTGGGCGCTCCGTTGCCGTCTGCCAGGAAATCGAGGCGCGGCGCGATCAGCGGAGAAGGGCTGGCGTAGACATTCCACCGAACCAACCCGGGACTCTTGGCGAGCAGCTCTTGGCCATCAAGATGCGCCTTGAACCAGCGCACCGCCTGCTCCGCCAACTTCAGCGCGCCGGGTCGCAGGTCCTGGAGGGGCTCTGGCCGGATACTCGGATCCCTTGGACTTCTAGTCGAACCGCTGACTGGCTGGAGGTGGCGGCCGAGCGGCTTGAGGCCTGGAAAGGCGCCGCAGCTCGGGCGGGTGCTAGGGCGACACTGGAGTTCGTTAAAGCCTGGTATCCGGACATGAGGTTGGCTCAGCTCGCCACCTTCCGCCAGGAGGCAGGACTAGAGCTGGAGGCGGCGCAGGATGAGATAGCCAACCGCACGGCGGCCCTTGCCAACTACGCCGACGTCAGCGTCTTCATCCCGGAGTGGGCGGAAGATGGCACTGAGGTGCCGCCATCCTGGTTCGGGCTGGACCCGAACGAGGAGGAGGACTCGGCGGAGGAGATCGCCTCCAGCGACGAGGGCGAGGACGACGAGGACGAGGAAGGCGAGGACGTCGCACCAGACGGCAGAGCAACCAGCCGGACTCAGCCTGATCAGGGCTTGGCCAGCGGGCCGCGGGAGACTACATCTGCCGCCGCCGACGCCGACCAGGCCGAGACCCAACAGCCGGACGCTCCACCAGCCGGCGCTTCAGCCACTGCCGACCTGTCCACGCCACCCGCAGCGCCCTTGGCCTAGGCAGTCCTTTATCTTTTTAACATTTCTCTGTCTTGTACTTGAGCAAACAAGTTAATCGTGCACAGTTCCACCCATTGGAGGTGTAATTCGAACTCTGTTGAATGCTAGCTTTGGGCCTTTTGCGATGTAAATAATTTATCTCTCACATGCTTGTGTCTTTTGCCGGGTTCTGGCTCAGCTTTGCCTTTGCTCTATTGGCTTTTTCTTTTGCCGCCTTCCTTTGGCTGCCGCCCTGCCAGCCGGACAGCTAGGCTGTGGTCTGTGGTTGGGTTAGGGACTTGGCCGTTTTAGAATAGGCAAGTTACTTTGGCCGCCTAGAGCGTAGCTAGTCGAGCGAGAAGCCGGCCAGCCGGCTGCTGGGTAGCCGGACGGGTGAGGCTAGGAGCCGGCCTGGCCTGTGTTGGTGTTCTTCCTTAGTTGTTTTTCGTGTGGACAACGATTCCGGCCTTTAGCTCTTGCCAGCCGGACAGTCGCGCTGTGAGCTGTAGCTGAGGCGAAGAGAGGGCTTTGGCGTCGGCACACTACTTGGCTGACTTCGGGTGGTGCCAACTTAGGTCAAGGCGGCGAGCCCCCGGGCAGGCTGACCGGACCCGGACAGGGTGAAAGAATGAAAGAACACATTCATAGACGAAGCTTATCATATAGATAAAAAGGTAGCCCCCGAGTGCGCCTCGGGGGACCTGTTGTCTTAGCTTAATACAAAAGGTAGCATGGTACATACACTGCATCAACTGTAAAATGGGCGAAGAAGATTCGTGTTCCATGGTCGCTCCGTCTCTTGGTCGGAATTGTCCCTCTTGCGAGCCCTGGGCTTCTGTGCGTCGATGAGTTAGTAGGAGTCGTTGCCCAGGGCTTTGCTGATGATGAATGGCCCCTCCCAAGGAGCCGAGAGCTTGTGCTGGCCGACTGTTCGCTGGATCAGCCGGAGCACAAGATCGCCCTCGCGGAAAGCATGCGGCTTGACCTTCTTGCTGTGGTAGCGGCGCAGGCTCTGCTGGTAGATGGCGGACCGGCTGAGTGCCAGCAGCTAGGCCTCTTCCAGCAGATCGATGCCGTCTTGTCGCGCCTCCTTCGCTTCCGCCTCCGTGTACATGGTGATGCGAGGCGAGTCAAACTCAATATCTGTTGGGATGACAGTCTCGGCCCCGTACACGAGGAAGAAGGGTGTGAAGCCGGTTGCTTTGTTCGGCGTAGTCCAAAGACTCCAAAGGACGGCCGGCAGCTCCTTGATCCAGCAGCCGGCCGAGCGCTCTAAGGGCTCGACCAGCTGGGGCTTGATGCCGGACAAGATGAGGCCGTTTGCTCGCTCCACCTGGCCGTTTGACTGCGGGTGGGCAACGGACGCTAAGTCCAGTCGGATGCCCTGCGTCGCGCAGAAACGGGCCAAGGCGCCTTTGGCGAAGTTTGTGCCATTGTCCGTGATGATGCTGTGCGGGATGCCGTACCGGACGGTGATGTCGGCGATGAATGTGACGGCAGTCGGACCATTCAGCTTCTTGATTGGCTTTGCCTCAATCCACTTTGTGAACTTGTCCATGGCGACCAGCAGATGGGTCAGGCCGCCGCGTGCTGTCTTGAATGGGCCCACCATGTCCAATCCCCATACGGCAAACGGCCAGGTGATGGGAATGGTCTTGAGTGCAGAGGTCGGCAGGTGCTTCTTGGAGCTGAAGCGCTGGCACCCCTTGCACTTGCGGACCAACTCCTTGGCGTCGTCCAAAGCAGTCAGCCAGAAGAAGCCATGGCGGAAAGCTTTGGCGACAAGGGATCTGGAGGCGGCATGGTGGCCACATTCGCCTTGATGGATATCTCTCAGGATCTTGATGCCCTTCTCTGGCTCAACGCAGCGCTGAAAAACGCTAGTCACACTGCGCCTGATGAGCTCTCTGTTGACTATCGTGTATGCTGCCGCCCGGCGTTGCACCTGCCGGGCCAAAATCTCGTCGGCTGGTAGCTCTCAGCTTACCAGGAAGTTGAGGATGGGTGTGACGACCCCGGCTTAATCGTGCACTAATCATACACGCAAATGCGCACGATCAAGCCTAAGGACTCACTTGAAGATATCACAACACAACTCTAAAACATAAAAATAAAGTCATACAAGCTTAATATTACAAGCCAGGGCCTCGAGGGCTCGAATACAAGCTCGATGGCATACAAGCGTCAGCGGAAGCATTAGATATCTGAGTACAGATATATTACAGAGAGAGAGATAAGCCTTCACAGAGGCGGGGTAAAAATAAAAACTACGATCGAAAGGCGTAGGCCTCCTGCCCTGGACCCTCCGATCCTACTCCTGGTCGTCGAACGGCTCTTCGTAGTAGTAGTACTCGCCAGGCGGATAGTAGTACTGGTCGTCGGATGGGGCTTCTGGCTTAGGGGCTCCGTCGTCTGGTGGCATCAAATGGAAAATGGGGGAAAAAGAAAATAAAGCAAACGTGAGTACTCATCCGAAGTACTCAGCAAGCAAGGATCTACACTACATATGCATCATTGTCAAAGGAATGGCTGTATATGTGGACTGGGCTGCAGAAATGCCAGAGTAGAGGGGGAAAGCCTAGTCCTATCGAAGACTAGCATCTTCAACAATCTTCGACAGTCTTGCAGCATCAGGAGAGAGCAGATGAACATAATGTAAAGTAGTAGTAGTAATATCATCAACCTCGACCTGAGATCCTTTCTCGACTCCCTGCGAGAAAGCAATCCCAGAGCCGTACTATCCAATTCTCATCACATGTTCTAGTTGTACCGATCGGGATACAACTCCGAGTGTCCGTTACCGTAGGACAGGCTATCGATAGAAGTTTCTTCCCTGCAGGGGTGCACCAACTTACCCACCACGCTCGCTTAACTCCGGCCGGACACACTTTTCTGGGTCATGCCCAGCCTCGGCTAAGCAACACGCCGCAACCCGACCAAATACCTAACAGAGAGGTCAGCACGCCGGACTAACCTATGCCCCCAGGGGTCTTGGGCCATCGCCCCGGGAACTCCTGCACGTTACGTGCACCGCCGGTGAGCAGACCTAGCAACCCCTTATACAAGCGCGGTTGCGTTTCCAGTCCAACCCAGCGTGTGCCGCATCAGTCGCTGACGTCCATTAAGCTCCGGCTGAAGTATACGACGCAGAACGCCCATACTATGCCCACGTGATGGTTAGTGCTATCGGGCCAGAGGCCCCTCGGATCAAATATCCAAACCGTAGTGGATTAGGAGCGCGCGGAAACGAGCAGAGACTCACGATCGATGTGACCCCGTCGCCCCGTCTCGAGGACTTGTGGCAAGGGCTAAGAATGCCCGGCCACGCCTCGTAGTTATCTCGCTGGCACCATCCAGGTCAACCCGACTCCACATCACTTCGCAATAAGCTCGCGCGGGTACCCCTCAGGGCCGACCCGTCTTTAGTATCGTGGTTCATAGTCAAGTCATAATATCCAAGGTAACTGTGTGTTTGACACCGAAGGGAACCATGAGGAATCACCCTCGATGGAGTTCCCGCTCGATGTTATCATCAAGGTGAACGAAGGAGGAATCACCCTCGAGGTCCACACTTGAGAGGTTGCGCGACGATGTCGTTATCGGGGGTGGTGTAGGAGGAATCACCCTCGCTTACCACGACCGAGTAACTAACCTACAAGGTTAACATCAGAAGTGCTAACGAGGTATCACCCTCGGCACTCGACGGTAACCCAGCAGTGTCGGCAACTAAGGGGTAGTGATGTGCGGTGCCAGGGTCTGGTCCTCAATCCCGATGATCGGGTCTTCTGATATGCAGCAGGGCAGTCGGGATCAAGTGGAGGTCTGTGACGACCCCGGCTTAATCGTGCACTAATCATACACGCAAATGCGCACGATCAAGCCTAAGGACTCACTTGAAGATATCACAACACAACTCTAAAACATAAAAATAAAGTCATACAAGCTTAATATTACAAGCCAGGGCCTCGAGGGCTCGAATACAAGCTCGATGGCATACAAGCGTCAGCGGAAGCATTAGATATCTGAGTACAGATATATTACAGAGAGAGAGATAAGCCTTCACAGAGGCGGGGTAAAAATAAAAACTACGATCGAAAGGCGTAGGCCTCCTGCCCTGGACCCTCCGATCCTACTCCTGGTCGTCGAACGGCTCTTCGTAGTAGTAGTACTCGCCAGGCGGATAGTAGTACTGGTCGTCGGCTGGGGCTTCTGGCTTAGGGGCTCCGTCGTCTGGTGGCATCAAATGGAAAATGGGGGAAAAAGAAAATAAAGCAAACGTGAGTACTCATCCGAAGTACTCAGCAAGCAAGGATCTACACTACATATGCATCATTGTCAAAGGAATGGCTGTATATGTGGACTGGGCTGCAGAAATGCCAGAGTAGAGGGGGAAAGCCTAGTCTTATCGAAGACTAGCATCTTCAACAATCTTCGACAGTCTTGCAGCATCAGGAGAGAGCAGATGAACATAATGTAAAGTAGTAGTAGTAATATCATCAACCTCGACCTGAGATCCTTTCTCGACTCCCTGCGAGAAAGCAATCCCAGAGCCGTACTATCCAATTCTCATCACATGTTCTAGTTGTACCGATCGGGATACAACTCCGAGTGTCCGTTACCGTAGGACAGGCTATCGATAGAAGTTTCTTCCCTGCAGGGGTGCACCAACTTACCCACCACGCTCACTTAACTCTGGCCGGACACACTTTTCTGGGTCATGCCCGGCCTCGGCTAAGCAACACGCCGCAACCCGACCTAGGCTTATAAGAGAGGTCAGCACGCCGGACTAAACCTATGCCCCCAGGGGTCTTGGGCCATCGCCCCGGGAACTCCTGCACGTTACGGGGCCACCGAGAGCAGACCTAGCAACCCCTTATACAAGCGCGGTTGCGTTACCAGTCCAACTCGGCGTGCGCCGCTCCTTACTGACGTCAAACAAGCTTCGGCTGATGTATACGACGCAGAACGCCCATACTATGCCCACGTGATGGTTAGTGCTATCGGGCCAGAGGCCCCTCGGATCAAATATCCAAACTGTAGTGGATTAGGAGCGCGCGGAAACGAGCAGAGACTCACGATCGATGTGACCCCGTCGCCCCGTCTCGAGGACTTGTGGCAAGGGCTAAGAATGCCCGGCCACGCCTCGTAGTTATCTCGCGGGCACCATCCAGGTCAACCCGACTCCACATCACTTCGCGTTAAGCTCGCGCGGGTACCCCTCAAGGCCGACCCGTCTTTAGTATCATAGTTTAGTGCAAGTCATAATATCCAAGGTAACTGTGTGTCTGACACCGAAGGGAACCCTGAGGAATCACCCTCGATGGAATTCCCGCTCGATGTTATCATCAAGGTGAACGAAGGAGGAATCACCCTCGAGGTCCACACTTGAGAGGTTGCACGACGATGTCGTTATCGGGGGTGGTGTAGGAGGAATCACCCTCGCTTACCACGACCGAGTAACTAACCTACAAGGTTAACATCAGAAGTGCTGACGAGGTATCACCCTCGGCACTCGATGATAACCCAGCAGTGTCGGCAACTACGGGGAAGTGATGTGCGGTGCCATGGTCTAGTCTTCAATCCCGATGATCGGGTCTTCTGATGTCCAGCAGGGCAGTCGGGATCAGGTGGGGGTCTCTGTCGTGACTCTACCCATCCTATGCTAAACAGTTTAGGATAACAGGCATGTATCAAAAGTAGGTTACAAGTAAACAGGCTATGCAACAGAGTAGGATAGTAATAGCAGCAGTAACATCTAGTGCAAGCATAAGAGGGGAGAGAGTAGGCGATATCGGAATGCTCAAAATGGGGGTGCTTGCCTGTTTGCTCTGGGGCAAGGGCAAGGTCTTCAGGGGTGTCGCCGGGAACGTAGTCGTACTCCGGAGCGGCGTCTGCGTCTGGAGCTACGTCTGCGTCGGGGTCTATCGAGAGAGAAGAGGGGGAGGAAACAGGTAAACAATATGCAATCATATGCCACCAGTGCGTGCTATGCTATGATGCAGTGCAGGGTTGCCTGAATATGCATCTAAGTCATTTTAGTTATTTTTAGAATTATTCTGGGATTTAATATCCGACGTGTGTGCACTATTCATCTGCCGGATTCGGGTCCGGAGTTACGAGTTCTTCTACGTAGGAGGTTCCGATGGAGAAACAGACGGCACGATCAGACTCGTCTCGTCGTTCTGAGCAACTTTCATGTTTTAACTTTTTCGATCCGAGCTACGGTTTAAAAGTTATTAATTTTTAAAGATTATTTGAATTTCTGGAATTATTTTATTTAACAGAAATGAATTATGACGTCAGCATGACGCGCTGCTGACGTCAGCAAGTCAACAGGACGGTTGACCAGTCAAACCTGACATGTGGGTCCAGTGGGACCCACATGTCAGCCTCTATTTCTTTAATCAGTGATTCAGTTTAATTACCAGGATTAATTAGGGGGTGGACCCCACATGTCAGTGAGACATTAGGTTAATCTAATTAGTTTCTAATTAATTAAATCTTTAATTAGGCTAATTATCGAACGGGACCCACGTGTCAGCTACAGGGGTGAACAGTGCCCGCGTTGACTCGGGTCAACGCGGTCAACTGGGCCCGTGGGACCCACTGGCAGTGACCCAGGGGTGTCCCACGTGGCAGCCACGTCGGCGGCCGGCGCCGGAGTTGCGCCGGCGACCAAAATCGCGGCGGTGCGTCGCCGGAGCCGCTCGGATTTGCGCTACAGAGCTTGGTTCGAGCCGTGGGTAGGTTCTTTCGAACGGGCGTTCAACGCCGCGTCCAACCGTGGCGGTGGCGTCGCCGGAGACGGCGTGTAGCGACGGCGGCGAGCATCGCGGCGGACACCGGAGTTCGGGCTTCGTCGGGTTCGACGCTATGCGGCACGGGGGAGGTGCTAGAGGCTTTGCTGGACTCGCACGAGCTCCAGGAGCTCGAAGCTGGGCTCAGTTGCGCATGACGGCGGCGTTGGCCACGGCAGCGAGCTCGTCGGCGGCAGCGGGTTCGGGCTCCTCGGGTGCGGCCACTACGGCGACAGAGAGGTGCGGATCGAAGAGGGGAAAGACGAGGGGGAGCTCACCGGGTGGCTATGTAAAGCCCGTGCGAGCTTAGGAGCAGCAGAGGTCGACGGAGTCGGCGGCGAGCGGCGGCGTCCGAGAAGGAGAGATGAGGTCGATTCGCTCGAGGTGGTGATGCAGGGCTCGGGCGGAGAAGCGTAGCCGACGTAGAGGAGGCAGGCGGAGACGATGGACTCGACGGAGAGGCAACCGGAGCCCGGTGGCCGCGGGATCGAGCGACGGCGGCGACAGTGGTTGCGGGCGTCCAACCAGATCAAACCAGAGAGGGGAACGAGGGGAAATGGGGGCTCTCTAGGGTTCGGGGAGAGGCGAGGGAGAGCCGGGGCTGCTTCTTAACCTAGCCGGGGCGCCGCGGATGGCCGACGCGCGGCGGCCGGTCGCCGTGTCGGCGTCAGCGCGCGACAGCGCACGAAGGAGGACGACGGGGAGATGGGCTGGGCCGTTTGGACCTCTAATCGGGGCACTGTGCATTAAGGCCCAGTGCACAGTGTCCCTTTTAATTATTTCTCTGATTCTGTTTTCCTTTTCTTTTATTTCCTTTTCTGTTTCAAAATGTTTAGGGCACTTGTGCACTTTTGAAAAATGTGGGAGTTGACCCAAATATTGCAATGCAATATTATCTCTCACCAAAAAGTGGTTTGGACAAATTTGGATTCCATTTGAGTTTGATATTAATTTAATAGATGTAAATAGTCTGTTTTGAGTGCTGTTTCAGGTTGTTTCACTCACTTAGCTAACTCCAAAAATAATGATTATGATTTTGCCATGACCACTGGATTATTTGCTAATTAAATAACATTTCTCTAGCAGAGTTTGATCAACTTCAATTTGCACTTTGGAATTTAATTTGATTTTCAGATTTTGAATTTGAATTGGATTATTAACCCAAATGATTTGGCACTGCAAATGATGATGACATGGCATTATTAACAGCTGATCACTGTGGCCATTACAAGGGGGTGTTACAAATTCTCCTCCTCTAAAAGAAATTCTCGTCCCGAGAATTTAGGAGGTAGAAGGAAAGAGTCCGGGATATTCTTCCCGAAGATGATCCTCGCGTTCCCAAGTGGCTTCATCTTCAGTATGATTCGACCATTGCACTTTTAGGAACTTGGTCGTCTTCTGACGAGTACGACGCTCAGCTTCGTCGAGGATGCGGATCGGATGCTCCTTATATGAAAGATTATCTTGCAGTTGTAGCATCTCATGATCCACTGCACGATGCGGAGATTCCTTGAAGCACTTACGGAGTTGCGACACGTGGAAGACATCATGAATATGGGAGAATTGCGGTGGCAACTCCAATTTATATGCCACCTGTCCCCGTCTAGCCACGATGCGGAAAGGACCAATATAGCGAGGAGCTAGCTTGCCCTTGATTCCGAAACGACGGGTGCCCTTCATTGGAGTGACACGAAGATAGGCTTGATCACCAGGTTGATAGATCACACCCCATCGCTTGCGATCATAATTACTCTTCTGACGGTCTTGAGCCGCCTTGAGATTTTCCCGGACAATTCGGACTTGTTCTTCGGCATGCTGAATGATGTCCGGTCCAACAAGAGGTCGTTCCCCAGTTTCTGACCAATTCAGAGGGGTTCGACATTTACGACCATAAAGAACCTCAAATGGGGCCATTTTTAAGCTGGCTTGATAACTGTTGTTATAAGAGAACTCGGCATACGGGAGAGATTCCTCCCATTTCTTACCGAAGGATATAACACAAGCTCGAAGCATGTCTTCAAGCACTTGATTAACGCGCTCAACTTGGCCTTGGGACTGAGGATGATATGCGGAACTCCAGGTAATATGAGTTCCCATTGCTTTCTGGAAACTTTCCCAGAAATGGCCAGTGAAAATACTGCCACGGTCTGAACTGATTTCCTTGGGAATACCATGGAGTGAAACAATTCTGGCAATGTACAGTTCTGCTAGCTGGCTAGCGGTGATAGTCTCCTTAATAGGTAGGAAATGAGCAACCTTGGAGAGTTGGTCGACGACGACAAGAATGGCATCGTGACCCTTCTGAGACTTGGGAAGACCAGTAATGAAGTCCATTTGCACTTTATCCCACTTCCATAGAGGAATAGGGAGCGGTTGCAGAATTCCAGCAGGTTTCTGATGTTCTGCCTTCACGCGACGACAAACGTCACACTCGGCAACATAACGAGCAATATCCTGCTTCATCCTAGACCACCAGTACCTTTGACGAAGATCTCGATACATTTTGGTACTACCCGGATGGATAGACAGCGGTGTATCATGGGCCTCCTTCATGACTTTGTCAGTCATCAGCTCGAAGCGAGGTACTACGATGCGGTCTCTGAAATATAATGTACCATCTTCAGCAACTGAGAAATCCCGATACTTAGCAAGGTGAAGCTCCTTCTTCATCAAGTCAATTTCAGCATCTTTGGCTTGCGCTTCTTTAACAGCCTTCAGAAGGTCTGGCTGTACCACAAGGTTATTAAGAGAACCCTGGGGAAGAATTCGCAGATTCAGCTGAGTCAGTTCTGCGTGAAGACGAGGTTGAGCTTGCCTAACCATGAGGTTGTTGCAATATGACTTGCGACTCAGGGCGTCGGCCATTACATTAGCTTTGCCCGGGGTATAAGAAATACCGCAGTCATAATCCGCAATAGCTTCTAACCATCGTTGTTGTCGGAGATTAAGATCCGGTTGAGTGAATAAGTATTTCAGACTTTGGTGATCGGTATAAATTTCACACCGATTACCCAGAAGGTAGTGTCGCCATAACTTCAATGCATACATCACTGCTGCAAGTTCAAGATCATGCACTGGATAATTCTCTTCATGTGGACGCAATTGACGTGAAGCATATGCAATTACTCTCCGCTCTTGCATTAGGACGCAGCCTAATCCCTGACGAGAGGCGTCGC